>PTEX01000050.1:339946-415752 GCA_003342815.1 Eudromia elegans | reverse complement strand
TTTTAAGTAATACCTTGATTACTAAATAGTAAGTTAAACTCAGGAACAAATTTGAAAGGCTTTTCTTTATCCATCTCAAAATTGCTAGTAATACCTTGATTACTAAATAGTAAGTTAAACTCAGGAACAAATTTGAAAGGCTTTTCTTTATCCATCTCAAAATTGCTGTGTGGGCTGGAAAGGAACTCGAAAGGTTCAGGAGCAAGATGAGAGCACACCAAACAGCTCTTACTTCCGGACATTCAGGCACATATATCAAGTATTTCAGATCACTTTTCTGAGACAAGCATAATATATTTATGTGCTTTCTATGTGGTAACAGACTTAATGCTTCTTTTTCTGCTACTTTGAGAATAAAGAAAATTAGATGACTTGCTACTGATATAATAAAATTCAGATGTTCTTTCAAATATAAAGGGTGATTATATAAAAGTTTATTGTAATTAAAAAAGAAAGACATTGCAGCTCATCAAATTAAAAGAATATTATGAAAGTTAAACATAGCTAATTAATTTATTTAGATACCTAGTCCCAGAACATGAGCTTTGATTTTTATTTTTTTTTTATAACAGTTGATTGTTGCTACTTTGGTCATTGAGAAAAGTAGCAGACATAATTAATGAAGGGATCCTCCTGTGTAATGCTGAAATATAAATATCCATKAATTCATTTATTGTGCAAATGTCATTTTGGAATCCAAGGCACTCGAGTCTGTTTGCTACTGCTGTTGGTGAAGCTCATACTTCAACTTTGCCGGCCAAAATTTTAGGAATTGAGAGGCTGAGATTAACCTAACCTAGTCTTGATGTTCAGGTGACCTTGAGCAAGCTAGTGTTTTTTTTGAAGGATATACAAAAAATGTTGTGCCTTGTCATTCAAATCTATTTTTAAAACCTATTGTTGCTTTCAACAACCTCAGTTCCTGATGGAGAAAAACATTTACAACCTTCCTCAAGACTGAGTGGGTTTCAGGTACATGCTTGAGGCCAGGACATGCCAAGTAATCCTGCCCCTCCTCCCCTTCCTCCTTCCCCTTTCCTCTTAAAATCTCATCATAATAGCAGAAGAACGTTTTTGCAAAGGTTAAAAGATAATTATTTTCTGAGAGAAAGTGTTGTGTTGACTCACAAAAGGTGCATCTTGGTGGATTTACACCCTTGATGACTGATATACAATAAGGGTCAAAAATGAGGAAATAAAATTTGAAGTGATTCTAGTGTGACTATATCCAAATTATATTTCTTGCATCTTTTAGAACAGAAAATGATAGCRGGTTAATTAGAGCTCTTTCTTTGTTTTCGTGATTAAAGCTATTAAAGAACTGGATCTTCAAACTTCTGTTTCTGCCATTGTCATCTGTCCAAATGGGCTTATAGAGACGAAACAGTTAATTTCTGTTAGCTCCTGAAGTCGCATAAATGCCAGAAATGGATGCAGTTATATTTGCAGTGATGCATTACTTCATCCAGCCTTAGGTCTGAAATAATGTCACTATCTGATCATTATCCCTTTTCGGTATATAGCATTCTGCTTTTCCAAGTCCCATCATAAAATTATTTTTATATTATTTGCAGAATTCATTCCCTTCTTCACATCTGGTTTCAATAAAGATAATAGCAGTCAGGGACAAGACAATACTAAATGTCTTCATGCAACACTGCTTTGGGGTAGTAAAATAATCTTATCACTTCCAGGAATGACACTGAGCAGGTTGGATTATGGTCAGACAAGCTTGAAACCGAATGCAGACTTAGATATGTATAAGCTTAGTGGTGATTAAAATATTCCATAAGCCAGTCAGGGCTGTGATCTGTGGCTGGTGCTTTCTGATTAATACTTACTTGAGGAGAAAATGATAGGGGAGGTAACTTTTAAAATCTTTATTTTTTTTTTTTTCCCCCCCCCCTTCAAGTTGGGGGAAAACAATTGAACATCTAAAATGTTTAATTTGGGTGTTTTATTCCTTTTGTTATAGTACATTTTTTAAAGGGCCTGCAAAGTTAGACGTTTTGATAGAGGCCGAGACTACCTTTTCAGCTGTTTACCTTGGAACACAGCTCCCTCTTTGTTGCACCACCCTGCAAACCCCAGGATGACACCCCAATTCAGTGGCTCCCTGCTGCCTTCTGATTTTAATGAGCGTGAGGGAGACTAATGGGAGGCTTCTTTCAATCTTGGTGGGCTTTCACCATCCTTTTACTGAGTATGTGTTACCTGGGCTGAGGAGAGATGTAGGCAGCAGCTGCAGTGCAATGCTCCTGCCCCTCTCCTTTTGGAGTAGCTCAAGGCAGTAAAATCACTGTGTCATGTGCGGTGGTGAAGAGATGCGAGGGAGCTGGGTGCAATTTGAGTAAGTGTGAGGAGATGGTAGCTGGCAGAGGAGAGAAGCATCCAAGATCTGTCAGGCACAATATCTGATGCTGGGGCTGGGAGCTGAGTGCCCTCAGGCAGCTGGTTTTAATCTGGGCACTTGGTGAGGCTCCTAGATGCTGTTGGATGGCAGCAGTAGCAGCCACTATCACTTTTATATCTGTGTGGCCATCTGGTCTGTGTTATGTTACTTTTTAAGGAGATTAGTGCAGTGTTGCATCCTTCTAACAGGGAACAGGGTCTTGTAATTTGTTATGTGGCTTGGTTTTCCATGAATTTATTAAATGCAAGCCACCATGCATTGATCCTCCTTCAAAAAGGCAGGATCTACAACCTGGATGCTGATGTTACAGGAAATAAAATAATACAAACCTCTCTGTTATCTAAATGCACATAGAGTATCTGTAAGCAAAAATAAAAAAGGCTGCTGGTAGTTCTCAGGTCTCTTCAACAGTTTGATGAGTAAATTCTCATTGGTTTTCATGTAGGTATGCATTGTATTTGAGTTGTGCAATCATTCCTCCAGCCAAGCACTATAAATAACCACGCAACATGTACACTACATTGTGTACCCACCCTATCACAAAGGAACATGTCGGGTGTGCTTGTGAAAGTCCGAATGTGTTGGGTATTGTCTTCCACCAAAATTGTAGCATGTCAGTACATCCCAGCTAAAGAATGTGTTTAAAAATAGAAGGTGGTTCCAGAGAATTTCCAGGCTCACAAGGAGCAGGCATGCTCCGCTTTATCTGCGTTTCCTAGAGGAATGCTATCCAAGCTGTGAACTGAGCTCTGCTGGAGAGGGAGGGGTGTTAGGATTCAGACTAATGCTGAGCCGTGAGAAACACCAGGCAAGGTTACTGTTAGTCTTTTGTGTGAAGGATGTTTCTGAATAATGTGGAGGGCTTGGTTGGTTTGTTGTAGAAGACCATTTGTACCACTTCAGTATGCCCCAAAGTAGAATTGAATATTGTTGAAGATAGCCTCTTCTAAGTTAAAAAGTAGTTCTTAGTGATACATGTATTATAAAATAGCAGTGTTTAGGGTTCTGGAGTTGGTGTTCCAGACTTTTATTACAGTTCTTTATGCAAGAGACTGGAAAGAAGTATGTAGAAGTATGAAGTAAGTAGAAGAAGTAAGTAGAAGTATGTAGATTAATAATAGTAACTTCTAATAGTACTTCTAATAGTACTTCTAATAATAGAAGTATGTAGATTAGTAATAGTTCTTTCATTTACTCAGTTGTTTTAATGACATTAGCGAGTAGTTTTGTTGCAAAATTCACGTTTTTTTTAGGTTTTTCTTGGATCATGCAATGGGAAAATGTTAGGACCAGATGAAAAATGTACTGAACCAATATATGTATTCAGTGTATGCGAGTATGATACTTGAGAACTTTACTGCTTTTGTGATCCAAAGATATGGCATGTTTTCTTTTGAATTACATCCACTGGTTGGTAGCTGTTTGGGGGARCAGGCATGAGTTGGAAGAAAGGAAGAAAATGTCTCTCTTAAACATATTGCATGAATAGAGGAGATTCCTTCGTCCCTCACATGTCCAGTGCTTTGCTGGGCTGATAAAAGCTTCTTCCTTGCAATGGCTTCTTCTCTGGTGTTATCTGAGATCCCAAACATTGTCACACACATCAGAGCTATATGTGATCGGAGGTCATGTGGCCTGAGACACAGGGCTACGTTATTAGGCTAGGAAATATGTTACCTACCTCAGCTTATGTAAATATGAGGGAGCACATGGCCTTGGTGCAGCTCTGGGGCCAGCTGAGCCATGGGGCTGTTGAAGTGCTTTGYGATACAGCAGCTCAGCCCCAGGATCCCTCCCGGGAGGGACTGCAGAGCAGAAGAGGCTCTGACGGTAACGGTTTGCTCACTGCCTCTTTCATCCTTCTCTCCCTAACGAGTCTCAGCTGCATATGTGGAGATGCAAGTTATTCCTTATACATTCCAGTGAATATGACCATTGCGCATGAGGTTTATCCTGCACTGTTCTGTGTATGGCTAATTCTGCAGTTACTCAGCTCCTGAATATGTGTGTGGGTTTTTTTTTTTCTTCATTTTTTTTCTCTTCTGTTGCTGTCATCTAAGGTCTTTGTACTGTATTAAAGCCTTGCTGGTAAAAGTTATACCAATTACCACCTGTTAGCTAGGCTTTACCTAGTCTTAATTGAGACAATTTCTTCTACAAGAAGGCTTTGCTCTTCTTTGTTACTCTCAAATTGAATTTGTGTCCAGCAGACTGCAGTCAAAGACTTCTAATGAAGATGAAATCCCCCACCAGAACCTCTTTTGCCCTGCTACTTAAGCGTGGAACTGGCTGCCTCCATGTGCTCCAYGTTAAGTTAGGATCTATACAAGACAGGGAGACTAGCTCAGGAGCAACACAAGCACTGAATTTCAATGAACACTAGATCTCAGAAGCCCAGGTATGTTCAAGAGGCAAAGTGTTGCCTTTGGACAAACAGCAAAATGCACTGCTGAAGTTGCATRTATGTTATTTCTACAGTGAGAATTTTGATAGACATGTTTGTACTTAACAGTAAAAGAGTTTTTTAATTTAATCAGTTCAGCATTCTACACAGTGGATGATTGATTCAGATATTTACTTATTAAATTCCTTATTAAATTTCTTCTACAGAGTGTGAGCTTAATTTTTCTGAGTACCACAATATAATGGAAGAATCCATACCTTACATCTCTCCTTTTCGCCATTCCCTTTGCTTAAAACTTCCCTCTAGACACGTATTTTACTATTCCGTGCTACTGAAACATAGGCACTGTCCTTTCAAGCAGGGAAAGCTATTCTATGACCTGAAGAGGCTTAACTTGAMAAAAGAATCAACCTCTGCTGTCTCTTCCTTGCAGCTGCGTCAGCAAGCGGTGTCAGCATTGTCTGTCTCGCCCATCTCAGCAGGGATGCAGCGCGGCTTCTTGTGAGCC
This sequence comes from Eudromia elegans, assembly GCA_003342815.1. NCBI lineage: Eukaryota > Metazoa > Chordata > Aves > Tinamiformes > Tinamidae > Eudromia > Eudromia elegans. Next base: position 410,427 of record PTEX01000050.1, on the reverse strand, counting down.
TTGGATGGGAAAATGTAAGATAGGTTCGTTTGATATCATCCCCCTGMAAGTACTTCCAGTCCTTCTCTGTTCAGTTCCAAAACCCTTGCTTTTTGCAGTATTTGCATTATTCTGTAGCTCTGCTGAAATCTGAGAGAGAATGCACAGATAAGCAGGTACTGTGTGAGTCAAGAAGTTTTTCATGTAGATAGGCTTTGTTTAACCATAGTAGCGTCTTTGATGCGGGCAAAAGCCATTATCAGCTAAATAGAATAGGACATATATGTTTTCTTTTTCCCCTGAAATTTGTGTTATTCTTTGAAAAGCTGAAATGCACTATTAAACAATGAGAAGTCAAAGACATGAGAGAGATGAGTCTCTTGAAATGATAAATCAAAACGTTGCTTAAAAATGCACAAACAATATATCATCTGCTTTAGTTAACAAGTATACAGAATTCCGAAAAGTCACCTTTTTAACTAAACCTCTGGAGGCTCAATGGATTATTACCAGAATTCTAGACAGAAGAGCTTCTTTTTATGTTGTGAAAACACTTGAGATTGTTACCACTGTATTTYTAATCAGAACACTTTTGCTTTATGTTTCTCCTTCCTTTGCTCTAAAGAATGAGCAGTAGGGAATTCATTCATAGCATTGGAGTCTTAGAGACCTGAATACTCTTACGCATACAATGCATCCTGTATATATATTATAAAACTTCTTAGCAGAAAGATAACTTGCATGAGAGAGATTTGCATGTGGATTTTTTTTCTGTACATTCTGACATGGACGAAATGGAAACAATTTTTGCCAAATTTTGGCATTTGGCAATTTAGCATTTTGTGGTATGTCTGCATGAACCAYAGTGAAGCACATATAAAATAAATTATAGTAAAAAATATAGTGCTTGGTTATTGAGCATTTGTCTTTGAGGATATTTTTCTCCAGACTACAATGACAGAACTATTTCCAAGTTTTTCCTGAATGTGCTGACAAATTTTCTTACTCTAAAATCTTCCAGAGGGAGGTTTATTAACTTTAATGTGGGACATAAGGAGAACTTTGCTCAGTGTAATATCATGCCACTTGAGAGTAAGTATGTCAGATGAAGCTGCAAAACTATCAGGTGATTTAAGGATTATGAAATCGCCAGTCTAATAAGAGAGAGCCTTGGATTAGTCCCTTTTTAAAATATAAAGGGACAACTAAGCATCCCCATGGTCATATTTGCRTTCAGTAATAAAATGCAGCTTGATTTGAAGCCCTACAATCACATATACGTGCTATTACTGTGAAAGAAAGAAGAAGCTTGTGCATTTGGCAGTGGTTTTGCAGCTGGCTTTATGGTACGGTGTATAGTGTGATAGAATCTAAACCCTTGGAGAAGGCCTCAAAAACTTTGGAAGGAACTAAAAAGAGAGCAGCTGCTTGGTTTGATGTTCTCTTCCTTTCTTGCCMCAATCTCACCTTCCTGCAAAGACCATTTTTTCCACAGATGTGCAGAGTACATGCAGAGAGATATGGAGTGTGGCATTAAGTAGGACTACCTACGGAGAAGGAAGAGGAGATGGGAAGAGTTCTTTTTTTTTTTTAAGGCTAAAGGAGAGGGTGTGTGATAGACTATAAAAATAAGTGTATAGGAAATAGAAAATGAAGCTAAACACACAGAGAAGTCTGTTAGGCTGTTACTATTCTATTTCATCCTATGGTGATTTAGGTGTTTTAAAAAATATTTTACTTCTCTACATGTAACACAGTGATTGCTTTTTTTTGGTGTATATTAAAAAAAAAAATGCTTATACTTGTTCAAACACTCCTTTCTGTGTCATCTTCTCCTCAGTCTGACTTCGCCTGCTTCTTGCTTCTGTCTTGTGCTATGGTAGATCCACGTGCTGCATTTCTCCTGCTTCTCCTTCCARGGAGATAAGCAGTCATTTTTTGGATGCTGCCGGAGCAGTTGATCCAAAAGAAGCATGGACGTAACTCTACCAGATAACCTTGGTTGTTGAAATTGGGGAGTAGGTAAAGAAGAATGTGCCTAAAGGACACATATTTGTCAAGTTAAATGTGATTAAAACAACCTATCCCAGCATCATMATTTTCTGTTTTGATTGCCTGTTTTGAGATTGATGTGGCTTTAGAAGTGAAAGTGCTGAAAAATCTTCATTAGCATRTCCTATACTGCCTCAACCTTTACTTTAGGTATTATTACATACATTCAGATCTTATTTCATTCTTTTTAAATTTGATTGAACTAAGTGGAAGACATAGGTGGAAGAGACATGCCTGTAGTTGGGCATGTTACTCCATGTTTTCAGTCCTTAATCCTGTTTTCAAAGATGCTGAGCATCCACATTTCCTATTGAAGGGAAGGGAAGACGCAGCATCTTAGTGACTTAAGCCCCAGAGAAGCTCAGGATGAATGGAGGCGACTGATTTTAACTTATTATTTGTTTATGCAAATATACTAATTAAAAACTGTCTTGATATTTTTCCTTAGACAAGTAATTTTTCAGTTTCTGCATTTCTGTCTATGGAAGTAATGTTCCTCTCTGAGACACAAGTTCTTTGACATGCATTTTAGGYTGGCCAAACAGCTTTGTTGAGTAACAGCTGATGAGTGATCCCAGAAGATGCATCTTGAATTGCATGTAGTCTTTCAGAGCATTCAGATGCCAGTGGTGTATCTTTTTGCATGTGTCCTCTTTGCAGGAATTTGTCTTGGCATGTTAATGAACATATCGCTCTGGGAGTGCTTGCTTTTGTGTTAGCCGAGTACAGGTGGGAGAGTTAAAGCTGCGAGAAATTAAATGCRTGACAGTAATTGCAATTCAAATAGCAAAGTTCTGACTTGTGCTGAGGTTTATAGCTTAAATTATGTGGGTTATCACAGTAAAGAACAATATTTTACACATTTCTGTTAGTAATTTTGGTGTCATTCTGATTGTAAGYGTGCTGTAAGTCTGGAAGTTAACCTGCTGTAGTCTACTCTTTCCTCTCTATCCTTTCATACCCCAGCACAATTCCTCTTTCAACCCAACAACGTGCAAGTTGGTGCCAAGCACACTTTCCCCTGAATTAGGACAAGTGAAAACTTTGAGTTGTTCTGAGAAAAATTAGTGCTCCCACAGAAGGGCGCTTAGGATAAAGAACTCCTTTATGTCCTTGACTTGGTGGACTTCTACCATCTTCTTTTCACATATTGTTAGGGCAGATATTGGTTTTTAATCACTGCTCATACTTCTCTASAGTACGTCTCCCATTCTGTTTTGTTTTTTGATGCCTTGTGCCCAGAGCTGTCTGCAGTGGTAGTTGTACCTTTGCTGGTGAGCTGGAGGTGCAAGAAGTCTATTTTGGTAAGTTGAACATAATCCAAAATAGGGGAAAGAGTCTTGCATGTTCAAATGCGAAAAGAATCTTTTTTTATCTATGATTAAGAAGATTGAGAGAAAATAAGAAAAAAGAATGCAGAGCCTATCAGTTTGTTTAGTAGCATTCCTCATTGCCTTGTCTTCAGTGACATAAATCAGAAATTGAAAGTGCCCAGAGAACAGTAAGTATAATGGAAAGTAGGAATAGCAATACAGCAGTGGCACTGCAATGAGTATGGATTTTAACAGACTTGAAAGTAGTTGAAATTCTGCAGAAAATGGGGAAAATTGGTTGCTGTCCTCTAGTTTCTAGAATGATGTTAGAAGAAAGGAATTYACTTAGAACTGAAATACAATATATTTAGAAGACCAAAAAAGGGGTGGTACTTTAGTGAAGTTCCTGTTTTATTAACACTAGTTTTAAGTAGCTGGCTTTGAAATTAATGCACAGATCGTGCGGGGGAATTCTCACAAGTGGGTCTGTTCCCAGGGTCTCATTTTCCTTCCTCAGTTTTCTAGTCAAGGTAATGATCAAAATAATAATTAAGAAGTCATTTGCTCTGATTGAGCAAAATCCTCTGATTGAGGATTGAGTTAATCCATTGTAGAGCCAAGAGGGCCGTTTTTCTTCAATATATAAAATTGTACAATTGATTTAAGCCTTAGGTTGTTATTGTTTTTTGRTAACATTTCATTTTGAACTTGTTAATCAGTGTGGTTCCTCTAACGCTATAAAAATTGACTTAAATCATCTGTCCTACATCTGATCTAATTAAAGTGAGGGTGGACTTGTTTGGTTTTCTACAAGCAATTCATTTATTGAAACTTTTATTTTTGAAATTGTAGCACATCTTGATTTGTGCTTTTGATAACATTCAGCTTGTCATTGTACTCAATATTATGACTTTATTTTCCTTTTGCTTCAGATCAAAGTGGAAATGATTTCTCCTCGTTGAGAGTTTCATGGTTTGGAAAAAAAAAAAAGATTGCAGTGGAAAAATACTGTGCTTCATGTAGAGTGAGAGAATTGCATCTCTCTGTTTAGTAATGATAAAAATAACAAGAAAACATCTTAACTTTCACTTTATACTCATATATATCCATGTTTGCACATGTGTTATAGAAGAAATACTTGAAATTGAAAGAGTTATTTTATTTTTTAATCTTTTGCAAAGTCAGCACAAGGCATGTAAATCACCTGTTTTGTGTGACTGAGGATGTGGTCATGAAAAGGGCAAATGAAATTCTAGGATACCTCAAGCCAGATGTTTGCATTAGAGATAAAGAATTATCTATATTGTTGTGTGAACTCTACAGCAAAAGAGAGAATATTTTATGAGATGTTTAGAARGTTGGCTTGTTTAGCCTAGGATGATGAAAACTTGTAGGAATGTGATTGCTGCCTATGAAAATATCAGGGAGGTGAACACCAGGGAACAAGAACAGCTAGTTAAATTTAAGGACGGTCTTGGCACAAAATAAAAGAGCCTGAATAAACTTGGTCTAGAAATTTTAATGGTGTTAATTATTAGAGGAACAAAGCTTCATTCTTGTAATAGATCAGACAATAAGAGACAAGAGAAAGCTGTGCTAAAAATGAGCCATGTTATTTTGGTGAATAGTCTTCAGTGATGTCTGTGATGATAGAAGCAAGGGTGGGAGTGAAGGCCCAGGTGCTTCCCTGCAGGTTTGTTTTCATTCTTGTGCGGGTGTTTTCATTGCCCGTGAGAGAACACACTAGGTTTATCCTGAGGGTCATTCTGGAAACAGTTCCTATGCAAAATGCCTRTTTGTCATACCTGTATTCCAGGCCACAGAGGAAACGATGGGTTAACATTTCTCCTTCTCAAATTACCTGTGTGAACATGTGTATGTGTACAGGTAGATATAAAATCTTCCATATAAATGTGTATACATATACAYACTAATATATGCATCTATATACATGCAAAGCTTTGTAAGAGACCTACTGAAGAACATTGATGTTCAGTGGTGCTTTTCATCTTGAGGTATGTGCATGCTCGATAAAATTTGCCAAGTTAGGTTTGGTGCTTCCTATGTGTTAATTTTTCCTGACTCTTGCTCGTGAATAGTGCTTTTAGTTTTACTATTAAAATAAAAATGGTACAGTAGTTAGCAAAACATTTGATATGTTTGTAGAAGCACTGTGCTGGTCTTTCAGGTGCCAATATACAAATTAGAATGTRTCCTAATAAATTTTTATTGACTTAACCTTAAAGATATCCACTGCTTTTAAAGAAAGAAAGTGAAGAGGAAAGAAGAGGAATTGAATGAGATTCTGCGAGTTTCAATGAACTTAAATTGCGGGCATATCATAAGATTATGCTCAATATTCTTTAACAGATTGKCTGAAGAATATGATACTTTATCTACACAGCTATGTAAACTGTATTGTCAGCGTTGTGGCTATGAGCTTCTTACTAGAATTCAAATATATTGGGCTGAGGTTATCTAAGGTTATCACCTTGTTTAAACAGATCAACTGTCATGTTTGAAGATGGGAAGAGTGAAATATCTGCACTGTTTTCCAATCACTTTAACAACTGATTACATAAGGTTTTATATGAGTATGTAAGGTATAGAATGGCTTATAGTTTTTTACTTTTTTTTCCCTTTAAACAGAGGTTATCAAAAATGTTCTTCTTCCATTTTGTTCTCTAAGAGTTACATTAGAGGGAATCTTTAGATTGAGTCCAGGAGATAACTGAACAACTAYTGACTGTCAGTGTGTTGGGAAGGGCTGGTAGCTGAGCATGGCTTTTCTCACCCGATTAGTAAGGATGCCATGGCCTTAGTAGGTAGCAAAGTGTTGTCTGTTGCTGCCTGTGTATTGGAGATGTGTCAGCTGTGACCAGAAGTTTATCTAGCTTTATGTGTGCAAAAATGCCTCTGTAAACATCTGTTGAAGACTTGAGAGGTGCAATGCAGGGGAATTATGCTAACCTCAAGTTGCTGAGGGGGAATTTAGCATTAATATTGTTTAAGACTGACACTTGTTTTCTGACTAAAGATAACAGTAGATGCACATCACGAGTAGATGGAACTGTCTATGTTTTGTAAGGTTTCAAAATATCCCTGCTGATAAGAGCTCAGTATTCCCGGGGTGATAGCAGGGCTCTGTGCCTGTGCAGGGTGCCACCTGTGCAGCCATTAATCCTGCCTGCCACGAGGGCCGCCGCAGCCCCTCGCTCCGGCAGCGCTCCCAACGCACAGGCTTCGCTCATGGCTAGCGCCGCCCGCCGTGCTCAGCCCAAATCACCCCAAACCCGCTTTGGAGCGATCTGCTCTTCTGCTTTGGCACTTGGAAAGCATCCCCTGTAAGCTCCTTTCCCCAGTATTGTCCAGAAAAGGATTAAGATACACAACCCTAGCTTTACATCGCTTTCATAATCTGCTCTGGATTAACTGCAAGAAGAGGGAGGGGAGCTAGAGAGGAAAAGGATGTAACATGGAGGGGAGTATGCAATCAAAGCAYTGCAGGTGTGACTAAAGGAGCAGCCTCTGCAAAATAAATACATAAATAAGTGCCAGGCTTTTATTAATAATTTTATTTTCCTAGGGATTTAACTCAGTGAATTACTGTACATTGGATGTATTGACCTTCTTTTTATTTGGTTGAGGAGGGAGAGAGAGATTCTCTTGTTTTCCATTAATAAGGAATATAGAAAGCCTTCTTTTGAAGATGTTATGTTTTAGCATTTTCTTCCTTTGTATATAGAACAGCCATCTYGATGTGTGTGTGAGTGGTTTGGAACAAATCTCTGCAAGCTCGTGTTTAATATCTCAGCTTGTGCTGAGGAGTGGTGGTTCTGGGATGCGGTTAGAGGAGGTGACTGAAAGCAGCTGAGGAAAGAACTGAAGCCGTGTTCAATGGAGCTCAACTGCCCTGCTCGGTGTTAGTGGGAAGGTAGAAATAATAAACTTTGAAAGAGCAAAACAAATGAAGAAAAATGGTGTTTTTTTCTCTCACGTTTTTCATGTTAGATTTTTCACATTTTCACATCAGAAGGAATCAAGAGCCAATGAAGGGTAAAGGAGGAGGGAGCGAGGCCGTTACTGGCCTCTGTGGCCAGTGCCACAGCACAAGATGGCTCCTCACCCCGTGTGAGGTCGTGCTGGCGGGATCCCAAGGCCCTGCGCAGGGCCAGGCCACTCACGAGCGTGCTGGCAGCCGCACGTAGCGGGGTCTGTCGGTGGCGAATGCCTGCAACTGGGTGATCAGAGCACCGCTGCTGTGTTTATATAAATACTTCTCCTCTAGTGTCTTTTGAAGCCCATAAGAAAGGCGAAGCGTCTGAATGTTGTGTAACATCTCAGCAAGATGTGCAGGGCCATGTAGGAACTGGGATGTTTTCCCTGAGGAGAAGAAACGCTTTGCTTAGATGTTGTCATTTTCCTTACGAATTGGCATTTGGATTCCTGTTGGCTTGAGAGGAGCTGAGCCTGGCAGTGCTCGGGAGCTCGAGGCAGCACCGTSAGCCCCTGGGGCACCGTGCTGGGCTGCTGGGCTGGGGCACGTGGTGGCCGTGAGGCAGCGGGACTGCCCGGCAAGGAAGCCTGAGGGCTCCGTGGGGCTCGGGAAGCAGCCGGGCGCTTCAGTTCATGTCCCATTGGGAGCCAAGCGATCTCGCAAAGTCCCTGCTGCTCTCCCAGGGAAACTGAGAAACTCAAGTAAAACCAAGGCTCTTGTCTGGCAGAGTTGATCCTTATTTCCCATGATCCACGTTGTCACAGAAATAAAGAACAAAACAGGATTTCAGAGGCAAAATTAACTGACCTGGTAGTTAYGTTTTTTTGACAGTTTGAAAAGGAGTTGCATGTGCTTATCCTTAGGCTTTGGGAGGGGGCTGGATATGCAGTAAAAATGCTTTTCTTTTAAACTCCTTTGATCTGTTCGTCTTTCCTGCCCACCTCACCTCCATCTGCACATTTGTTCCAGCTCCTGCAGCTGGTTTGATGTGCATACTGGTAAAGTGAAAAATGAGGGCAATAAAAAACTTCAAGAGCCAGTGTTCTTTTCACTGTTTATTAAAATTGTATTTTTATTTATTTCTTTTAGCCTCAACTGAACCTATGAGGGTACACTGAGAAACACCAAATGTTTGCCCAGAAAAGTGTCTCCTAATAGTTTGCATGGGATATGTTTGTTACTTGCACTTTTTTTTTTTTTCATTTGCAATACCTTGTATCGTGATATGAGAAGAGAGAAATGGTTAATGCAGTAAGAAGAATGAAGATTAATATCTCAAGTGGTAAGATGTATGAGCTTTTAGTGGTAGATTCTCAAGCGGATGCACCAAGGGCAAGTGGCGTAAAGTCAGAATTGGCAGATGTTACTCAAAAGACCTTAAGGAGAAGGAATGAAATTAGTGAATCCCATCTGTCACCCTGTGAAGCTCCAACACTTACCTGCAGGAGCTGCAATGTGGGAAGAGATAAGTCTTTCCATTTTGGAAAAGAGAAAACAGGTTATCTGGAACAGATGCTTTGGATGTCTCYGTTTTCATCAGTGAGATCAAAAAAAGATCTAGTTCTGAGAACAAAGCTTGGGGTATTCTGTAGAGTCTGTGACCTGTTCCGATGACAGAAGTTACAAAAAGGTACCTAAAGAAAATTAGAGCCTGGCATTATACTAAAATCCTTCTAAATAATAATATTGCTTTCAAGTAGCATGACACATCTGTATGCGTCTGGTGGGGCTTGCTGAAAAATGGGCGCTGGCCACTCTTGAGGTATCCGGCATCTCGGTTCAACTTGTCAGTCTGGAGGGGTGAAAGCATTCTATCATTTTCAGATCAAAAAAATAATGTGCAAAAACCATCTTTCTGTGACCAGAGTTATCCTGGAAAGCTCACCAGCAACTGTCAGGGCTGTGGGCAGTCTGGCCAAATCGTAGAGCCTCCTAGGGAATTTCTTGAAAAATTCTACTTATCTTTCTTTCATAATACTSCCTTCATTATGGCCCTACCTGCTGTGGAGACTGGTAGCTGTTCATCCTCCATCTGGTGAACMAAACCAGGGGGTAAGTGCTTTTATAAAAGAAAAAGGAAGGAGCACATTCTGTACTTTTCCCTCTTGCGTATGTGATATAATTAAGGAGACCATACAGCTCAATCAAAAGTTAATCACTTTTCTGTAACTCTCTGATGTCCTGTTGTTGTGGTACATGTGTGCAGCCCCGACTGGCTGCCCTAAAACATTTTCTTGATACCGAGGAAACACTGTTTAAACCGTGCTTCAGGAAGAGGCAAAGTAACGTCAGGACTGGAAGTGTTTTAAGGGAGATGTAAAACTTTTGAAGCAGTATGATGCAGAAAAAGAATAATTTGTACATAACAAGGAAATCTCAAGGACTGCTAAGCAGACCCTTTCTAGCAGTCTGCAGGCAATGATGGAATGCTCTAATATATGAAACTTCACAGAAAATCCTAAAGAGAAATGACATTGAGCCATTTAAATATATATATATTTTATCTTYTGGTGTATCAAGAATGAATGATGGTCTTTGAGTGATAGAATTGCTAGTGAATTTTTTTTTTTTAAATTCTCCTTCTCTTGATTTCACTTTTTATGTCTTTAATGTATTTGTTGTGTCCCAGAAGAGACTGCAGTTAGTGATTATCTACTACTTTTCTGTTATTTGCAAAAAAGAGTTCCAGCATCATAACATTGGAAAAGGTCCATTGAAAGAAGCTGAGTACGTGTTTTTTACCAGGGATAAAAAAAATATATATATATAATACCTCTGGGCTTTGCACCAACTGCATGGCCTGTGTTTGGGCTCAAGAGTGTATTGGAACATCCATCAGGGAACTATTCGTTTGGAGAAGTGTACCAAAAACCAGCATTTACTTAGGGAAAATCCACTCCAAATACTGACTGTTTATAACCACGTGTTGACACTGGGCTACAATGTCCTCAGAACACACTGTGTTTTCTTTAGGTAGCAGCTAGGTAGCGTGAACGTGCTGAACTTGTGCTAGGAGAAATTACATGGAAGTCTGTTGATTTCCTTGCTTCAGGTTTTGTGGTGATTTTGGAAATACCTGAGAACTTGATCGCAGGATGCCAGGCACTGAAGTGTTTCAGTGCTACCCACAGGAAGACTTTTGCCAGTGAACTAGATATGAATTCTGGAAAAGGTTGATTTAGCAAGTCAGAGGCCAAATAAAGTATCCATGTGAAAGATCTCTTCGAAGTATAGAAGATCTGGATGTGTGCTTAGTTGTATGTTTGACTCTGTTTCTCATCTGGAAAAATTAAAGAGGTGCTGTGAAGATAAACTCGATATTTATGTGGGTCTCTGAGGACAGAGTCGCATGCTTTTCCGACTAAGAGCTGCCAAATTATAAAGCTTTTGTTATTTACTTAATGGCCTTAATCTACTTGAGCCTAGAGATTTGAACTACCTAAGCTCACTTGGACGAGAAGTCCATAGCTTCTAGATACTTTGTGTGCTGCACCTTATCTATGAAGTAATTTTCTTTATGCATTTTTTTTTTCACTTGGATGTGACTCACAGTGACTCTGAGTGCGTATGTGGTTGCGTGAGAAAGTAAAAGCGTGTATAAATAGGAGTGCATCTGGTCTAACGTGCCAGACTCTCTTAATGAATTTTAATACTGCAAGAGACATTTCCAAATGGTCAACTTAACCTTTAACAATTTTGGAGATAGAGATTGATTAAATTTGCGAATAACTCTGATGCTAGATTACTTTTTAACATAACTTTTCTTACACTTATGCAGTTTGATTTAGCCAATAGAAGGTTTTTCAGTGATTTCCTCTTATGTGTAATTTTATTTTCTATTGAAGCATATTTGCAAATCCGAAAGCAAATCAATGCTTCTACGAAGTTGTTGACAAAATTAAATGAAACTTTAAAAGAGTGTATAAAGGTATTCCTGTTCTCTTTATAAATTACACAAGACCACTCTCTAAATRAACTCTAGCCAAAGTCCATGGAAGTTGGTGGGAATACACGGATTTAAGGAAGTGCAACCAGTCTCCATATCCCCAAGACAAGGGACGTGACAATTACCATCTGTTTAATAAGTGTATCTGCACAGATAATGCATATTAAAAAGTGCATATCTCTGGTTAATAACTTGCCCTTCTCATCACTTGGATACTTCAGACTCTACAGCCACAAGTTGGACTAAACTCTACACCTGTGGTTCAAGTTGCCTTCTATTCAGGCAGTGTGGGAAGCAGAATCACATGTATTTATTTTATCCAGGAGCTTTTGGGAAATACAAGTCCAAAGAGTACAAGCTGTAGTTCCTATTTTATATTCTGTAKTTTCCAAAAGGTGTTGTATGTGCTAACTGGTAAGGAAGTTTGCTTGTAACTTAATCTGTATTTAAGAGGGTTTTGGGGGAAGAAAAAGATATGAATAGCATATATATGTATACATGGATATAATACACCCATGCACATACGCATATATGCACACATATACATATATATGCATATATCTTCATACAAGTGTTTTCATCACGGACCCAGAGGCAGGAAACCTACTTTTGCGAATTTTTAGCCCTCTTCACTTGGTCTGTTAGTACCATCCTTGTCAGTGCTCTCAAACGCTCAGCTCGGCGTGTGGCAGCTCTGGAGCGAGCCGCWCCACTGCCTGCGTGAGGCCAAAGATGCCCGTGAGCGGCGACGTGCACCCAGCAGCCAAGCCCGCAGCACGGCCCGGGCAGGGCTCTGGGGCGCCTCAGCCCTCTGGTGATGCTGCCTGGGTCTGAGCCAGTTCAGAGCCTTCTGCCTTGCTAAGGTAACGGCTTCCATGGTAGTGATTTTTTCCGAATCTAGCTATTTGGCCCCACAATGAAAAAACCTTTTTCTGCATATTTTGAATACAGTATAGCCTGGTGAAACATACTAATCAAGGATGAACTTTATGGCTTCTTATAGAGCTACTTTTATAAATGGCTTTATTACTGTTTATAAAAAGTTATGATCTAATCAATAAAATGGTTACATAAAACTACAAAAGCACCTGAATTCATATGGAGTTCACACTGCTAGTATAGATGGATTTACTTCTGTTAGCTAGTGCTGCTTTCTCTCATTTGACATGGGGGTAGTTTTGCTTCTGCTAGCTGTGGCTTTTTTCATCTGTTAGTAGCAGATATTATAACTGAGTGGTGGAAGCTGCATTTTTAATCTTTTTTTTGTTAACTAGTTTGCATTTTTGTGGTAGAGATTTTTCATATTATTTACTTACAATGGTACTGTAAAATCTTTACATAATTTTAATAGATTTGATSATGAAACTTGCTCTTGTAATGATTATTTCATAAAATGAAGGATATTTCTAAAACAAAATCATTGAAAATAGTTTTCAATTCATTTTTTATATGTGACTAACCAACTAAGTCAAAACATTGAATTAGTCCTTGTCTGTGTTATTTCTCCCTACCAATCTTTTATGGCATTCTGTTTTTTCATGAGTAATCACTTGAGAAAGAAATTGTCTTTTTCCTTGAAAGTTAACTAGTCATAAACTGTCTACTCCTTATTTTTTCCTGTGTTATACCCCTGCATTTTTGTATGTACATTTATGCTGATGTTAAAGTGCTTATTGCAGTGTATTTTAGTCCTAATATACTGGAGAGAAGGCTGCATTTTATAAGGTGCCTTTTTATTACATTACATTACATTACATTACATAGAGTTGTGCTATTTTACTAGTTACAACTTTATGGCAGCTGTGAGAGTTAGATGTAGCTGGGGGTAATTAATCAGGATCAAGGGAGTTTTATTTACAGGCAGTCACTCTAATCTCAGATCCCCAACTTTGTCCCTTATGGCTCCTCTCCTGTTACTTCACCCCCATAATCTTGTCTCTTACCAGCATTAGCCTCCAGAGACTTAAGTGTGTCCAGCTCCTTCCATTACTGATTTCAGTGGTGCAGCTCAAACTGCATGCGTGCAAGTGCCTTTGTAAATCTGTGCAGGAGACTTTCCTTCTCTTTAAACCTTCTATTTAACACACTTCCTCCTCATCTCCTGCCCCATGGGGTCCAGTTTGCACATTTGCCTTGGCAGCCTTTGCTCTCCTGTCTCCTCAGTCCATTCTGAGCTGCTGCAGAGCTTGTCTCTTCTTTCAGCCTTCCTCATTAAAAAAACTATACAGTTTCTCTTACCACAAGATTCAAATAATTAGAAATTAATATTTCTAAACAGTTTTTTATCGGAGCAATCTAAGTTACATATGCAACTGCTGAACTTGTTCTGATCCTGCATCATGGTATCTAAACTATTTTATTTGTTGAGTGGTTCCTAAATTAGATGGCAAGCTCTTCTTAGAAGGGATCTTGTTCTGCTTTGGTCAGCAGGGCATGTGTCTCAGTCCTGTAAATACTGCAGCTTTAGCGAAGGCTCTTTTCAGGTGTAAAAAGTATTCCTAAATCGAGGATGTGTTTGTAACATCCAGKTCTGGTTACCCTTGTACTAGTGTTTTCTGATACTGACACCTTCCAGTATGAGAATCTGATTCTACATCATATGCTTAGGCAGTTTTCTTTCTTTTTTTTCTTTCTTTTTTTTTTCTTCCCTTTTGCCCAAATACTGATCTCAAATTCCTTTTCTAAAAATCCTTGGAGTGCCTAGGGATCTTTCATCTGACTTTCGTCTAAGCAGAATGATTTTTTGGTGTATAATGGTTTATAGTTATACCTGTAATATATGGTTCTGTCCACTGAAAGCATTGGTAATTGTTTAAAATTCTCACTCTTCTCAACAGCATGCTGAATGTAGATATCTTGAGAAACTGGCTGGCTTACAAGCTTCATATTAACTGCATTGCTGGAATGGAGGGGTGAGGGGGGAAAACCAACTAATTGTCTTTTTGCTGTGCAGGTGGCTTCTAATCACTGTCTACGTCCTACGTTAATTCCTAGATTTTTCATTCCAAATCTGCATACGGCCAGCAGAACTAGCCCAGATAAAGCTCAAATATCTGTCCTAACTATGCTTAATTCCAATACAGACTACATTATTTTTCTGTTCCTCAGTATTCATTCTTGCAATAAGTATATAAACCTTTCTATCATAGGCAGAGCTGTTTTGTTGTTGTCGCTGTTTTCTTTCCCGTTTTGCTCTGTAGAGGGTATATGACTGTATCCAAAGCCTGCAGTGAGTGTTCAGCATGTGAATGCCTTTGTGTCAAATGGCTGCAGTGATAATAGGCTGCGGATGATGCAGTCTGCATCGCCGAGTCTTCGGGGAGGCTTGCGCTGATCAGCCAGGCTGCAGCCCACTGCCGCATTTCAGAGAGTAAAGGCAGCAAAAAGGGAAATGCTACAACTTACAAATTAGCTTAGAGAGATGCACTGTGTATGAAAGAGCTTTTCGGTCTGTGACGAAATGCACAGATTTTCAGGCATATTGTCCATGTAAGAAAATAAACATTAATATTTGGCAAGTCTCTTCCCTCCCCTAACTCTTTGCAACTTTAATCCAGGTTTAGTGGTAAGGTAGTTGACTAGGCTTGTTAYAATTTTGCACTTCTTCCCACCTCTGTGAAATATTCCCTGCCATGAAATAATTCAAGAATTTTATGTCATTGCCCTGATCTGGAAAGAGAYGCACAAAGGAAGGAAAATTAAGCAGATTTTTGTGTAATAGTTTTCAGCAATGTTTTAATAGCCCAATTACTATTACAGGGTTTGTTAAATKATCATACTTTTAACAGTAATTATTTATGTAAGCTAGTAGAAATGCAGGGCAATCTGCACTCTTTGAAATAAATAAGTGATCTCATGGATTTTTATTTAATTCTCTTCTTCTACTGCATCAGTTTGGACAGTGTTACTGGCTTGAGCGTGAATGTGGAGAGCAGTAGTGGTGCCCTATTGCTACAGCATTGCTGGATTTGTTCAGGAACCTGAAARAACCAGAGAGGTCTTTATCCTGCAGGTATAACTTGTCTAGCAAACAGCTGCTGTAGCTTCTATAACCACCAGAATGCACATCTCTCTAACTAGCTACTAGGATATGGATGGTGTTAGCTGTGAAGCCCTTTGTCACTTTTCTCCTCTGCTGAGGATTTGTCTCAAGTAGCCTTCAGCAAGGCCTGTGCTTAGCTTCTGGCTCTGGCTTTGTAAAGGAGCTGCAGTGTGGCAGAGCACTGAAGCCACCCCGATGCCGAGTGTTAAGGGATTTCTGGCAGCTCCCTATTTGAATAAAATCCGACGGCATGCACACAGGTGTTTTCTTTTGGAAGTCTTGCTTACAAAACTGAATTCTCGTTTTCTGAACAAGGGCTGGTGGCACCCATTTGGCYGGGAGTGTGGAGCCATGACAGCTACTGCTGCGGTCGTGGTGCTCGGTATGTCTGTCCCTCTCCACAGAGGCTTCTCTCCTGGCTCTCGCCAGGGCCAAGGCAGATGCAGAGCTGGCTTGCAGTTTGCAGTGCAGTATCTAGCATGCCAGCGGAAGCTGGAGGGGGGAAGGTTAGTGTGCTCTGGTCTTGCTCCAGCCCGCGCGCTTTGAACGTAGGGTTTGCCGTAGCGTGTGGGGACACCCACGTCCCTTTTATGTAGCTCTTGGCGCCAAGAGACAGCTTGGGTTGGTTGGGACTCCCTGAAGACCTAGCTCTTTGTTAACAGAGTGTTTTGTCGCTTTAGCAGAAAATGTGAATATTAAATACCACATGGCTGAGCAAATATTAAGGAAAACAAAGTTTTGGAAAGCTTGCTCATAAAATAGTGCTCCCGTTGGAGTAAGAACAGAAGGGAAATTTAGCAAGACAGATTTTTTTTTTGCATTATGTCTTGTCTTGTAAACAATCATGTCTTAAAGCAGAATCAGATCAAGCAAGATCTATCTGAGGAAAAAGCTGCAAACAACTGGATTTGAAGAGGTGTTTTTCAATTTCAGGGAAACTTACTAAAAGGAATTGTGATTTAAGCAAAACAAGTAAACTGAAAACCATCATCATGTAGAAAGCCTGAAATAGCAGCTAGAAAACTCTGTGCTGAGTATTTGGGTTGCCCTTCAAAATGGCCCAAAGTGGCCCTTCAAAATGGTAGTTAACAGAATTTGAAAGTTACWGATTTCATTGGGTTTTATGTGTATAGTATGCAGAGGTTGATTTTGTTGATGTAATCGTGTRCACTGGCCTTTTTACCTTGATGTCTAGAGTGGTATATCAAGAGAAATTTAGCAAAAACTAATCTTATACTGTTTTATATTATTACAAACAGGTGAAATTTGTCCCACTGCTRGTGGGATAAAATGGCAACCTTTTAAACATAGCAAAAATTTTAGGCAAACACCTGTTGCTATAAAACTGATAGAAGTAAAAAGTTCCAKTAAATATTTCATAAAATACTGTTATATGGTCAAAAATGAAGTAAAGATAGTAAATTGAACCATGACAGTTCTGATGCTTTATATTCTTTAAAATGCTCTCTATAAATTTAATACTTGTGAGAAGAAATTTTATTGCACTTAATGGCAATTTGAAATATCAGCAAGAACAGCCATATGCTTGCAAGACATTTTCTTTGGGTGGGAAACAGCTGAGTTCTTGTGATACATGAAATTGCCAAGATAATAAAACAGAGATRAAAAAAAAGCAGTAGAATTAACTTACATATGTATTATCTATGCATTGGGAAAAAAAAAAAAGGAGCGTGCAGGTAGTAAATCATCGTTCTTGGTCTGAAGTAATGAATACACATTAGCACTAATCAACACAAATAACATGAGTAAATTAGCTTCATGACCTGCATGGGAGTTCTCGTGTCTAGCAGAGAAATCTGTTACATCTAGGCCTATGTTTCCTGAGAAAATAAAGAGCGTACACAAGAAATGGCAAAAGGTTGTGTTGATCACCTCTAAACTGGGCCACAGTGTTCTACTTAAACTGCACTATTTGTGCAGGGTGCTGGTGGGCAGGATGTGGAAAGACAAAAACTGTCTGTGGAGCTGTACTCAGCTAGGTGAAACATGAAAAATCCGTGATCAGGATTGGATAACTTATAAAAAAAGAATAGGCTTCTGCACTGACTAGGAACTATATTCCTCTTTGTGAATCTTCAGAAACCACATGCTTTCTTCTTGGTGGAAGTGTTAATGGAGATTCTTGCTAGCGTAGTTGAGCAAAAATGCATGTGAGAAGTGAAGACTTATAAGTGAAGCATTTTATCAGCATTGCATTCTAGAAAGGATTCACATGAATTACTCCAAATAATGAAACTTATAGTAAAGTTTGGTCAGATGCTACTCTTGGTGGATTGCTTAGTGAAAAATGATGATATATGGACCATTCATATACTGTACATTTAAAAACAGCAGTCCCGGCTGCACACATAATAGAATTGGAAATGTCGGGGGGGGGGGGGGGGGGGGGGGGGGAAGCCCCAAATATCACTGCTTCATTTAAGAGAAGTGCTCTTTCTAGTGTGTAAATGCTGATGGTTATTTTTATATGTCAACTAAGCTCTCAGTTCAAGATGAGTAGCATATTGATCTTATTTGCACTACTCAATAGGTTGGGACTGCTCATAGGGCAGCTGTCAGGATCTGTTTTACACTATTGCATCAATGATAATCAATATCTCTTGTTTTCTTCCCTGATGTATTGCTGTTTTACAAGCACTCTACCAAGATGGTAGAACTGGACAGATATCACTGATCTATAACTTTCAATTAAAGCACCCCTTTTACTAAACTAAACTTAATAGTGCTCAAACAGTGCATCAATTTTGGATGAAAAAAGGTTTTACAATTAATTTGAGAAGCTCTGAAACTCAGACTCTGTGCCTTAAGGTTTATTGCATATCTCTGCAAGTTCTGCTGTGAGTTTTTAAAGCCTCCAAAAACCCGAAGTATCTGAGGAAATAAAATCTTATACTGAAACTATTATAGTCATAAACCTAGTCACAGTCAAAACAAATATTATGGAATATTGCTTTATCTCTCAATGTTTTTCCCAAAATTTTTGGCCTTTTTAGGATGGTGTTTTTACCTACCTACAATTCTTCATCTTCTGAATCTTTGAGAAGATGTGTGAAATGGACCTGATTTTCCTTTGTATCTTGTCCTTACCTCTGACTGGCTAATAAAAGAGTAATTTGGAGTATTTCTTCTAAATGTGAACTTGCGTTTTAATTTTCTGTGTCTCTGTGCTCCAGTATTTAGTAATATCTGATCAACCTATGTTGAGTTTTGCGCTATAATAATTTAAAAAGTTATTATGRGCAGCTGCTATGACAAATGTTGACATTGTTTGGGAGAAAAAAATGCTTCCTAAATCCTGATATCTCGCTGCTACTCACATGTCTCCTGTCAGGGGACATGGTGTCTGACTAAAACAGAAGAGTCTCTCTCCTCTTTGGAGATTGACTAAGAGCCACAAATGAAATATTTGAAAGACTTTTCTGTGRATAAATTGCTTCTTAAGACTTTAAACTCTGTGACTATGTAAGTTATTGGTAATAAAAGAAAACTATTACTGAAGTATTGTTAAATATGCTAATAATATTTAGATATAGTTAGAATATATTTTAGAAATATCTGTATTGTATTTACCAATATTCTAGAATCAGGACTTAGTTATGTGGAAAAAATATACATGAAATACATTTTTTTCATTTTTAGGATATCGGTTCTTAGCATTGTTCTTAATTGTCATGTCTTCCACTTGGACACTCTGATTGACAGAACTACACAAGTTGAACATGTTCCTCTTGAAAATCAAGTTCTTAAACAAATGAGGGGAAATAAATTGTCCCATTTACTTCGTATGTTAGTTTTATGATGTTTTCAATGGATAACATGAAACAGTTGCAGTTTCATTGTTTTTTGTTACTGAATGAAAGAATTACGGTGCTCTTTAATAAGAGCTGAAGATATRCTACTTATGTGATAGATATGTGTATGAGCCTTGTGCAAAAATCTAAATAGAAGGGGTATAATCTTTTGATTGGAGGGCAGGAGGAGACAAGGAATTTTCCAAAGAAACCAGTGGATTTAGAAGCACAAAACCAAGTCATTTAAGTGGGTATGAAAATCCTGCTCTTCAGTGCCAATGCCAAGCTTTGATTGAGGTTTAGAAAAAGCTGGGCGGCTGGGGAGAAGGTATTGCTTTCAGCCTTCTGTTCCTGGAAATAATCATCTCCTGCAGTAGTCATAAGGGAAGAGAGAGGGGAAAAAACCCTAAGTCCCTAACAATTAATAATCCTATCGTTGTTAAATTTTATATCTAACGTATGTGGACTTTCAACATGGAGTTTTAATGCATGCCGTTCGGAAGACTGAATGATAGTTCCAATGAGTAATTTTCAAGAAGGAAGGGATATTCACTTAAGGCAAAYGATGCTGAAGATGTAGCCACTTGTGTTTAGATTAAAGTCCTTTCACAGAGCCAGACTGAATTTCCTAGCTGACTTTGTGCTAGTAAAAACAGCCTTTGTTGTCTCTTGTCCAGGTAGGCTCTTGAGTTTGTGTCCGTTAGAGGAGGGTGCTCAGAAGAATGATAGAGATAGGTCRGACAGCTACAGAACATTCTGATGGATTTAGGACAGGAAGAAAGCATCTTAATGAAATGTATTTGTTGCTGTTATTCTACTATTTGGAGCAATAATCCTGTAGCACAGTTTAATTAGAGGTGGGGAATGTTTTTGGTCTTGGGCACATGGTAAYGTGTAGGTAAGTGGTCTGTCTGAAGTCCCCTTGTTAAATAAGCACAAGGATGTATGGGACCTTAATTTGACCTTAACCGAAGGTAGTAGCATTTTTCCTTGTTTTGGAGCATGTTTGTGGTAGTTGTATGAGGATATTGGCTAAAAAGACATTCAGGATTTTATTTTTCTTTTTTTTTTTAAAAAAAGAATGAAGAACAGAAGGTGTCAGCCTCCTAACTACTTGTTGATTATTTTGCTAAGATGTTCCCCTTGTGCGTCTCAGTACTGCCTTTGAGTTCTCTAAATCCTGAAGAGCTTTACAGATTTGTATTTAATATGCATTACAAATTAAAAATGGATTATTTTAAACTTTAACAAGTGCACACTGTTCTTTAGGGACTGTTTACACACTAACATGAATTTCTGCAGCCTGCATACTAAATATTAATACCGTTTCCTGCACAAAACACGGATTGCAGTGAACGGGATTTATCTTATCTTGTTGCAGGCATCTGAAATAGAGCAGATGAACTGCATGCTGCAAGAGTCTGTTCCTTTATTCTGACCATAAGGAGAGCTGCATGTGACCAGATGAGATGTCAACATCTATATTGTGGTTGCCTGCAAGATGAATTTCATCTGTTATTGTTAAATTGTACTAGGGGCAACGTTATGATTAAATTGTGCTGGGAGAGATGGTTTGCCCTCTTCTTACATGAAAGATTTTTTTWATGTATGTTTAAACCTGTCAGTTTTCTTCTCAAAGGGGTCCACGAAAGTTTACTAGAATATTATTTTTATTTTGTTACTGCCACTTTTGTGTGCGTGTGTGTGTGTGTATGCAGCTGCCCTTGTTATTGAGGCAGGACTGTGGTGTTTCAGGGGTAAAGATTAGGAAGGGAATAGAGAACATGATGATAGTTCCTGCAAGAGATCTAAGTTCAAAAACAGGAAAAGAAACGACGAAATAAAAACAGCAGGAAAGTACTAGAGAACTGTGTTAGCATGATGGTTCTCTTCATGTGTCAACAACCTAAATTTTGTGATAACCTTCTAGCTTTGTGCAAAAAAGATCTTGCAGAAAGCTGGGCTGTATGCCTAGCTTTAACAGAGCAGTTGCTGCCATGTGACAGGGAAAATGTAATTCAGGTCAGAAAACTGCAGCCTGTTTTGGAGTGGAAAGCCTGGCTGTGTGAGCCAGTAATTGTCAGGAAGGGGCATGTACAGCAAGCTGACACATTACAGGTTCTGCGTTAGACGATTTCAGGAAGATCACAACATGTGCAGCCAGGGATAGTAGAGAGCTGTGTCCAGGGGCTAGCAAAAATATAATCTARCAGAAAACTTTATTATGAAAGAAAATACAAAGAAACTAGTTAATAAAACTTTTTAGCATGCTGCTTTATTTCCATTTACCTTGAACTCTGATCTAAATTCTGATCTAAATTCCTTCATTTACGACTGCCGTTGCAGGAGGAAGGGAAGAAGAGCTGGTCTTTCATGGATGCTTCTGCTTTTAGGCTTCAGAGCAGCTTCCTTGCCTGCAGCTTCCACAGACATTAGATGGACCAGCACATGCCCCTGAAAACCCTTTTTTTTTTTTTTTTAAACGGGGGATTTTTTTCTTTGATCTAAGTGTAACTATGCTCTGTGAATCTTTTAGATTGCGAAAAGTAAGCAGAACTTAACACAGAACAAATAAGTTTCCACTAGACTGGCGATATAGAGTGGAGGGCAGGGTGCTGATGATTTTGTTTCTCTGCTGTAGCTGATACTTGAAGTTCTGCCTGAATTGGGAGGGTTCGAGAAGCTGCATTAGCTGCCTTTGAGGTTCAAAGGAGTAGCATCAAAACAAGGAAAAAAAAATAGCTACAATAGCTTTCCCTGAATATTCACTTTATTGCTATCAGAGGGCATTAATAGACCACCGTCATTCTGAGCATGACAGGATGGGCGCTCGGTTTACTGTCTTTTTACTGTCAGTTTACTAYCTCCCTGCCTCCCCTGGGCTGGGGAGGGTGGTTGGGCTGCCATGCACCGTAGCGGGTTGAGGAACTGCTCCCCCTTAAACCTGGACGTGTTTTTCCATAGCCACTGGCTGGTCCTTTCACACAGTGCTCCCTCCATGTGTTGCTGCGGGGTGACTGTCTAGTCAGAGGGTGAYGGGGGAGTGAGGAGAGAGCCCCGAGGAAGAGACTGGGCTGTGGGGGATGACTTTCTGATACTGCCTCTTAGTCATCAATGCTCAAAAAAATACATGCAAGCTATTCCGGTATTAYGTTTCTTTCCACTGAGTGCTTTATTTTTGACATTAAAATGAAGSGGCAAAAGTAAAAGCATGGTTGCCCCGGGCAGGGCTGTTCGGGCCTAGTCCTGTGCGCTGTGCGCATGTACTGGTGCAGGAGCACACGTGCATGTGGATGCTGCAGCGTTTGCTTCCCCCATGGGGCTGGCAGCCTGATCATTTTCATGTGTGTTAATACACTCGCATGCTACTCCACTGCATTGTAGCTAGCTTTTGCATCAAAAATGACCAAGCCAGATATGAAGTCTTAGAACACTTATGTGGTTGATATTTTAGCTAGACTTCCTTAAGTTTGGAAATTCAAGTTATCCAGATGTAACCCAGAGTCAATGCAGACTGTGCTTGAGATGTGTTTGTCTCACTTTTGCTACATCTATATTCTTGGTGGATTGCAGAAGTGCAATAATAAAATGTTAGCATGACTAAGCCTATTTGTAAATATATTTGAGGACTCTATTTTCAGTCTTTTAAATCTTATGTTATGCTTAACTTCTTATCAATAATTAAGCATAGAGTAATGGAATTTTTTGAATTTAGTAAAACTGTCGGTCCCTTTATTCTTAAATCAACTCCCTCGCTATTTTGTTTTGTTGAGTGTAGGCATGTGTTTGCAAAATAAGACATATTTTACTCTGTCATCTCATGTCAGAGAGCTTAGCAAAACAGAGGAGTAGATTTAAGTCTGCCCTGGTCTTGCAGAAGAAATATTTCTGATTYTTTTTCTTGCTGGGCTGATATATTGAGTTTGTAGTAAGCTGACGTGCATATTTGCTAGCAAAATGTAGGTTTTAAGAACAGCACTGTATGTTAGTATCAGAATTTTATAATGTGTTTGCATCAGCTGCCTCATGGCTCTTCAGTCACAGCCTCTTATGTAAGTCCTCTTGTTTCAGCAGTCTACATTGTGGGATCACTGCTTCTCACTTTCAGCTGCATAAATGACTTTTGTCAATTCCAGCAATTAATTATATGAGAGATTTACTCACACTATATTTATTCTTTAATAGTTTCAAGTTCATTAAAGAGAGTCATTACAGATTCATCCAATGATTCTCAGGGGTACCTCCTCACGTACTCCAGTGGTCATTTCATGGTCCCTGGGAGGACCTAGTTAAGGCAGTTAGAGGGTAAGCAAGAAGGAGTAAGAGATATTAATGATGCAAGGTTACAGCAGTTGATAGAAAATTGGGGATTATTGAGTCTTTTTACTAAAACTTGACCATTTCGCAGAACCTTGACAACTGACCTGGTTCTGTTGCTCCAGCTGTACATAATGGTATTGGCTTGAACTATAAGGCCGATTTGGGGGACTGAATTTCCTTTTCAAAGCACTTGGAAGTTTGAAAATTTATGTAAGTGCTAGTTATGTAATGTTAATAGGTTAGTCTTAGGTGGTTATGACAAAGAACATTTTGTGTATAGAGTAAATTATCAGTGCATTTCTCTGCTATGTTTGGGCTGAAGAGCAGAAGGATAGATCTTTCAGACTGGCATGGTGATTTGTATTTCATACAGATGGAGGTGGGACTCATTTCCATCCACCATGACTTTCTCTTTCAGCATCTGAATGATATTAAATTTGACCTCATGCTCATTCACTACATCAATCTATTAGCTTTACTATAAGCTAATAGATAAGGTCCTGACACTGCTTTTATCCAGTTTCTTGTTGCACAGAGCTGAGTATTGACAGCTGTCTGTCTTCTTGCTGCTGAAAATAATTCTAGACAGTAGTGCTTTTTCCTAGAATAAATTGACATACAGGACTGTAGGATACTGTTGAAAGAATGTATTTCCCAATGGTAGTTATTTTTAGGTTATCTCCTGGAATTGGTAAGGTATAAAAGCAGGATGTAATCAGAATCCTGCCTTAGATTTGGCAAAAGTTTGTTGAACTCAAGATGGTCTAAATGAAACATTTGGCTTACAGAACCCACTTCTGAAGAAGATTCATCTGAAATTATAAGTCTTACTAGGACCTTATGTTGCAGAGACAGTCCAACAGTTAAATAAGAGTAAAAGCAAAATAATTGTATATGGATATGCCTGATGCCAACCTCAGAAAGTGAATGAAGGAAGGTGCCAGTGCTGCCTGAAGAGGACTGGTGGTCGCTTGTCCAGCTATAGCACAACAGTGTAATCACATTGAGTCCTTGGTCCTTGGGGTAGCCTCTGCAACCCTCTGACAAGCTTCTGAAAATCATAGCTGAAGTGCTTTAAGAAAAGTATTTACATGTTTTTCACCTAGCTATTTTGAAATATTTACTCCTAAACAAGTTTGTAGAAGGTTAACTAACAAGCAAAAAACCCTAACTTAATTTTCATTTGTTGCAATAATGTGTTGTAGTTAGCAGCGATCCCTAAGAAAGGGATTGGGAGTATTTTTTGTTGCTTTTAGTCTGCTTTGGTACACTTTTTTATTCTGTTATATATGTTGTACTCAATGCTTGTGTAATAAATTCTGAAACAGCACAAATGATTTATCAAGGATGCAGACTTACAAGCTGTGTTACTACTTTTGTATCCTGTTTGAGATATCGAGTATTATTTAGCAGTTTGGCCTAGTGCGATTTTTGATGATTTTACTATTATTATTATATGCTTGAAATTAATTTCCTTGGTGCAAGATTAAAAAAAAAAATGAAATGACTACAATATCAACCCTTGGATTGCGTGGAGGGATAATTTCTAAAGCAAGAATAGCCTCAGTTGTAGTAAACTTGCTCACTTACATATGTTGCATTCACCTGCTATTTTGTTTCTAAGCGTGTATATGTATAACCTGCTAAAAGTATAAAATTATGCTTGACAAGACAGACTATTTCTTTAAAACTGTCTGTGAATTCAATTTCTTCACGGTAATAKCATCCAAATGTAGCTTTGGATGCAACCTTCTGAATCACCACCAAATGTACACAGTAGGAGAAGTTGTTTGGCAGGCAAATGACAAATTTTATGTCTTTTCAAAACATAAACTTGCATCCATTTTGTAATTGCTCTGTGTGTATGGTGTTTGATTTTTATTATGGTAAAACTGACATAAGAAACATTAAGCTATGAAGTTATGGTTGTGGACAAATGTGATTTATGTAAAAGAAAGTAATTCTGTATAATTGGAAGGGTTTGATGCTGTTTTTATGCATTCCACTTCAGCATTGCATCTCCCATAAGGCCCAGATGTATATCTTTACAGCAAAATGTATTCACAGGATTTAATCTCGCATGTGATTTGCTGTTGTATTTTGTCATTCAGAGTGTAAAATTGGCTCTCCTCAACGGAAAAAGCAAAACTAAATTCTGCTTGAGTGTGYGTCTTATCATACAAGAGACCAAGCAGGAGTATGCCAGTTCTGATAGATCATTTTTTTGCTGCAAATGTGCATT
The DNA here is from genome assembly GCA_003342815.1 of Eudromia elegans. Taxonomy (NCBI): domain Eukaryota; kingdom Metazoa; phylum Chordata; class Aves; order Tinamiformes; family Tinamidae; genus Eudromia; species Eudromia elegans. The sequence continues at coordinate 384,724 of PTEX01000050.1, read as the reverse complement.
TATTAGCTTATTCTTTCACAAATTTGATTTATCAGATTTTTTTAAACAAAAGTAAGAAGACCTTTTTATTTAAAGACTTGATTCTCTATGTGCTATGGTGTGCTAGGGAAGACAGTGAAGAAGGTGAGTAGATTTCTACTTGGATCTGCCTTATTCGAGGGATGTCTATTATTAGTGACCTTGAACGTGCACCGCCAGAACAGTTTACCTGGACCTGTTCCGCAGCTTGAATGTTAAGAGCACTTGTTCTCCAAGTGTTGCTTATATTCAGAATGCTTGCTTGCTAGTGTTGTCTTTCAAGCTTTTGTTAAGAAAAGAATAGAATGGCTTGTTGATGTTATCTCCAAGGGGGGTCATGTGAAGAAGTTTAGAGGGTTTAGGGTTGGTTGACAATTATGGGTGCTCTTGATCATGTGTTTTTTTTTTTTTTTTTCCCTTGGCTCTTTGGTAACAATATGTGATACATGTTTAACAACTTGTTTAAGTGTTAGCAAGGATGTTTAAGTGTCTATGGAAATAGAATTGCTTGTTCTCTATTTCAAAAAGTTTGTCTTTTGATAACAATTTATGCTGTTCTTGTTTGTCCGTAAAGCCTTTTATTATGCTGTTAGGCAGACAGCTTTGCAACTTCAGCCCCCAGGATCCTAATAGAAAGGACAAGGTTAATGCAGAATTAAAGCACGTTTATGAGTAGTGAGTTCAAAGGGACTATGCCTTAAAACATTAGAAGCACCATAATTCATGAACTTCTATTTTTTATTGAACTTTGTGAATATCTTTGAATTTTTTTAGCATACCAATAAGCATTCTGCCTCTAGAGTGCTGTCTAGGTAGTGATCTTAGTATTTATCAATGTATGATACTGTATGGGAGTCTCCTCTATAGCCTTGGAAATGTGAAATTAAAGGTTCATGCAGCAGGGATTTAAGATTTGCACTTTGATACGTGGGATAAATATTCCTTTAATATGATCAAGTTACTTTTTCTCCAGAAGCCATCAGTAGTACCATGTTATGTCAGATAACCTTTCGTATAATTGAGATGATGTCAGGAGAACATTTCTGGAGAATTATTGTGTTCATTGGTGCAACGATTGCTAGAAATTACTTGACAGAGGCATCAAATCTTTTCCCCAAATACTCGAGAAGAATAATGGAGGAGAAAGGAGAAATGAAGCGTTCTGGGAGTGATCAAGTGATTAGTTTCCTGAGCTGGTTATAGATGTGATGGAGAAATAGACCAAAAAAAAAAAAAAAAAAAAAAAAAAAAAAAAAAAAAAAAAAAAAAAAAAAAAGAAAGATAGAGAAAGAGAGAAAGAAAGAGAGAAAGAAACAAAGAAACAGAAAGAAACAGAAATAAAGAGAGAGAGAAAGAGAGAGAGAGAAAGAGGAAAGAGAGAAAGGAAGGAAAGAAGGAAAGATGGAAGGAAAGAACCTTAAAAAAACACTCCCTCCCCTCCCAAACCTCCAAAACATTCTCTCTCATGTTCTTAATATCTGAATAATATTTTGGAAGAGAAGGAAAAATGTCCTAAATCCTTTCTTCTTTCCCCTCAAAAGAATAGGTGTTTTCTTTTGGCATATATCTTGCAGCTGAAGTCCGTCTCTTACCTCAGATGCTTCATGCAGATCTGTTTCTCATCGTGAGTACTGATGATAACGCTYCTGCTTCACCAGTGTTTTAGAGGTGCTCACCCAGCAATATTTGTGAGGCACCAAGAGGTCATTCAGGAGCTTCGCTGCCCACCCATCCACTTTAAGCAAGCTCTGACAGAAAGCGGCTGAGTGACTTCTGATTAACACTGACCAGTGCTTCTCTGCAAGTTCACTAGCAGGGGGGTTTGTGACTCTTCTTCCTAGGCYAAGACGCAGGGCTTGGTGCTTGTGTGTCAGGTAAGGAATACCCTTGTGGACTTCTGCAAATCTAGGGCAGAACTACTCTGCACTAACTGTCACTAAAAGCTGCCAGAATAGCTAAAAAATCACTCTGATGAGAGCACAAAGTAACACTAATAAAAGCAAAGAAACCTAAGAGATGACTCATCAGATCTAAGCAGGGGGCTGTGAGATGGTCTTAGTTCCTAGATTTTCTAAGTAAATTCAGTGTTGATGGGTGACATTTTTTCTTTCCGTACTATGCTACTTTGTAGAGATGACCCTGTGTTTAGCTGCTAACGACAGACTGCCCTGATTATTGCCACTAAACCTGACAAATTTACGTGCATCCAAACACAGAGATAGCAACAGAGATGCAATTAGGTGTCATTACTTTTAATGTAATTGTCTTTGCAGAATGATTGAAGAGCATTTATTAACTTGGGATTGCAAAGCCCCAAAGCCTGAGACTGTCAGAATAAAGGAAAAGAATGAGTTTAATTATGCCATATCCTTTTTATTTCTTGCTGTGTTTTCTTCCATTACTGAGCTGTCAGAGTTTACTAATATTTGAGTTGAATGAGCTGAGGGGAACATACTCCTGATGTTTTAGTTCTTAGTAAGCATAAGATAACCTCAGTGTGGCCTCCCTTGCTGTACTGTCCAATTTCTTAAAAATGTTTTATGAATTTACACAAACAGTGAGTTTGTGTAGAAGTATCCTCTCCCTACCTCCATTTTAACAATAAGGGACCCAAACAGAGTATTTGCCCAAACATAGCTACAGCTGTCTTCAGAAATGAGAAAATATTTAGTTCATTGCCTTAGCCAGAAAGTCATTGCTTCCTTGTATGTGCATTTCTTGTTTCAGCTAATTTTGTAATATTTGAAGAGATGATGGGCATTCACTCCCTTTTCCTGTGTTATACCATTTGTAAAGTGGAGCAAATTCCATTTTTCCTGTTACTTTCTCTCAGCAGTGAATGAAAATGGCATCCGGCTGATTAAAGGCAGTTGTCACTTCCGTATGGGTTGCAGCTGTGCTTCTGTCTGCCGGAAAAGTTTGCTCCACTCTCAGGACGCAAAGACAACTTGCTGTTTGCGCTGGATATGGGACACGGTGCAGACAAGTCCCAAGTTCTGTTTGCTTCTTTTGTGACAAACAAAATCTCTGATAATTGAAATGAAATCTTTTTTTTTTTTTTTTTCAGTACCATGAAGTATTTCAGTTAGTGTTATAATAGCTCTTAGTGTATTATTTGTTTATGCATTTGTATACAGTATATGTATAGATTGGCAGCCTCTGACATTTATCATACTTCAGATTGCTGTTGTTTTACACCCCTCACAGATGCATAACAAAAATCCATCTCCAGCTGTCTACAAAGTTTGGTAAAATAGATACTGAGRTCACACAGTAAGGAAACATTGACGGGAGGTGTGTACAAAGATTTTTTTTCTGACTCAGACTTGCTGTGAGTGTCCAGAGAAGGAGTGGATGCTACAACTGGCGTTTAATGTTAGGAGTGTTTATCACCTTTCAAGAATAGCAAAGCCAACATTAATTCTAAAGCAAAGTAACAGAAATCTGTTTTTTCATTTGACTGGTCCAGCTGATTTTATAATATAACCTGGAATAATGCTAACTTTTTGAGAACAGCTGATTTTATGATATAACCTGGAATAATGCTAACTTTTTAAGAACAATTCTTATGCTTTTCACTCAAAATAGCCACCAACTCTCTGGCAGAAATCCTTTATTCCCCAGAAGACCATTGACCTTTTATGAAAAACTGTTAATTTGAAAATCATATCAGAGAAACAAAAAGTCTTTAATGCTAATAATGACTTAGCCTCCAAATATGTCCCTTGTGTCAGATCAGTCTTTATTTAGAAATTGCCTCAGAGGACTAACTTTGCCTCCCCAAGCACAGTTGCATAACAAGCCTCTAGCAACTACAATTGCATACTCAAGGCAAAAAATAAAGTAATGCATTTATGCATAGCTGTATACAAAGTTTTAGAAGATATGTTCCTTTTATTTTTCATGACATCATTTCCCTCTCCAGTTTGTTCTGTTCTTAAAATGAAATTCTGACTGGCAGTTACCTCCCACAGTTTGTCCACCAACTTAGAGCAGACAATTAAATRTAGTCAATTTTCTCTATATGCAGTTGTCTTACTCAAGAGAATGTTGAACCTGAGAATGCAGCGCTGCTAGAGCTATTTCCAAAACCTTGATGATACAGGAAAGCCCTTTTTACCATTAGGATATCCAGGGGCTGGCTATTCCCTTTTGGGTAAGGTTATACTCTGAACATAGTACTTCTTTAATGTTTACCTTTTTTTTTGTTTGTTTTTATAATTTGCTTATAAGAATAAGAATATAATAACAGAAATGCCTGACAGACTCATGCATGGGTCCATCTAGTGCAGCGTTCTGACAGTGACGGTAGAATAAGATATTTCAGGACAGTGTATGAGCCTGGACATTTTCTGCAGTCTGTTTCCCATCTAAGTCTTCAGCATCATATACTGGAGATCAGGTGCGTATTCTTTTAGACTCTGTCTGTGGATAAATCATTATCCATTAAATTCTATCACCTTTTTTTGACCCTAGTGGTACAATCTGCCTATACAACCTCCTCTTAGGAAAACTAGGTGCCAAGAATTTTTTTGTTTGCTTTGTTTTTTTGTTTTTTTTTTTTTTTAGCACAGAATGGGGTGGGGATACAAATCACACCAACAAGCTTGCTTCTGTCTTTTTTAAAGTAACCATGCTGATATTCTGGTAGTGCAGGATTTGCTGAATAACACTTCTACATTCATCTTATCCATTGTGTATATGATTTTGTAAACCTTCATCATAGCTTCTTCATCATAACTTCTTTTTAGTCTCTTCTTATATGGCATGTACTTCACCACAAGTTTGTTTTCTCTTTTTACTTTTCCTAACTCCACTGTACTTTGTGATAGGGAGACAAGAAGTACATGTGACTTTTCAGGTATGGAGGCAGTAGGGTTTTATATAGTGGCAAAATGTCATSCTTTGTTTTGTTCTCAAACTCCTTCCTCATGATGCCCAACACAGTTGGCTTTTTTTGGCTACTGCTGTGTGCTGAATTGATGATTTCAGAGAACTGTCAAGGATGACTAACTCTTTCCAAAGTTAGTAACTTCTAGTTCTGAGTTCAGCCTCATGTGAGCATCGCTTAAATTATGTTTCTCTAGATGCATTGCCTTCCATTTACCTCATCTGTCACCTTTTGACCCACCGAGCTTTTGTGAGGCCATTCRTAAGTTCTTAACTATTGATGGGGCATTTAACTGCCTAGAAGAACTTGATGTCATCTGCAAACTTGAAGATTTCACTGACTAGTCTTTTCTATAGGTCACTGGTGAAGGAAGATGTTGATTGAAACTGATCCCAGAGTTATTCTTGAGTGGAAATCACATTTAATCGTTTTGTATCCTGATGACTAATTTGGCCTACCATGTGATATCTATCCTATCCATCATTCTTTTCATTAAAAGATTTTTCCTCYAAATCTATTAAATCTAATCCAAATCTATTTAAATGTCTTTAATGCAGAACCTTTTCATTATCAACATTTTCAATGATTTTTGAAAATTCAGATCTCTTGCTTCCTTTAGATGACCTCATGCATAGGGTAGCTGATACCACCTCAGGGCTCTTACAGGTGAGTGAGGTGGCTCACATGAGTTGAGCTGACTTTTTCCCTGCAGACCACATTCCTCTGCATGCCCAAGATTTTATTTAGATGCTACTATTTTACCAAACTCAGTAGGTTGCAGATTCTGAGATCCTTCTTGAGTTGTTTTGTGTTTGTGTGGGTTTTTTTTTTTTTTTTTGAGACAGGACTCAGAGCTAAGAGCGTGCTTGTAATGATTGATTATAAAATTTAGACAGCATTTTACAATTTTTCATCTTCACCTCTTGAAATTCACCTTGTGAATTGCATCTAAACCTGGTGATTTTTCTTCACCTGCTTACTTTATTTGGGCTAAAAATTCCTGCATGATGACTCAATTTGCTTTACCTTCTTGTCTAYTACAAGGATCGCTTTGGGAGCTATAATATCCACAACATCTTGAATACCAGAAATGCAAGAAATTCACTGAGGTTCTCTGCAATGACCTTGTCCTTGAATGTCCCATTTACACTTTTGGCAGCGCAACACAATTCCCATCTTCTCTCTMTCTGGCTTTTTGTTTTTAACATATTTAAAGAACCTGTTTACTGTTAAGTTGAGAAGCTTTTACAAGTTTTCTTCAAATTCTTTCCCCGTCTTTCATTGAATTTCCAGTTTACATCTGATCTGTTGTATTTTATGTGCTTTCTTGTTATCCTCGTTTGGGCAAGCTTTCAATTTTTAAATGTTGACCTTTTCTCTGAGATGATCTACTTTAGTTCCTATGGAGCTATGGTTTGTATCTGACTGTTCTGTTTTTATTTTGAACTGTAGTGGCTAATTTAATCTGATCATCTAACACATTGATTTTTGAGCAGCCTGTGGACTGTTTGCTATCTAGTTGCTTTTTGGACTACTTTTTGGGGGATTAGTTTGTTTTGGGTACATTTTTCTTTTTTATGTGGCATCCCTCCTTAAATTGAATATCACTTTGCTGGATTTTTAAAAATCTTGCTACGGTGTTAATTCTAATTATACAGTGATTACAGATGAGCTTTTCCACTTTAAATCTTTAAGTCATCTTCTCCATTTGTGACAAAGCTGGAATAACAYCTTTGCCTGGGGTTTCTCAGACTACTTGTTTTAGTAGAGCAGTCACTGCTTCTAAAAATTGTATTCCTGCATCTTGTCCTGATAAGATGCTGTACCAGACTGCATGTGGGTAGCTTTTCTGAGTTTGGCTTAGATAATATTTCCTGATCAAAATCATTGCTCTGATCAGGAGTTTGGTTTACAGTCCCACAACTGATTTTGTTGTTGTTGTTTGAATACCAGGTACTTCTTTTTCTTTTTTCCCTTTTCTTCTCCCAAGATATTTTTTTCCGTCAATACTTGCAATATCCTTTGTGGATATCCTTTACAATGCCAGTTTGCCTCATGCACGTACTGTTCTGTCCCCACTGAAAGGCTGGTAGCTCAGCAGTTGCGTACTCCACTGCTTGTACTCCTTTCATCAGGATCTGAGGGTGCCTGCTGTCATGGGGTTGTCATATGACACTAGGCACTCCAGTTCCACCAGCTAGTGTATTTTTAGATTTCTAGTATTGGTGTAGAAGCGTTGTGGGTGCCCTTACTTTGTTCTTCACTATTGCCTGTGCTAATCAGGTGGTGTTACTGATGGCCTATTTGCCTTCCTTATTACAGTCGTGCAGTTTGTTTCCTTCTTGGCCTTTTCAGAGGCAGATTGCACATTAGCTGTCTTCTCTGCAGGTTGTTTCAGCCTGAACCAGGTGTTCTTCTATGCTTGTTGGCTTTGCCCCAGTTCTTAGGTTTAAATACTTCTCTGCCACCTGCTTAACTTTTGGTGCTAGCAGCTTGACTCCATTTGCGCTGAGGTGCAGTCCTTCCTGTACAGGTTCCTCCTGTCCCAGAAGGCTCCGCAGCTCCTAACATTTCTTTCTCTTCACACTATCATCTTATCCTTGCATTAAGAATCTACTTCTGTAGTGGCTCATGCAGGGATGTAGCAGCATTTCAGAAGACACTGAAGGAAGTCCTGACTTCAGTCTCCTATGTTGAGAAATTCAATTTAGCTTCTTGAAGTCCTCCTTCTACACTTTCCTTCTTCCAGGAGTACCAGCATGAACCATGACCACAAACGCTCTCCTTCACCTTGAGTAGCTTGTGTTAGCTGAGGGTCCTTGTGGCAGGTCGTGCAGCCTGTGCACTGGCATGAGGGGGTAGATACATGGGCACCACTTTTAGACATTGCAGACCCTTCTGGCCTGACCACGGGAGCTCCCACTGCTTTTACCTCTCCTGGCAGATTCCCACTGCTGCGGAAACCTCTTCAGCACGAGGCGTGCGGTGATACCAGCTCTCCTGAGGCTCCTCTTGCCAGCCTGAGGCTGCTGTGGYGGCTGCCAGGGCTCTGCCACATCTTGCCAGATTTTGTCTCTGGACTCGTTTGTGTGCTAAAAGCGATAAAGGAACAAAAAAAAGAAAACCCAACAGAACAGATATCATTTGTTATAGTTCAAAATGTGGAATCTGATAACATTTCAGTTCTATCAACCTATATCAACAGAGGATTTTGCTTTATTTGTGTAATTTGTGATAAATTACATTGGAACAATGACAAATGAAAATGATTAGCTGTGTGTTTATGTCTTGAATCTTTTCCTGGCGTTGACTACTTATACAGACTAAGATGCAAAAGATCTGTGAAAGATAGATTTGACTTAGTATTAAAGTTTAAAATAAATCTGAACTTCTGAATATTTAAAATTCACTCTTTTCTGATAAATCTTAATGCTTTGAATTCAGGCAGTATCTTTTAACATATGCCAACAYCACTTGTTCTAATTCAGTATATTCATCTTTTTTTTTAAAGCACATTTAATTGCATCTATTTCTTGCTGCCATATGCTGGTATCTTCTGATACTGAAACTGAGATGGTTTCTTTTCTAGATACAAACATCTCACTAATTCCAGCATTTTATTTAATGATTTGTATTGTTAGTAGAAATAGTGGGGGGAAAATGTGAATAGATTTTTTTTCTAAGCTACATAAATAATTGATTGTATATCTCTATTAACCTTAAACTTTATTTCTTTAAGCAGAAAAAAAAGAGCTGGAAGAGGAAGGAGATACTCCTTAGAAAATGCATTTCACCATACATTAGGGTCAACTCTGAAAAACAGAAATGTGAATGTGTGGGAATGTAAATATTAAAATACTTGTCACTTCAGTGGAGATAAGGAGTGAGGGAGTGATAATGTATTTTCTCTATAGTTTTCATTTTAAATTATAATGGTGAAGTAGGAGACTAGATAAAAAAAAGATGACTTTGGGTTGTTATAGGGGTAATACTTTGCTCTTTTTCTGCAATGTATGTAGAAAAAAAATCTTGCACAGTCCAGAATACTGAAAGCTATTGGAGACTCTATTTTTGGAGGTAGTCAGTGTTACAGATAGTTAAGCACTATCCTGTTTTAAAGTGAGCTTTAGTTCTTCTTCAGTGCACCTGTGTTTTATGGTACTTAAAAAAAATAAAAGATTTAAACTTTGTATCTGTAGTATATCTGTAAACTTTATATCTGCACACATCTGTACTGTATATTAAMTTTCATATAATGTAGAATGCTTACAACTAGACTGTCATGAACATTGAAAATATCATCTCCAGTAATAGTGCCTTGGAAATGGAATTAGCAATCAAAGAATTTAATTAAGACGGTTCTGCCAGTTTAAATGCAGTTTACATATTTTTGCTATASTGCTCCTGGAGCAGCATGCTGAACCCACCTGGAGTCCAGGTTAAGTGTCCTTGTGCAGCAGCCCTGCTGTAACAAATGGCCCCTTCCAGGCTTCAGAGGAGAGTGAAAGCAGCCCTGGAGTGCGAATGGGGGAAACTGATGGGGAGGGGTGACAGGACCTTCCAGAGTGCACGGTTTAATGGAGTCCAGGGTTAATATATTGCCTTGTCTATGCACTCTCTCCCACTGGGACTYGTCTTCTTCCCTGTAGGGCCAGACACAGCCCAGGCTCAGCAAAACTTTTTGGCTAACTTCCCATTTATTTGAAATAATCTAAACACTTCAGAGCTAAATGCTTTTTTGAATCGAGGCCTCTCTAGCTTCTCTACTTTGCTTGGGAATTACTCAGAAGAGTGCAGTGTATTAAAAGCAGATTACTTTCTGGAACAATCTGCTGCAGACAACATAACTGGGCTATTAGCTGGGCTATCTAGTTGATGAATTTGTTCAGCCGTCACAGACTCTTGGCCATGAATTAGAAGAGAGAAATTTCTTATGTGTTATGAATATTGCTCAGTTTGTTGCTTAAATAATACAGACATTTGCCTAAACAATTATTTTTAATAATTTTTTTACTGTGTCTAATTATCCAGGTATCGGCTACGTGAGCCCACAGATGGTCCTCTGTCTCTTAAGATGCATGGACCAGGTGTTAGTCTCTAACTGATTTTAGCCTGATGGATCTGGTAATTTAATTAAGAGAGGAGAGGCTCCTGTGTGTTAATGTTGAAGTCCTGGGCACAGCTACCAGCTGCTGTCTATGCGGGTGGGTGTGGGGTGTAARTTGGCCCTCTCAGACAGCTGGGCTTTGCACTTGGGACCTGTRAGAAACCCTTGCTTTATGTCTTTGAAGAAACAACATTATTCCCTCTTTCAAGCCTAGTTCAGCTCTGTGCTCTYTGAAAAATCTTGCTTATAGTATGCTTCATCTTTTCAGAGAGATTTTTAGTTTTAAGCCATATTTGGCCACTRTTTTGAATGATCTCATTTCTTTACTTTTTTTTTTGGCTTATGAATACTGTTTTGATTTCTTAGCGTTGTCTGGTTTTTGGCAGTTGGGTATTAACAGTTTAATGTTAAATTTGCATAATAGCAAGAACAAGCTAAGCACGTTCTTTTCCAGCAGAATATCTTAGTTCTTCTGAGGGGAAGGATGGAAAAGGAGAAGTTGTATCAAATACAGCTATTCTGATTCAGTGTCATATTTTATGCCATCAAGAAAGAAAGATATACATACATCATGTAWTTTGTGTAATAGAAAGCATGGCTTAAAATGAAAATGTAGCCATGTTTAAAAGCCTGGAGGCATTAATCTAATCTCCTATTTTATACTGCAAGTGGGAAGTAATGAAAAAAAATAGAAAAAATGYATTCAAGTTGAAACTTTATTTTATTAACTGTAGCTTTTGCCCTAACATATCAGTAAGCCTTCTCTCGGATTTCAGCAACTCTCTTCTCAAGTGCTACATTTATTAAAAGATTGATCAGTTAATCTGATGCTTTCATGGCTTTCTAAAAAGAATGCATATATTATTTCCGCACAGTTTTTACTATGCTGAGCTTTACAGGTTGTTACTAAGTATGCTTGAAAGACTTCCCTGATAACTGCCTTAAATCTGCACAAATCCTGTTTCATGGTTGGTTTGGACCAACTGGRCAACAAACACAAATGCAAAATCTGTTCTCCCACTGCTGTGTTCTTGCCTTGCTCCCCTCAATGTAGATATCTTTAGTATTTCAGCATTTCTCTGCCTCTSTCTTTTGCAGAAGACTTTGGTTCTAGTTGCCTCGGAGCTTCCGGGCCTGCAGTCCTCAGGCAAGGCCTAAAGCCCTCTCACAAAGGGCCTGTGATAGGTGGCCCGCCCGGGCTCTGCTGATCTGTGTGTTATAGGTGGCTGGGCTAGGGGTCATTTCTTGGGGCTGCTATAACAGCTCTGTGCTGTTGGGTCTCCCCAGGCTACAACAGGCTTCCTTCCTCTGTGCTGTACCCTTTGTCTCATTGTCCTCTTGCTAGAAGAATATTTTTCTTCTTTATATCAGATCTCTAGTAATTTTTCTTTTACTCTTAGATCTGTGTGTTCCCCTGCTAGTGTGTCAATAAGGGAAATTTTAGAGGTTTTGTTTTCTTTCCCTTGTGGACTACTTTATCTTGGTTAAGATATAAAAGGATTCTTTGAATTCAGGCAGACTTCAGTGTAACATATGCTCCAAGGAGAGCACCACAGCTGATGAAATTGCTGCTGTTCCCTGACCGTTCTGGCTGCCATCAAAATGAGTGGTTGTAGATGCAGATTTGCAAAAGGGAAATTTTGGAACTCGTGAATATTCTGAGCTTTAAATAAAAAGAGGCAGGTGCTGTAGGAGGTGAGTTGGAAGGATGTGGGAACAGCACTAACAATTCTAAAATCCATCATTTCTAGTAGCAGCACATAGTAGAATAGGAGATTAAGGAAAATACCATAGATGAAGTATTTGTTGAAATAATATATACCTATATATGTATAGTAAAATTTCTATGTATATATGTAGAAATATTTTCTCCCTTAATTTCAGTACCTCTAGAACCACAGCTTGAAAGTTTGAGGCGTCTGATGGACCCCCAGAACTGGTTTGGCATCCCTGAGGATCCCAGGAGCTGAGCCCTGGTGCACAGTGTCTGCTCGGCACGTGTCAGAGAAGTTGCGTGTCAGCACCCACTCAGTTGCTGGCCTCTCTTTAGGTGCTGCTAATAAGGTRGGCAGCTGTAGTGCTGCTGTTTTGAGATGTGAACATTTTCTCTGCGAAGAGCAGTTCCCAGGACTCATTTTTTTAAAGCCCATGAACAGCTATCAGAAGACAAGTATCAATTATTGCCTACACTGTAATGAACCTCTGCAGGTTTTTTTCCCAAATGACCTTATTGTAACCATCTTTTTCCCTGGGACAGGAAGAGAGGAGGCCTGTCACTAAAGAGTTATTGCTGTGAAGCTGCCTGTAGGAATGATTGTCATTGTGCTGGTCTCTGATGTGCTGTGATGGACGCATGGACCTCTTAATGACATGGAAATGAGGATCTGACTTTGTGGTGCTCCTTGTGAAAGTGTRTATTTGGGATGACTTAGGGTTTTTTTGTAAAAGAGAGAGCAAGATGTGTCACTAGATTAAGCAGGACTGTGGGACTTGTGTCTCAGCAGCCTTCCTGCAGCATGGCAATGTCCCTCTGCCTCAACTTTGTCTCAGTTGGCTCACTTCTCTTTAAATGCTGACAGAGAAATGTCTCATCAGCGCTTGCCTTTCAATGTTTGTTTTAAAACATGGCACGGAGGAGAACATTTTCAAAGAYGATTTTTGAAATCCATTGATATTAATAGGATCTGAAGGTTTTGAAATAAGCACAACTAGCGTCAGGAAACTGTTATTGTGGATGCTTGAGGAGGAATAATGCAAGCACAGTATGATACTGGTCAGGTGCCTGATTCAACCAYCCAACAGTTTGCAGCTCATGGAGTCAGAGGTGGCATCCTTCTATTTAACACAGTGTACTTAACAACATAAGTGGTGCAGCTGTGTTTTGGAAAAACTGTCAGTATGTGGAAGGACAGACACATTAGTGTTCTGCAGTAAATGAAGCTGCTGGCATAAAGTCAGATCGTCTTGTTCACAGAACGGACTTGCTACTTGCCTAAATACAGCATCTTGCACCAGTGAGATCCAATATCTCTCTTCCTCTTCTGAAAATTTCCATTTCTGAAATGGTGTCATTACTCTCAAGAAGAAGATAGTTTCCCCTTTACTGATGGGCTCCTGCTGTGACAGGTGATCCATTACTATTGCAAATATCAGGTCAAGCCTTTCTTTTTTTTCCTTGGATTTCTCTGTATAGTTTTTTCGCATTCCTGCATAGTCACTGCACACTGCCAATTCAGATATAGATTTTTTGATCTGGGCCTATTGTCTATTAGTAAACCCGATTCTAGAAATTCCCTAATCTGCTCTCACAATTTTGAAAAAATACAAGCTATATAGCTGTAGTTATATATAGCAKCTGCTGATTTATATTATTATCCCCACTTATGGACAGACTTACCGTGTAGGCTGTTGGCTTCAAACTCATGAACAGTMTCCACAGAATGTGAATGATCTTATGCAATGTGCAGTGATTTCAGTGATTTAACCGGAGTTTGTCATATCCTTTATTAAGCAAATTTAAGCAAACTTCCCAGGGATTGCATTCTGAAAGCTGCATGGTCCTGAATCAATAATATTTTTATTTTCATGGCAGCCTACGCACCTTTCCTGTTAACCCTTCTAATTCTTTTCTTCCAGTAATTTTACTAATTRTTTATGTATAGCTTCAGATTTTGCCTGTCATATTAAAGCATTCATTTAGTAATATGATCAAGTACATTCTCCCACAATGTAGATTCCTCTATATTCCATGTTTTTTGACTTTSATTTAACAAAAGTATATCAGGTTATCTCAGTGGAGCAAGGTAAAACTCTGAGACCTCAGCAGGTCCTCRGTGCCTGCAGAACAGCCTTTTTAATAATTTTTAGTAATGTGACATTTCCATAGTCTCCTCAGCTGAGTGGCTATGGGAAGAATGGAGGTGTAGGGAGGTTCTTGCCTTTTTTTCTCCAGTATGTGATGTCTCTGGGAGGTCTTTATTCAGCCTGTTGAGAGCTGTTAGGGACCCGGGAGCACTTGCTTTGTGTGCATTCACATATGCACATAGACACATAYGCAGGACCTCACAGGCACCCCCACCAGAAATATCTGGAGTTTTTGCAGAGTCCTGAGGTACCACCAACTCAGAGGTGCATCTACAGGCAGARTGGATGGCAGAAATGGTGAAAAAGGATTATCTTGCACTGCTTGCAGCTGCAAATTAAAGCATCCAATTCATTATGTGCACCTTAACTAAATGGCTGTGTTCTGCAACTTAAAAAGTGAGAGCAGGTAAAAATTTGGCAATCCAACAGAGCCATTTTCAGTAGCTAGGGATTAGAGATTTGCTACAGTGGACCATGTGTATGGGAAAATATGCCAAAAGATAGCAGCGGTATTGAGGCAAAAATGAATCATCTCTAGTTCTTGAGAACCAGATGGAAAATGATTTTTTTTTTCTCTTAAATGGAGGTCAATCTTCAARCTATAATAATATCAGAGCTCATTGAAAAATATCTGTGAAGACATTTTTCAACTGGAAATGATTTTTCTGCTAAATGATTTTTTCATAGCCAATGCTTCTATTTCTATTAAAATTACAACTTTTATGCAAGGTAGCAAATTATATTTAGCTTCTTGAAAGACAAGGTTATATGCAGAAGACAAAACTACAGAATGATAGACCAGATTTTAATAACTACTTCTCTAAAGGACCTTCAGGAAGGTCAAATTAATTCAGTTTCAAAGAATTTTTCCATGTATTTTAGGGAATATGAGCAGTTAAAATGAGCAAAACAAGCTTAGCCTTATGATTGCTGAAGAGAACTGAAAGAGAGCACTCCTCTTGACCTACAAGTGAGAAATTTGTGGTTTTGGGTTTCTTTTATGTCTTTGCAGAGAGGATTTTGTGGCAGTTACATTCTTGAGAGAGAGCTCATAGCTGTGGGATTCTGCAGTAAATAGGACAAAGCTGGGGTAYGTTTTCAGGATGAGCAGTGAGACCTGCTTCTCTGTATCCTGAAGAAACAAGTACTTGTAGATGAGTGAAGAAATTCTGCATAACAATAGCTGAATCATCRGTGATTTACCCTGGGATGCATCAACTGGTTAAAAATGGAAAAATATCATCCAGGGTAAGTTAGATTAAATCTAAGATAGCATGTAACTAAGTAGCTAAAAAGAAAACAAGAAATTACATGAAACCCCCCAAACCAAACATACATTCCCTCCCTTCCAAAGGCTATCTTGAGACAAGATAAATAATCTATACTAGCTAAATTCAAAGTAAGTCTACTCTTCATCTCTCTCTGCCAGTTTGTGTCTCTGTTCCAGGCATATGGCCTGAACCATTTTGGTTTTCTTTTCTTGCTTTCACGCTGGCGCTGCCCAGTGTAGGACATCTTCATCACTCGTTGGTACTTGCAGATGCGTGTTGCCTTCCAGAGAGGAAACGTGTGGCTGGAGGCTGAAGGGAGGGCTTGGAGCAAAGCCTGTCCCTGAAACTGGGAAGTGGGGAGCCCAGCGTTCGTGCACCTGCCTCCSGGCCTTCTTTCAAACTTTTTGAGAATTTACTTTTTATAAATTCTCCTTTATTGGGCCAGGGCAATTGATGACTACTTGGGTTGCAGCTTCCACTTCTGAGTATGTGCTACTCACTTGTGTACTGGAAGGTGGTCATTATGTTTTTATGGAAAGAACTATCAAAATCTGTCAGCAATTTAGGCTTTCTCCTCTCTCTCAATTTTTGGATGTGTTTCTCTATGTTTGGTTAGATTTTAGTAGGAATTTCACATAAGCATAAACAATGTCTTCCATGTAAATATTTACTTACTCCTTTGAATAGTTTTCTAAAACTTGCATGATTCTTAAGAAGGATCTTAAATCCTCCTTCCCTTGTCCAAAAGCATATCTCTCTATGATGATTTTTTGAGAATTAGCTTCTCTTTTGCATCTCTGTGCTATATTCATACATAAGCTAGTCTTTTTTATTTTGGAATTAGGCACTTTTATTTACTTTTTAATACATCATATCTTTAATAAATATGTTACGGATATGAGGACTAGATCAAGTTTTGCTGCAAGAAGTTTTTAAGCTCTATATAGTTTAGTTTAAAGTTACTCTAAACATATAAAAGATAAATTAGATAAAATGAAAATTTAGTATCATAAGAAGTCTTTCCATGAATGTAAAAGTGATTTTCTCTGTAAGAGGAGAAATAGAAGGGAAGAAAAAAGTTTCTTTGACCCTATCAGGCTGTTTGCTCTTCAACACCTTTTAGACATCTGCAGAAAAATAGATTCTGCTTTTAACCAAATATCTGGTTCTTGAGTGTTTCCAACTAATGGCAGCGTTACGCTTAACATACAGATTGGTGCCTTGTCACTTCTTGCTGTCTATATCTTCCAAAGTTTGKTACTGTTGTTAGCTGGGGAGCAGCCAGAGAAGTGCACAGCCCAGCTGGGTGGCAAATTAAGGAGAGATGTGATGCAGCTGGAGCAGCTGCATGACTGGGGTCACCTGCTTCACTAGGGCTCACTCACTCGTGCATAGAGCTTACAGTTCACTGTTCTTTCTTGTCTCTGCTCCATGCTCTGCACCCAAGGGCAGGAGATGGTGCTTGTGCCGTCTGGGGAAGCATCAGGAAAAGAAAGAAGGTAATGGAGGAGAGAAGGGGTTAAAAGGTTTCACACAAAGGGTTAGGGAATTTGTTCTTATGTTTGTGTTTTAGCAAGGTGAGCACTGGAGAAGAGTATACAGGTTAATGAGAGAGAAGCAAGTAATTTGGCAATTCAGATAAAAAGTAAGGAGTGGTTGGAGAAAGAGAGAGAAGTAACACCCTGAGAAAATCAGGACTGAGTTCGCTGGAATGTCTGAAAAGCAAGAGAGCCCTGCAAGTCTGACATCCAAGTTATGGGGCAGAGAGAATTATGGTGCTGCCTGCTGGGACTGAGCTGGAGACATAAAGTTCTTGACATTTATTCATGTGGACTGTAAGCATGAGGAGATATCGGAAAGGCAAGTAGTTGTTTTATTTGGGAGACAGGAATAGCTCTGGTGCATTATACTGAGCATATTTCTTAGCATATTCTTTACAGGAACCATTCTTCTCATCTCTGGCATATATGTGGGCTTGCAAGATCTATTTATTATATTTAATACTTATAATCTTAATGCTATCTATTGCAGATAGTTTTGCTTCTGAGAAATGTTGCTGATCTAACTATATTTTCTTCTTTCTTAAAAGCCATAGACTTATGATATGTGTGATTCCTGTATTTGGAAAATATTTCAGAGCAAGGGAATGAACATGAGAGTGAAATTTGGAAAAATAAGTTGGTTTAGGTCTTTAGAGGAACGCCCAAGAACACTGAATTGTATATCTTGAAGAAGGGGATTACGAAACATGAAAAATGATTTTTTAAGGAAATATTTTGCTTACGGTGAAGCCATGTGGATATATACTTCAGGATTTTGAAACATTCTGTTTCCATAAGTGATCTATAACATAGTAGGGATACAATAATATTTTGAGAAGCTGTGTTGTCATAATGAAGGACTAGACATAATATTTATTTGTAAAAATAAAAGGGAACTGAACATACTGGAAGGCCAAACCCTCCTTCCTTCCCCTCCAAACCCTACTTCACAATCAAATCCAACCAAATTGAATCCCCATCTTCTCAACCGTAACTGTAACACTGATGATGGATACSATGTTATTTCTTTACAGCAAACCTAGCTCTTAGCAGCAGAGCTAGGTTTAGCTCTTATGTGCACAAACCCCTGAACGATTTCTGATATGGGTTTGCTGGGTTCCTTCAATGTATGTCAGCGTTTCCTTCAGACACCCTTGTACTTTGCCTGGCCAAACCAGGTCTGCTAATGGAGCCTGGCTGTGCACAACCATGGATCACAGACACCCAAGGAACTTGTCAGAATTTGTTTCTTGAGTAGTTTGGTTCCCTGTTCATCAAGCTGCTGAAAGGTCCTGAGCAGACGTGTAGACCCACCAGAGTAGCTCTAGAAGATGAAGTCACCAGAGTAGATTTTATCTTGCTAAGATTAAATATGCTATTGTAATAGCTATTTTGAACAAAATATGCCCTGTTAAGACTACCTGCAGTTTGGGATTACCAATTTTAGTAATGATTTAAGTCTGGTTTTGCTAGGTGCTATCTCCTATTAGCAGCATGATATAGGGCACAGTGTGTTTCTGTCAAAAGGAACATCTTCCAGAAAGCTGGCAGCATGTTCTAGAAGAAAACATAATCAGTCTTATGATGGTATAGTACTAATTTAAGTATTACTTGAGAAATTAAAGCGGGAACATTGTGTTTTCTTTTTTGTTTTATCCAGTTTGTGATTCTACCTCTGTGTATTCCTAGCCTTGCATTTATATATGTTTTAATTTCTTAGCTTTTAAGTGTGTACAGAAGGCTTCTTTCAAAGAAATCTGAGGAGCTTTGGGCTGTAACAAACAGAACCATGAAAAATGGCAATTGCACATGATTTTCGTACATGAATCATATGCTCTAAGCATCTCTGGAAGATATTTATTTTACTCCCCTGATTCAGTATTTATATTTTAAGTAATTATAAACTTCTAAGTGGAGGCAAAGCCTTTTTCCATGTTTTGTTCTAAGCAAAAACATTGCTGCTGAATGAGAATTAGATCAATGTTTGAGATGTGAGCTACTGTGCTGTTGAGAATACTGAAATAAATTGTACTCATTTCTTTTAATGGAAGTTGGGAAAGGATGGAGAGAATTTTTATATATATATATATATATATATATATATATAAAAATATATATATATTAAGTCCTTAAAAGTTTGTCTTTAAAGATTGAGCCTGAGCATTTTGACTAAAAATCGAGTTGCTTCAGAACAATTTAAATGCAAATACTATGCATGAAACTATTACAGATTTTCATCCTCAACTGCAAAGATCAGTATAAAAAAATCYAGTCACACTTATAATTTTGATGGCTCCTACAGAAATGGTGAGATGAAAAAGCAGGAATCTGTAGCAGTTTTAGGGAGAGGGATACAGAAGCATTTACTCTTTCAGTCATTGTTGGAGGAGCTGAAGTAGAGTGAGCAGCGCCAGTTGAAGTGCTGTTCAAGACCACTTGTTCCATTTGGTAGTTCTCTCCTAAGGACTCATGATAGGATGAAAGGCTTCGTTCTTAGCAGATGACCAGGTCCTCCACCAAATATTTGAGTGAATGGATGTTAAGAGTTTGCTCTACTGAAGTTTGTATTACTGTTTTTATTACTGCTCATTCCTATTGTTACCAGCACTTGAATTCCTCTTGGCTTCTGTGGTGGTGCCCTGGGCATGAATCTTCTCAGTTTTATTTGCTAAGTCTAGCAGGGGTTTGCGTAACAAATAAAAGTGATTCTTATTTGGTGATAATRTCAATGTCGTATTCTGTGCTCCAGGGATTTGTGTTACCCCTAGTAGGGAAGTGCTACGTTCCTGATTAGCTCATGGCTTCATATAGAACCATTGCAGAATTCCCAGAGTTACTCAGGCTAATGATCCTATTACAGTTGTCTCTGCTGTGTTTGTACCCTTCTAACTTAAACTGAGTTAATGCTTGCGTGCTCTAGGCATGATAAGCACTACAAGGCCTGTGTCTATTCATAGAATCATAGAATACTTAAGGTTGGAAGGGACCTCTAGAGGTCATCTAGTCCAACCCCCCTGCACACACAGGGTCCCCTAGAGCATGTGGCACAGGGTGGTGTCCAAGGGGGTTTTGAAGATCTGCAGAGAAGGAGACTCCACCACCTCTCTGGGCAGCCTGTTCCAGGGCTCTGTCGCATGCACTCTTAAGGAATTCTTTCTCAAGTTCCTGTGGAACTTTTGATGCCTCTATTTGTGGCCGTTTCCTCTAGTCCTATTGCTGGCCACCGCTGAGAAGAGCCTGGCTCCATTCTCCTCACYCCTTCTCTTGAGGTACCTATATAAACTGTATGCATGTGTGTATATATATATMTTCTGTTAGTTTAGCTCTCCTTTGGCTTCATCTGTCTTTGTAGCTTGGTAGTAAAGCTGGGCTTTGTGATGAACCTAACATGACTAATTAGTACTGAGGCAGAGAACGTGCTAAAAGCATATCACCAAAGTCTGTGGTTCAAGTTATCCACCTGTATCTATACGTCTTTCTTTCCAGAGAGCTGGTGTTTTTTTTTTTTTTTTTTGTTTTGTTTTTACATCTATAGCATTAAGATCGATGGCCTGCTGAATGGGGTCATGAAAATCTTTACACAGCTGTAAATACACTTAAAGGTTCATTACAGCAGATGGGAAATGGCAGAGTTCTTATTACTAACTGATGCTGAAGACGAATTAATGGGACTGGTGGCCAAATAAAACCAGAAACCTTGATATGGATTTAAATTCCTCAAGATACTGACATGGTACTGGTATATAAAGAGGAACATGTGTGTGTTTGTATGCATACATAAATCTTGTTCTGTGGTCCATGTGTTGTAATGCTAACAATATGTTCTACTAGGYGTAAGATTTACCAGCTTCCTTTCTCCATTAGCCTTTTCTGCTGCGGTAGCTGTGGTAAGATTTACTGATTTCTGAACTGTGTGTTGGTTCCATTATCTCAAGTCTGTTGTTTTAGACCTGCTTAAATTGTATACTAAGACAACTGCACTCTTAGGTAATGCTGAGCAGAAGTGATAAGTATAGCAGTATTTGTGCCAGCTATTTCGATTTACTATTTTTTTCTTTCTTGCTGCACTAGTGAGACACAGGTCTGTTGCTTAGCATATGATTCATCTGAACTGCAGATCTACATGTAGCTTTCCTTGGCAGTCATGAGTAGAATGTGAAAAAGCGGTTTTCCCTCCTGCTGACCTTAAACAGAGCCCACAGGGATGAGCTCAGGTGTAGATGCTTAAAGCTTGATTGCAGGAGTCTCTCCCCTCTTSCTGGGACAGGGAGGCTGCCCAAGCTTTGCTAACATGCATTTTCTTCCCAGCATTTTCATTACGTTCACCTGTTCCATTAAAGTGTTAAAGAGCATCACCAGGGCTACCCAGAGCCCCTAATAGCTCTGGGCTGCCAGAGGACTGGCTCGCYGGCTGTTTGGGAGTGGAAGGTGCTGTGTGTGCCAGTAAGATGTTTAATGCAGCAACCAGAGAGAGGAAAAAAGCAACTTCTGACCTTGTGGCTGAGGACTGAGCGATTATTCAGGTTGCGAGCAGAGCTGGAATGACTGGTCAATCTTTTGTTCAGAATACGGAGTTTTGGACATGATTCAGCTTCAAATTAATACCCTCCAGCTGTTCCCCTTCTTCAGTTTTAACACAGTTTGACTCCAGCAGGAGGCAGTGAATGAATATGAAGTCTCAGTTTGTGGAGTGCAATTGTTTTGTTGTTACTTAGGTTGTAGCCATAATTTCAGTAGCCATGCAAAGCTTGTCTTTATTTAAATTTGAAAACCTGAGCTATTGTGAGTTTTCWTACTGCAGCTTCTAGAGCAGAGTTTGTAACCACAGTCATAAATGCTGTGTAAGCAAAAACACACTCTGTATCACTGGGCAAGCTCCTATGAGGATGCTGAGGCTGGCATTCGTGTGCCCTGAACTGGGTGCTGGTTCATCTGTGAGTTGGTAGGCTCAGCCTTGGGTGAAAACTGTACAGAACTTGACTCGTGCTCCCCTTAGTGTGCGTGGGGAGGAACCAGCCACCTTGGGAGCTCAGTGCATCACACCTGGCCGTGGTTCCTGTTTTACGGTGAGAAGATTAACTTGCAGTTGGGAGTGCTAGTCTCTCTCCATCAGCTGTAAAGGGAGCTTAGGTTGAGTAGATAAAAATATTTAGGTGATTTAGATGGTAGCTAAATAGACTTAAATGATTGAATTTGAGATGTCTTAAGTCACGTGTCATGAAGCCTCATCTACATGATTTKTAGGAGCTCAGTGAGCCAAAGGAACTCAGTGGAGCCAAGAGAGACGTCTACGAGCTGAGGCTCCTTCACCTCTTTAATACACAGTTATTTGCCTGACTTTGCTGTTGTGCTTTAGTTATTTAAAATAACACTAAAATGAGTGAATTTTGAGGGCAAGTGTTGAAATTTTTTCATGACTCAAGCTTATGTTGTATGCTTTTGTGCTTTTGTTTTTCATCTTTTRTCTTTCACCTCCCTCCCCCTAGATTTCTCAGGCTTACAATTAATGTTAAAAGTGCAGTTTTCAGCAAGGTGGACAATTAATGAGTAGCAGCCTCTGGAAAATGGGATGTACATAAATCTTCATATTGGGAATAATATATTTTTTTTCCTTCTCTAGTAGCAGTTCTGATAGATCTCTGTGAGGTTTTCTGGTAGTTTATTAATGGAAATCTTAAAATGTAGCTTGTGATAACATGATGCTCTTGAGTGTCTTGGTGTTCTTGGAGAATTGGAAGCGATGACAGAATCCCTCACTGTAAATAGGAGTGAAGAAAAATGTACAGCAGGATTTGGTATTTGTGAATATTTATTTTGGGCTGTGATTAGCTATCTTCAACACTTATTTAGTGGAGCAAATATACTCTTTTTTTTAATGATACAGAACCATGAATTTCACTGTAAGAACAACCATGGTAAGATCTTGATGTTTATTTTTTACACTTTTTTCTTAATTAGAAATAAAGTAAAACATGCATCCACATACACGCATATATATGAACAAAAATAAAGTGAATATGAATTTGTGTTTAATTAGGTTTTCGCTTGTATATAATTTTGTGTTAAAATATTTGCTGATGGAAGTCAGRGCTGCAGTAATTGAGATGCTCCTGCTGCTTCAG
The DNA here is from genome assembly GCA_003342815.1 of Eudromia elegans. Taxonomy (NCBI): domain Eukaryota; kingdom Metazoa; phylum Chordata; class Aves; order Tinamiformes; family Tinamidae; genus Eudromia; species Eudromia elegans. The sequence continues at coordinate 361,910 of PTEX01000050.1, read as the reverse complement.
TATTCTTACTGATAATTTTCCATTTTCCTAGCTTGCTTATGATAGCTGGTGAGTTTGTTCTCAGGAAGAAACAGAGAACAGAAAATAGACCATCTCTGAATAATATGTTGCGACATCTATATAAGCTTGAAAGAGATTTTTGCACTGCTTTAATATTGTGTTTTGGAGACTCACAACTCGCTGCAGCTACTACCAGCTTGCAGCTGATGAAAATCTGTAAGGAGTGACCTGCAGGCATAGGAAGCAGAACCCAGCAATGGAAAACCATTTTCTGTGCACCTGAAAACCCTTTAATTTTGCTTTGTTCTCAGCTGCTGCAATATGCAATGTGCTACTGGAATCTCTCAGCATTTCTGTGACCTGTGAGCTCTGCAGTAAGGTTGTGAACGTCTTGATTAAATGACTTGATTAAATTAAATTATTAAAAATTAGGAACATCTGGAAAGCTGCTATAAAGAGAAATCTTTTAATGACCTCTACATTTTTATTATTTCAAAAGATGAGCTTAGCTCAGCATGCTTCTGGATCTGCTGTTTGGTTACTACCTGCACGGGGTCTGTAATAACCAAATCTACTGCAATCTACTCTGCTTTTCTTTGCAGGAATTGTCAGACTGGTGTATACTGTGACTGTGCTGAAGAATGCAGTCTTATATGACTATTATTTTTCACTCTGTGATAGAGTAAAAAGGGAAGTACAAGGCAACAGCAGCAGCTCCTCCAATTGCTCTATATTTTTATAGCATCTTATTTCTGGAGGAGGCTGCTCTATTGCCAAATACATGTTTTGCTGCAGCACTTGGTAAAGTGAAGAGAAATCTCCCACAGATATTAAAAACTGTGCACATATGTCTGCTTGCTTGGTCAACTAAACATAAACTCTGCAGCAGAAATCCGAACATTAGCAAAACCTGCAGGCCACCTCAGTGAAATAGAAAATGCAGCATTTCATATGTTCTCCTTGAGAAAGAATAATGCAGTCAGAATAAGAACTGTTGAGCTGGTATTTTCATGTTCAGTGTCCTGATGTTTGCTTTCAGATGTGACTACATTTTCAGCATGTGGCAGATTTTTCTTTCCTCCCTCTAATTCACAGCACACCACCAGAGTGTTTTAGGAATTGCCAAGGAGTAACMTCTTAAACACAGGAAGGATAGGGACAAGTTACATTGCTTGCCACCTGGGTGTTTTAGGATTGTAGCATCTTAACTAGATGGATGCACCTGCTACATTTGGAAAATATTTATTATCTTACTTTATACCCTCTACCCTGCCTCTTTCTAAGTTGTATGAGGTAATGACAGCTCACTGGTTCAGGGAGTGCTTGTACGGGGCAGCTATTGCAAAGCATGCCCTATGATCATGGTGTATCTTGTGATGTGGATGTGGAGACAGCAGAAATACACAAAGCACTTTAAAACTAGTTCAAATCTAAAGAAAGTATAAAGTGGGAGACTATTATTTTCTTGTACAGACAAGTCAGAAAGTACTGTAATGAGATTTTCTAGATTACCTAATCAAAAACAGTAACGTGAAACCTAATTTTAGAAACAGAAATAGTATTTCAAAGTTTTCTCATGTGATAAAGTTGATCTAGGAAGTAAAGCAAGATGCATAAGTACTATTTTCTATAACTTTTTGTGAAGCAGGAGTCAACAAAAACTGCTCTAACAATGTCTTGCATACAGTAATTTAAAGTTGTAACATAAATATAGTCAAATACTATAATCCTAAACTACTAATTCTAAACTTAGATAAAACTTATAAGAGTTGTCAATACAATCGGTGGTTTATTGCTTGAAGGGCATTTTCTTCGTAGCTCTTTTCCTGTAAAGCTGACATTCATTACTAGAACTTAAAACATATAGTAACAAACAAATGCCCTTCCTTCTTTCCTTTGCTGCCTATTCCCCAAATTTTAGAGATTCAGTATCTGTGGACATCCCAATGCCATTGCCTTGCCTGGCAGCTTGTAGTGTGGGCAGAAGGCCTGCATTCCAAACAAGAAAATCTCTTTCTCTTTTGTCACTCTTTCACTAAGAGAAGCCATGTGGAGAATAAATGGAAAAATGCTAGGTCTAACGATTTATTCTTAAATGTTTTAAGAAACCAAAAACAATCAGGTTACTTCTCATCTCCTGTGTAGTCTTTGAACTTTTCCTATGGCATTAGTACATCAAGCCTGTTGGTATTACAGCTTGATGGAAAAGGATACTTTCTTCTTTTTTTTCTCCCTTTATCTTTTTTTTTTTTGCATACTTTTTATTTTATTTTTTAAGATATCCTTATAAAGGTTATCAAATATTCTTAAGTTTTCCTGACTCATCCCTGGAATGGGCTATCAACCCTCCTTCCTTTCCTCCCACCTCTCTGTGGTAGAGCCTCTGTTGTGGACTRTTATGCAAAATCCCACCTAGCTCATGGTAGGCACCAAAATAAGAGTGTGGAGGGAGGAATTCATGCCCTGTGGTGGCTTGTGGCTGTTTTAGGACCCTTGGTGCTTGTCTCTCCTTGCCTACTTCAGGGACAACTTTCGGGGTGTGGAATGATGGGCTAAAAGGAGAAGATGTGATGAACAGAAGAAAGACCCTGAGAGAAAAAGGATGGAAAGAGTGTGGAGGAGTGGAGATGGAGGAACAGATTGTGCTGAGAAAGGTGGGATTAGAACAGTGGAGGAATATCAGAAAGTAAGGGTGAGGATTAATTTCCCACAAGTCTTGGAAGTTCTGTGGCAAAAGCAGGGGAATGTTTCAGAGTTGGATAGATGAAAAATGAAAATATTGGGCAAAGAGCGTGTTTCACACACACTCAAGGTTGAGATTCTGTGCCGCGTCACTAACAGTGCTCAAAGTCACTAGCCCTCACTCTCTGAACTGCTCAGTCCATATTTGTTCTGCCCCATCTCTTTGCAGTAAGCTTCCAGTGTCAGATTTTTACACATATGATTACTGTTCAAACCAAAGATGAACCCCAAATGCAAGCTGAACCTAACTTAAACCTCCTCGAAGYAAGGTCTGAACCTAGCATTTCTAAGCAGGAGAAAGAGAGGCAGCCCAGTTGATGAAGTGCCTGCTCGTTGCTGCCCATTGCCTGGGCCCTGCAGGGGAAAGCAGCAAGCAGCCTTGCAGCTGGTTTCTCTAGCCTTGTGCTCACTTGGCCTCTTTAAGGAAAACTGGCTAATTTTTGGCCAATTTAAGGAAAATTGGAGCTGTGCGAGTTTTCAGTGCTGCATTGGCAGGCTGTGGGGCTTGCCATAGTGGACAGTMCTCCTCACAGTACTCCTCACATGCTCTGGTTGCTGCTTAACCTTGCTGTAGAGGGAGGCAAAACACTTTGTGCTGTGCATAAGCTTCTGTTCTTTTCCTTTTATAGCGYGTATGTAATCTTGCAATTATTAATGATGTGATTGTCTTGAAACTAAGTTCAGAGTAGCCTTGCCCAGGAGGATTTATAGTCTAAACAAATATAGCTGAAGAAGAGGTGTGGGAAAGAGGCTTGAGCACAGGGAAATAACTTGACTGCTAATATATAAAAATTTGGTGGGAGGTCTGGGAACAAAATCCATCTGCCATTTCTCTCAGTTTAGTGCTCTTCCCCTCAGCTGCACTTTCTGTATAGAATGTGATTATTTTTCTGGTGTCTAGGTCCTTTGAATTATGTTTTATGTATAAGTCTGCAGTTCAGTGCTTCAATACTGCTGCAGGCTTTATTTTGTATTTTGTATTACCCATATTTCGGGGAATAGCTATCTGAGGGTGGCTTTAGGTGAGAGGATGGTACCAGGACATCACTGTTTGGAGAGAATGGGGTAGATTGGATACTAGTGCCTTTGGTGGGAGGTTGCCCAGTCTCTTCAGCGAGAGATTGAAAATGTCCTTTTACACTTTCTTACTCAGTGAAGATGCCTTATGCTTGGGGTATCATAATGTGGTACAGCTTCAACTCATCATTTTGAGTCCAAAGTAGAGGTGCAGTGAGGAAATGGGGTATGGTTTGAGGGTTCTTTTGCAGGGCTGTGAAATTGGGTAGAAACTTAGTTTTGCTGATATCCATGAGCAATTCCAAGAGGGATAGATATCATATCTTGTGTTAATATTTTAATTAATGATCTGTAGGAAAGAATAAATCATATATCAAAGAGGCTCACTGGAAATGGAGAGGAGCTGTGAAGAGTAGGTTGAGAGAGTTTTTCCAAATGAGAATTAAGTTAATTAATCTAATTAAATAGTCTAAGAAGCAAGAATTCAGAAAGGTGGTAAACTTCTCACGGCAACAAGAAAGCATGACTTGGGAAATGTATGACATGAAAGAGCAGATCTCAAGTTAGAGCAACTGCAGAAAGCAAGCAGGGAGAAGTCTGTGAGAGTGCATTCTACGCCTGTAACAGATTAGACTGAATCTTTAGCCTTGTGCTGAAAATGAAAAGCACTCCGGCAGGTGAGTCTTTTTGGTTAGGAATTAGAAAAGGTTGAATGATCGGGAGGTTATAAACTACCAATCTGGCAGAGCATTCAAGTGGAATCATTCCAGAAATACGGCCAAAAAAATACCAGGGGAAGCGAAAGTGATCTAGGATCGAATGTGCAAACTTAAGCAGATGCTCGCATTACTGACTCCAGTCTCTGGAGCTTTCTCTCAGGATAGAAGACTGAGGGATGAGGAAGTCTTCTCATGTATTCATGCATGAAAGAGAAGATGCAAAGGGGAGATAATCACAGCCTAAACTGCGGTGAGAGGGTCTGCGAGAGGCAGGTTGTTTCAGCCACTTGGCTCTGTGGAAGTTGTCAGTGGGGGAAGAGAAATATGCCAAGAGGAATGTGTTTGCTTGGAGTATCCTTTCCAAGTGCTCTGTGACTTGGAGCCCATCATTTGTTTTAACATGTGCCTCTGTTCTCTACCTGAGATTAAGAAACTCTTCCTGAGCAAGATGTTGTGAAACTAAAATCCTTGAGTGATTATATCACTTACAGATATTGATGACAGCCTGGATTTGTATTAGCTTGGATTGAGCACCATGGAGTTATAAGATCCTTGGCATTTGTTCGGAGCTGGCTTGTCAGCCCCTTGGCTCTCTCACAGGTGTCCTGTTCTTTACCTTCCTGCGCAGTCCTATGGATATTGCCTTTCCTAAYCTGCTCTCACCTCCATCTTTCCTGGCACTGTTGCTCCCACTAACAGGATTTAAGGTAGCATAGATATTTCCCATGCTGTAGGCATAGCCTGGAGCTAGTGGGTGAAGCTGTAATGTAATCGAATTCTTATCAAATTCCTAAAGTGAGTGGAGAGAGAGAAATTTGACACAGAGGCTATTAAGAAGCCCAAATGAGCCTACCAGCTGTTTTCATGTTTAATTTGGTAAACATGCTTTATTGGAAACATCTTCCACCACTCCTGTCACACGTTAGATACGGGGTTAGCCATTCTTAACTGAGGCTGCAGATGGAGGCAACTACTAATAATAGTCACTAAGGCACCAATAGGCASTAAGAGCTGAATGTGGCATTTTTAGCATTGTAGGACCACAGCGCTAATTGGTGAGAAATAATAAAATGAGTCATCCCAGTGGAAAATCTGTTCATCTGCAGACAGATTTGTAGTAAAGCTCGATCAAGAACGTATATATGCTGGCTTGTGCTATATGCAAGGCCATTGCATGCATGTTGAAAGCGTACTTGACCGATTTATGCCAACTCTGAAATAAAGAGGTAGAAGAGGGAACTTTGGCTTTGCACATAGATAGGCAATCCTTTTTCATTCTCTTGTGTGTTGGAGAGCACTGCTGAGCCATGTACTTGAGGCAGTCAGAAAGCAGAACTAAAGGGGCCCGTCACCGGGGGTTCACCGCAGTGCTAAGCTGGATCAGAGCCAAAGGTGTGCTTGTTGCTAGAGCAAGTACTCACAGACTGCAGCAGCTCTTCTTGTTGCCTGGATGTGCTGGAGCCACGCGCTCAGATGTGGTAGTTTATCTCTCCATGGAAAGCTTCGTTTCACTCTGATGGCTGTGAAATCGTCAGAATGAGAGGTGCTCTGGGACGAGAGGCTCTGCTCAGTGCTGATGGGCAGGTCCCAGATCAGCTCTGCTCTGTCACACTTGCTGTTCAAGTGGTGCACTTTTTTTTTTTTTTGGGTATAGTGATTGCTTTCTGATAAAACTTTTAGCAAACTAACAAAACTTTTATGACAAGTGCTGAATATGAAACCAAATGACCCAAGATAGAATGATTTATTTATTTATTTATTTTTACTGCATGTATCTTCAGTACATGCAGATCAGCATGACTTTGCTGCAATGTTGCAAAATTAATTTAATGACTAATGRCCTTCTAAGCAGTTAGGGGAAATAATGTGGTTGACATTTTAGCAGGGTGCTTCCTAATATTCTTTTATTAATTACAGGCTTGTTGGGTCCTCATGAATTCTAGATATTTTGTATGGGATTTTCTGCCCAGAAGGACAATTCCTTTGGAATAATGCTGAATTCTTATGAAATTACTCCTCCTACAGGATAAAATTAAAACATGCTGTAAACTGTATCTAGGCTATTCAGTATCATGTGACTGGAAAAGTAATCTGCTCTTCCTTCTCAGCTAAAGCAAGTTCAGCTCTGCATAAATTCTTTCTGAAAGAAGTTTTCTTAAGCGTTTTTTTCAGGTCCTATAACAGTGAAGTTTCTAAATCTATCCATGGAAGTGCCTTGCTAGCCTCAAAAAAATTCTCAAATATCTAATCCTCATTTTCTTGCTGCACCAGAAGAGCAGCATTACTCATCCTGTATGCCATGTTTCTGGTGAAATAACTGGTGATAGCCATGTTTTCCATAGCCTAAGCCATTCCCTTTCCACCGTTTTTTGGGATTTTTTTCCCCATATTTTCTAGACATCTGATCATTCTTGCTGCTGTTTTTTAAGTGCACTCTCAAAAATGGTCGTTTCACAGCAGCTGAAGCGTTCCTACAAAGGTAAAGGACCATTATCCACAGAGTCAGCMGCATTTTGCTCCTTGATTAGTCCCTCTTATTTGCTTTTGTCTCAACTACCTGATGTTATTGATTCATGATCAACGTTTGCTTCACCATGACCCCCAGATGCCTTTCTACAGAACTGTTGTCTTATAACTGTTTTTATCCTGTGTCCCTAGCTAGAAGGCTTTTATAACTGACTAGTCTGACACTATTGACAAGAACACGGGGAAGTGGTGATTAGAGGTTAAATACTGTATTTGAAAGTCTGGTCCATTCTTCTGCCTCTGTCACAGGTTTCCTTTGCATTAGTGTGTGAGGAGTCATAGTGTGGTGGTCTTAATAGGACAATATTGCAAAATTGAGCTTTGTAGCTTGTGGAAGACGGTGTTAGATCAGCTAAGAATGGAGTAGTTAAAATTGTGTAAGGCTTTAGGCATTTGCTGTGTTGTCATATCCCATGGGATAGTTGAAAAGATACTTAATTGTTGATCATGTTCCTTGCATCTTATATTCATAGATTTTTTTTTTTGAGTTTCATGCTTAAGACCTTCTGTTTTGTTGTCTCTAGGGAAACCGAAAAGGAAAAATCTCATCTTAATTTCCATCTTCATCATCATTATTGCTTTTCATCTTACTCCAAAACACAGAGAGAAGGAAGCTCCTAAACAAGAAGTTTTGGAGTTGCCATTGACCATGAAAACTTTTTCAGGTGCCTCATTGGTCTGGGTTATTCGGATGCCTACCTTTAAACCAAAGGTTTAAAAAACTTTGGGGGGGAAACAAACATACATACATATATATATATATATATATATATACACACACACACACACACATATATATATAAAATTTCTTGTTTCTATAGGCTGGGTCAATCCGGTCAGTTTACGGGACTGATTCATAGACTCTCTTAGCATCTGGACACCAGTATTTGTGGAAGTCATTTATTTGATGGCCCAAAGGACTTCTAGACTTGTATTCTATTCTGAGATGAAGCAAGACAAATGGTAGATGAAGTTAAGTTTGTAGCTCAAAAAGCACTCTACAGTTTTCTTATGCAGAAAACAATTCGTACAGGCTTTTTGTCTATTTTTAAATATACATTTAAAATATATGTGGCACTGTGATTCATTGCACAGTCTTTAGTTGAGCAGTAAATGGGATGCGGTGAAGCAGAACTGTGCATCTGTGGAGCTTGAGGAAGCTATTAATGACTGAGCTATTAAAGTCTGTGCTGAGAGCCTGATTTATAGCATATGGGAGCTGATGGAAACGTTCCACTGACTGCAGTATTCACCATAGAAAACAACAGGAAAAATAAATTTGAAYGTGCAAGCATAATTTACCATGTTTAACCTCTGAATGTTTAATTTTACAGATGAGGTGTTTTCAACTCTATATGTGATTTAGTAATTGATATGCTGTCATGAAGTGGTAAGAACCCACAGAGTTACACCTTTTAAGGGAGGTATCAGATTAGGAGTACAACAAATTATTTAAATTTAATAGTATTTGCAGGATGCCTTTTGCTCTGTTCTCTACAAAGAAGTCAAATATTCAAAAATGATAAATTATTGTTGCCTATTTTTGTCCTTTAGTGTGAGCAAATTGCAGGCATTAAGGCCATGCTATATTGAGTTGAAGCACCCTCAGCTGAAGCACATAGAGAGTTTCTAAATAAATATGTTAATTACAGTCAATTTCTGTTTTATTCATCATCAAGTTTTCCTGCAGGGATTTTTAGTAATAGTAGAACACTAAAATTAATTTTWAAAAAAAAAAAAAWTTTAATGGTTGAAGTAACAGACTTGGAGCTAGTAATGGCACAATGTATAATACAAGCAAAGACAGATGTGGAAAAAGTTGGGGTTTTTTTTTTTGTTTTTGTTTTTTTTTTTTTTTTTTTACATTTTAAAGAAATAATTCAGTCTTGTTCTATTCATTGACTTGCCATTAAGACAGTGACAGCAATTCTTTGGAGTATCATAGGACAGAAGAACTTTTTTTATGTGTAGGAAAAGGTTTTTGTTTAGTGATGACTTGCAACTGAATAGCAACAGAAATGCCAATCTTGAAAAAARAGCAGGCTCGCATCTCTCCCAGAGAAATTCACTGTTTTCTTGACTTTGTAGTATATGTTTCATGTGATCTTAGGAGGATAGAGTGGTTTTCATGGGAAAAAAAAAATGAACTAATCATTGTAACTGAATGTTATTAAAGAGCTTTGAGAGCTTGCTGTTTTGATACTCTACACTGAGAGCAAGTACAAAGTCTTTCCTCTTTAATCTGCAGTGCTGGAGCGCAGCTCTCAGCATGCAGTTTGCCAGTTTAAGATATGTTACTGGCAGCATTTTGGTTTTAAAAGACATATTTAGCTGCAGCAATTGTTATGGGTGCTGTTAAACATAATAGTTAATTATGACTAAACAGTAGCTTGGAACCAAACATAGTATAGGTAGTTACTGGTTGTCTGATGAATCATTCAGCCACTTATTTAGTTCCTGTTCATATAAAGATTTCATGACAGGAATTTGGTGCCCTTTCATAGAATGCTTGAGGTTGGAAGGGACCTCTAGAGGTCATCTAGTCCAACCCCCTTGCACACGCAGGGTCTCCTAGAGCATGTGGYACAGGGTGACATCCAGGTGGGTTTTGAAGATCTCCAGAGAAGGAGACTCCACCACCTCTCTGGGCAGCCYGTTCCAGGGCTCTGTCACCCTCASTGTTAAGAAGTTTTTCCTTAAGTTCCTGTGACACTTTTGGTGCMTCAGTTTGTGGCCATTTCCTCTAGACCTATTGCTGTCCACCACTGAGAAGAGGCTGGCCCCAGCTGGCCCTTGGTGARTATATATAATTAAGCATCTGCTATGTGCTGCTCTTTCTTTGATAGCTATCTTAACAAAATTGGATATTTGAAAAATAAGTAGGGTTTTGTGGCGCAGGTAAACGCCTATCTAATTTTCCAAAGCGCCTATTGGAGAATCAGAATGGGGAATGCAGTTGTATGATTATCAAAATCTTATGCTGTTTGGAACGGGGTTGACACCTGATATAGAACTGAGCTTTTTTTTTTTTGACTGGAAGAAATGCTGTGTTAATGGTACTTGGTCACATTTGTAAAACTTAAGGAAAAAAAAAAAAAAAAGGTGGCTATTACCTTTACCTGCACATGGCTTTTAGCAAGTTCATTTGCAAACCTGGGCAGGGAGCAGGGAAGAATTTCTGATTCAGGTTATCAATTTAGATATTGGAAATCTAGGAACTGGTCCTTTTATGCCCCAGGCCTGCTCGGAGACCACAGGCAGACAATACAATCTTAGTTCCTTAACTTCCACTTTGTGGCCTGGAGATAACAGTACTTCTAAATTCCCAGGAGTGTTATGAAGTTCATGCTGTGATAAGAACCATCCATTAAGGTATCTAAAATAAATGGACAGCAGCACAGGTTTGATTTGCTTTTAGTTGGGTAAGTACAGTTATCTCCGGAACTCTCAAACATTGTTGCAACCAGAATGGCATTGGGGGCTTGATGACTTTGTACACAGATTTTTTTTTGTGGATATTGGCACCTACTTTCACTTACTCTTGGTACCTTTGTTGCTGTAACCAAGAAATAGAAGAATGAAAGAAATGGAAGAATGTGAGGCATAATGAGCTCAGTCACGAGGACCACTGTGTGACAGAGAAGCAGGATGAAAATACTGATAAAGTTCCCAATTTGCATAGAGAAAGCAAATCAGTTTGGCAGATGTAAGTCAGAGCAGTGATTATTCAGCAACACAAGAAAAATAAAATACCTGTAAGTGCAAATGACTACTGAGATTTTAGGACTGCACTGTTGCTGCTTCTTACAGTCTGCTGGAATCTTTTCCAGGCTACACTATATTCCAGTTAATTTGCAAGTGTGGCAGTTGTGTATTTGCAATACACTTGCAAATATGTATGTACTTGCAATAATACTTTTAGTTACAGTAGAATGTGGGTACTACTTTTTGTCAGGTTTGAATTAGATGGAAGACGCACTATGCTAGTATTTCACTGAATGTGACACAAACACACACACGCACACTGTTGTTTATGAACATGTGCATAACCCTGACCAAGTACAAAGATTGAAATTTGTGCTGTGGGAAATTCAGAATTTTTGGTCCCAGAASAGAGGACTCGGGGACCGTTTGAACAGCAGTGGTGCTTAGTGGCGTGTGGTTTGTCAGAGACCCTTTTGGATGCTGGATTAAATTCTTCCTCTCCACAGCTTTGTGTTGCTTTTGACAGTGAATTTGCAAAGGTCCGTGAGGCAGGTAGAAGAGAAATGGATAAAGAGTAGCTGGATCCATAAGCAGGTGATTTGCTTAACTTTTGAAGACTACCACAATAGTCACTTTAAATCTTCCATTGTTATTAATGACAGTGACTGACAGAAAAAAAAAAAGTGTAAAACCTCATCTACATGACATACGGGCATAAGAATGCTCAGAATGTAATAGGAGGCAAACCAGCTTGAGACATTTCCTGGTTCAAGAGCAGATATTTGAGCGATATTTCTCTGTAGCGAGTCTTGAATGAGACAGCACCATTCCTCTCTAGCAGAGAGGTGCACTCTGGCTTTCTTTATACGAGAGCAAAGTGACCTTTAGTGAAGGTCCTCTTGGAGATGCCTTCTTAAAACAAAAAGAAATTAGAAGCTTATGCATTTTATCTCCCTTGATACTGGAATTGGATAACATACCCTGCTATGAAAATAGATAAAGRAGGAGAGGACTGAGTTCTCACCCACTTACCATCCTCCAGTAAAGAAACAAAATGGAATTATTTGCTCTAATATAATTCTGGAGCACCTTTGGGTACCATTTGTATAGGAGCCCTCTGAACACGTGGACAGCAAATTCAACTTGAAGACTGAATCTAGGGTAGAGTTTGTATCAGGCTTTTTTTCTAATGCACAAAAATGAAGAACAACTTAAAGCTACGTATACCTAATTATCTCAAATGGACTTCAACTTAATGTGACAAAGCTGACACGTCTTTCTCATCACTTATACAACAATTTTATTAAATCCATCTTCATTACAGAGAGAAGCTCCAGTCATGACAGCTCTGCAGCCTGAATTAGAAGCACGTTTATAAATATAAAACACAACCTGAGAAAAATAGGGAAAAGCAGATTTCAGATTCACTCTCTTGTTCTGATGAGCATGTTCTGCAAACCTGGGATTTTTTGAGAAGGACATGGGAGGCTGATTGACTCCGTTAATCAGCAAGCATTTAAAAATAAGTCAGGTTAATGAGCTATGTGTTTAACACAATATGCCATATGCCCTGCTGTACAGCTGAAGAAGAGAAAATGTTTGTAAATTGAGAAAGTTTGTGTGTGTGTGTCTGTATCTGTGTGTGATTTAGCAGTTGCTGTATTCCTTTCCTCAACCCTGCAGCAGTCGGCATCTATGTGACAAGAGCTCTGCGTGATAATGCAGTCCCTGGTTAGCAGCCAGTTTGAAAGGGCATGATGCATTAGATCATTAACTAAAATGAATTACATCAGGGCCTTACCTAAACCCAACTTTTATTTTTGATGCTGTCAGCAGGCGGTGATGATCAGAGTTGGACTTCAAACACTTTCCAGGCTTTCCCTAGGCACTGGAGAATAGAGTATTATAAAAGTGATTGTTTTCTGAACAATGGTGGGTTGCAGTAGAAAGTAGTCATTTTGTCTCCCTTTGGCTGTGGAGACCATAGTGTGTGTGTGTGTGTGTGTGTATACATCTCTCTCTGTCTATGTGTATATATATATATCTATATATATATATATCTGGCAGAGTGCCTGATGGTACCTTGGTGAGTGGGCCTTCTGTCCTGCCCATGTGTGTGTGCGCAGAAAGAAGGACTAAGGTGAGAAAGACTACAACATAGTGTCTCATTGCATCTGTGCGTGTAGTTGCAACCTAACCCCGCTGCTGTATCCTTTCATTTGAATCAATTGGAATTAAGATTAGGAAAAGAGAAGCAGCTCTGAGGTACTAAGAAATGTATTTTAATAGACACTACTTTTACAAAGAGTGCACAGGAGATCCCTTCTAGATCCTGTATTTATGCCTTTTTTTTTTGTTTTTGTTTGTTTGTTTGTTTGTTCCCAGTAAAATATWTCAAGCAACTTGTACATTTTGTCAGAGGTGGAGCTGTCAGGTAAAATGCATTAGCACAAGCTCTAGCAGTACCCACACACTGATAAACATGAAGTCAGGAGGAGTCAGAAGGTCCTGACTTCCTGTAGCGTGTACAACCTGTCTTTGCATAAACATGAAAGATTTTGAGCGGGGAACTCCATAATGAAAGGTTTACTACTGCAAGCYGGAATTCCCACTCTTTCCTCTGGTCGTGTTGCTTACATGTAAGCAGGCTCTTGCTTTGATGCTGTTGGGTGACTGGCTATATACTGGTGTATTACGTGATTACATGTGGTGAGCTGCATGTGCACACATAACATTTTCTGGGATTTAAGGTCTGTCTGCAAGCAGTCAGTGCCTTTTGCACCTACAGCAGACTGTGAATCAAAAGGAACATGCAATTTGGGCTGGAGTACAAGGAAAACGGTCGACTTCAGCTTAGGGTTAGGGTTTGCTGTATGAGGATGGTTTGAAAAAAAGGGAACATGAATGAATTTTTCAAGTGACTGGTTAAACTCCAGTCTCTTAGGCAGATGTTATTTTCAGAATTAAATAAATTTTAGTTTAATTACTAGGGGAAATTAAATTAAGCAAAATAAAAGGCTAGTCTAATTTAAAAAAGCTATTTACTAGTGCCTTCATTTTATTTTATAATTTTTCAGTTCCTTCTAAATTTAGGCATTTATTTAATTCAGATGATTTTTCCTGAATGCCCCGTCTATGTTTATAAGATATTTCTTTTGTAAATAAACATTGCTTTCATGCACACATTATAATGATATCTTAATGCAGTTTCATACTTGTTTTGCTTCCGTTACATTCTTCATCCTATAAATGCATTGTATGGCATTTTATTTACAGTTTAAGTATAACTTTTCATCATGGCTCATGTGAAAGCTGTTATTAGAAACTGTCTTTTTTCTTCATAAGTAAAGGAACAAAATGCACAGGATCCTATACTTATCAGCTCTGCTGTAGCATTCTTAAGAGAAGCTTAAGAATAAAAAGATTTTTTTTTCTTTCTATTCTTTTTCTCTCAGAAAAAAAAGAGATTCAGAGAAAACAGACACTGCAGCAAAGTTTCACTTTGTTTTTACTTTAGTATTTTTTTCTTGAAATTGTTTCTTCATCTCGTGGATAGGTTATTTAACACACCTGAGACTTATATGATGGCTCGCTCCTTTTTCTTTTAGGGTTATTGACCACATTTGCTTTGGCTGTGTTACTAGAAGGATCTGTGATCTGTGACTTCTGTGTCTCATCCATTACTGCTGATCTTTGTTACAAGGGTGGGCAAACAAAAGCAAGTGAACGTGTAGGCATACAGTTATTTTGCCACCTTCTCAATTCAGAGAATGAAAATTATGCTGGATTTCTCTTCTGCCTGTGTTCCTGGATAACCCTGCCCTTTCTGATTTTAGCACTAACTTTTTAAAAGGGCTTCTTGAAATTTTCTTGGGTAAAAAGTATAACCACTGTTAAATTTTTGTTTCTATTTTCTATTAGGATGATGAAGTGGTTCTGCAGTGCACGGCAACTGTCCATAAGGAGCAACAGAAACTGTGTCTTGCTGCAGAAGGATTTGGCAACAGGCTTTGCTTTCTGGAATCCACATCAAATTCTAAGGTATGACCGACTATTTTAAATATCAAGAGTGAAGTAAGGAGATAGTTATAATATTGCCTCCTTTGATGTAGTATGCACAGATCTATCAACTATATAATGAATATTTTACCCGCTTTTGAAATTCAATCCCTCATTTGTCATGGCCCTTTGGCAGKGCTAGAGCTGTGATTTCTGTTCTGAGCTACCCTACAAGACTGACTAGCAGAGTAGCCTGTCTGAAGAGCGTGCATGTTACTTGTGTTGCCACAGTGTCATGGTGGTTGTGTGGCTATTTTTGAGTGCTGCAACACAAGAACACATTTGATTTCACTGATTTTAAGACCATAAAAAAGGGATTATTCCACCTGTGGTATTTTATTCTGCACTATTTACTCTGACACAATTATTACTTTAAATCCTTCTGATTTCTCAAYCTAGCAGACTGATGGTGCAAATGTCAAGGAAATCTCATTTAATTGATTAATTTGTCTAATGTGCTAATGGATGCTATTCRATAGATATAGTGTCTTGAAAAATAATTCTTTGCTATTTGGTGTAAAGGATAGGGATATGTTTCATAGTCACATATACTCCAGCAAATGTTATTGAAGACTAAAAATATCCTTCTGAGAGCAGAAATGCTTTTGTGACCAAAGTAGTGAGTATATTGGGAATTTTTTATTATTCACAAGGAAAAATGTTTGTTGCTTAACTTATATAATTCTTTTTTTTCTTGAAATAAAAATTCTGTGGTGAGAGAAATAAATAAAGGTAAAGACTCTGGAAAGACCCAGAAAGATTTAGTACCAMAATTGTTCTGTTTTTTAGCTTGCCAAACTCCATTCCATAACATGACTTTAATTATCTCTGATACATTTTAGAGTAATGCTTCATTTTCTATGTCTCATCATTTTGAATGTATTATTCATCGTAATAAATTTTTCACTGGGATATTAATGATTCATTATCATAGCAGAGATCTTGAATTMATTTGTGCTGCTCCATTTTAAGTGAATCTTTTTAACAAAAAAAAAGTGCGAGGATTTGAATTAGTTGCAATGTTAAGCACCTGTAAATCTAGAAAAAAATCTATTTAATTTTTCTTTATTTTTATCATATAGTAAGTTTGGATATCAAATCTACACATTTGTGTCTCACTATATAAAAGTCTTGAATGTTGTTGTCTTTGGGAAAGACAGTACAAATGTCAAATCACTTTCTCATACTACCTCACTGATGCTGCCTTTGCTGGGTTCTTGGTGAAGCAATATTTTTTTTTTTCTGATAGTTCTGCATGAGCATGGGGAAGAAAAGCAAACAAAAGAACAACATATGGCTCAGTCTAGTTTTAATTTCTAAGAGTTGACAATTTCTAAGATGAGCTTGTTTAGAATCATTTGGATAGTTGAATGCTGAGGGAGACAAATTAAAAAATCCTTAAAAYAAAGTTGACTGTAAAGAAGAGAACATAAAAGTGGGTTTCTCCACAGTGTTTGTGTCCACGTAACATATTATACTAAAAAAGATCATAGAATTTATCAAAAGAAAAGGCATGTAATAAATTCAAGAAGATTCCAGTAGAGTTCATGAGCTAGTTGAAAATATTTCCCCAAATGTCCATAAGAATGTTTTCTCATTGCCCGTGGGTCATGATGGACTTGAATGAAAGCATCAGTAGCTAAGGAAAAATAGGTTTTGCATCTGAATTACAGTCCTGTCTGAAGGACAAGGTATGCAACCAAACCCTGGTTATAGATCTTAGACTAGTTTATAGTCTTGAAAGCCTACAAGGATAGAGCTGKCACAACCTCTCTGGGCAGCCTGTTCCTGTTTGTCTGTCCTTAGGCTGAAAACTCTTTTTCTTATGTGCTTGTATCCTGAAGCCACCAAGGATCCCATGTCCCGTTTGCAGATCTGCTTCCCAGGCCAGACCTTTCCTTCATAAGACAAGTATAGGATAGTCCTTCATAAGACAAGTATAGGATAGTCCTTCATAAGACAAGTATAGGATAGTCCTTCATAAGACAAGTATAGGATAGTACAGGAAAACACCTGGTGTGACTGGACTCTGCTAAAAGCTCTTTCATGTTTTAATGTATCTTTGTTACAATGCAAAGTGCAATACAAAGTTAAATAGGCCTATGAGTGCCTATTCAACTTGGGAAGGCAGGAAAGGGTAGTTGCTGTGCTCACCCTGTAATTGCTGGTTACGTTATCTTCAGTACAGCAGGTTCCTGTTTTGTTACTTAACAGATTCCTTCATATGATCCTGTATCTTCAAGAATAAAATAATAGATAAACTAGATATCAGATCTAAGTTGTGTAAGATGAGTAATATAAAACAGTTCAGAAATGTGTCTCATCTGTAGTGATGTAATAGCTCTAGTGAAAGTAAATTGTAATTATATTTCATTCTCATCACAAACTCTTTCTTTGAAGGTGAAAAGTGAGTGATTTTTTGTATCACTGACATTTGTTTTACTTTTAAATCCATACATYCTTGTGTGGAAAACCTTATTAAGATAGGATCTATGATCTCAATGATGACAGTGAGATGTCAATGAGATATTTATTTACATTTTAAAATTAGATCATTTTTTATGGGTAGAGATTGCTAAAATGGGGAAAACCATTCATTAAAGAAAWGGCTTTCTTCCATTTCAGTAATTCACTGATTGTTGATAAGTAAACCAGATGGAGCTGTCTTATTAGTAGCCTTCCAAAAATGTTTGTTCCCTCTAAAATTAGGAGTCCATAATTCTTACACAGTTTTTATTGAAAAACATCTCCTCAATATTATAGTGGTCCCTGATGCAGAATGAAAATTACTCAGCTCTGGGCCAGTCACGAATGTAGTCTTGATCCTTGACCCCTTCTGYACCTCTGCACAACAGAACACTGAGAGTTTCTCGTTTCTGATGATATAAAAGCTTTTCTTTTCCTTTTTCTTTTCCCCCTCTTGTTTTTATGGCAGATGGAAAACTAATATACCTCAAATCTATGATTTATAAGCTATGGCGTATAGAAATAGAGCTTTAAATCATTAAAAAAAAAGGCAGCAACAGCTTAAAAAATAATGGCATGGATTTTGTCCTTTTTTAGCTCTTAGCATTTTGGACTTGAGAGAGGGAAAGGTAACATAATTAGGATATTTGAAGATTTAAAACCCTCCTGAAAAATTAAGACTTATATTTTTGTAGGAAGGATGTGCAATGTCTTCAACMTTCTACTGAGATGTGAATTAATTTTGAAGTAATCCATTAAAATACTTAGGAAGATTCCAAAGACTTACTACAGACTAGATGATTCTATATGTATAGTGAGCTAAGGGCTCACATGAGTGCAGGGTTTTTATTAATATTTTTCCCCCAGGGGTTAGTTTTGTGCTCTGACAGGACCCAGTTGTCACAGCAGGGAAGGTGCAGGATGCGGGGCTGGAGAGTTGCAGACTATTTGCCCCGGGCCACCTCCGCCCTGGCTGGAAGCCACGTGCATTGATGGTGCTCAGGCTGCTTCCCTCCTGCGCTTGTAGGAGARGGTGGGAGGTGCAACCTGGCAGTGACTTTGTCACGCTGTTTTTTGGGCTGCTGAGGTGTCTAGTTTTTGGAGGCCTTTTATTGCCCCTAAATAGATGGTTGGGCTGGAAAAGGAGAGAGTGAGTGTGGGGAAGGGAAGGTGGTGAAGGGTGGTCATGGGGCATAAGCAAGAGAACAGACAAGTCTCAGAGTCAAATATGACAAAATATGTCCTTGTCAATGGTCAAATTTCATAAATAGGCTTCTAGATAAGAGGATCATCCTGAAGCATAGGCAAAGACATGGCCATAACTCCTGCATCCCAGTTCCTCATGGAAGCTAGAGCTGTCTCGTTCAGCCTCCCACTGTGAGGCTGGCATATGGTTCTTCGTCAAAGAAAGCAATTCAGTTAGTAAAGAAAATACGAGCTTGATTATCTTCATTTGTCTTCCAGAGTGAGCCCAAGATGTAAAGGCAAGGATTGYTTTTGCATTTTTTTTGTCTTGTGCAGCAAGCACTTAAGCATGTTCTCAGYGGCCAGGATAATTAATCTCTCTGACGCCTGCTGAGAAGCAGTACCTGTGCTGGGTAATTTTGGATTGCATAAATCCCAATGTATAAATAAGCTCATGTTGTCCGCTAGCGTGTGACTGCTTTTCCTGCAGTTACTGACATAATGAAATACTAACTATTTTATATTTGATTCATACTGATGAGTAGAATCTAGATTGCTTGCCTGGGTTCACTGTGGATCATTCTGGGAATTTGATATACAGTATTTTYTTTCTCTTTTCCATGATTAATGCTTACATTGCTTCCTACTTGTTAAAAAAAATAAAAAAAAAAATCTGTCAAGGGCTTTGTACCTGTACCTCAAAGGCAGTTTTAGTTGTCTTTGTGTCATGTTGCCCAAATAAATGTTCGTATTTAATGGCTAAGATGGCACTTAATCCTATGTAAATGTTCAGAGGACTCCATTTAGCAGACATTCACTGATATAATTATTTTCATTAATTTAAATGAGTTGTTAATAAATTTATGTGTACATACACATTAGTTGTACTACTTTTACATACATAATTTAGACATAAGTAGCTTTGACAAGATTTTCTTTGAGTCATTCTTTCACACCAAAATAGGGTTGTGTAGAAGCAATGTGAACGAAAATATAAAGTGTTTTCCTTATATGTGTATACATATRTAAGTACATTGTGCAATTTAACTAACATTAGTTAGATTATTTAATTAGTAACTTTATTGTCTAACATAATATGCAATTTTTTWAATATTGCAATGTCTCACATATATACACTTTTTATGTAATGGAACAGACCTGGAGAATACAACTTCTGATGTAAAATATGTGGAAAAGACTTGAAAATCCTCCTAAATATATATTTTTTGTTTAAATCTGTATCTTCCAGTAGCTGTTCAGGTCTCTTGTTGTTAAAGATTAAAATATAAGAAGAAATAGTTAATATACTGGAAAATCTTAACTGAGAGCCTGCTGTGAAAATAGCACCATGATGTAAGAGGTCAGTTGCTTGGTGCCCAAGCCTGTMATTGGTTTAGTGAGTGTCCTGCAGCCTTTGGAGAAACTGTCACTTTGCTGTGATTTAGCTTCAGTGTCCTCCCCTCTTTAGCACTGTTCCTGCTTAAGAAAAAAAGCTTTTTTTCTTYTGCATGATGTTTTTATCTGTTCAATAAAAGACTTTCACATTTTGCTTGTAGCAATGCCTTTGACCATGCGTCGTTGCTTGAAAATACCTCTCCAAAGACCTTGATAGGTAGATAGTGATAGGTAGATCCAAGTGGAAATACATGGACTCTTTTGGATGAGTGTGCTTGTTGGCTGCACCTGTGGCTGCCTGATGAGAGCTACAAATAATTGCTGTTCTCTGCAGACCCGATGCTGGGGGCTGCTGCGTTGCTGTATTACCTTGTGTAACTGAACATGATGAGGTGGCACGGGGGCATGTTCTGCCAAGTCCTCTGGAGTTTGACGTTTTAAGAATTTTCTCTGCTGGACTTGTGGCAGCATGTGGTGGTATGTGCCGAGTAGTTACAAAGCAGCCTTTTGAATTTTAATTGGGGTGATACGTAGCTGAGGATCTGAAAACCTGAAATAACTGACATCCTTGTAATTCTGCGTTTCGAGCTAAGAACACATGAAAGGGTAAATGCTTAATGTGAAATAAGTCCTTTAGGAAAACCCTGTGTAAAGCAGCAGCATCAAATTGGCTCTGCAGCCACGTTCAGCACTTGAAATCATGATACGCTTACTTTGCGTTCAGTATCTCGAAGCACTGTTTAATAAATCCTACTCAGCAGACTCGTGGTTAATCCTAGCCCAGTGGGCTCTCACAAACTTCATGTGACTGATTAATAAGCAAATCTTCTATATATGTCTCAAACATAATAGTATCAATTGTATCTGAAATGTGACAAAAAAACCTTTATTATTAAAAGTTCTTGGAACTGTTATTATTTGAGTGGTGGTGTTCAAGATTATCATCTCTTCCTCCTTCCTCACTTCCCTAGGAAACCTAAAACTTTGCCCTCTTGAATATGSTAGCAGGGCCACAATTTCTCATGCTGTAACAAGAGCAATTGCTACAGTAAATTGAGAGATACTGACCTATAAACGCTTGGAAGGTTGAAATGAGGCAAGTAGGTCTGSTCTGTAAGTTGAAGATGGTGAGTGTGAAAAAGTGATTAGGGTCTAGGGAATGTACATAAATGCAGGGGCCATAGTTCACGCTGCATTTCTTGTGTGTTGGCTGTTTATTTAAAAATCTGTAGATAGTAATGAAGTACATGTAGTTGATGMATGAACTGCAAAGATGCCTGCAGCCTGTTTTCTTTTATGGAACTGGAATGCTGCAGTGCCTGGAGGAATGGAATAATATTGTTGTAAAACACTTGCAGCCTCCAGCCACAAGTTCCTGTACTAATTAATATTTATTTTGGTTCATAGCTCTAAATACCTTTTTTTTCCTTTTCAGTTGCCATTTATAATCTAAAATGAGTTTTATAATTCTTTATGCCTGAGTGCAAGGATTTTACAGAGAAAAGGATATGTTGAGGTGGGCAGTCTGGCTTAGCGCTACATTTAGTCTGTGGTTGAGTGTTGGTGACCTCAAGGAGTTTGAAGATAATGTTTTATTTAATCGAATACGAAACAGGTTTTCTTTCTTTACAAAAAAGAAATCATCTTGTAAATATAGTGAGTTTCTATGAGCGGTACTAGTAAGTGGTTTGGAGCTGGAACTCCTTACATATTTGCTCTTCTCTCCTAACAAGRTGTAGAGGTTATATCTGGGAACAAAAAGGTTGTTGCATGTTCCAGGTATTTGTACACTTTATACCATTGGTTAGATGGTTGCCTTTCCATAAGAATATGTCGTTAAAATTGGAAATKAATGTCACCAGGCTGCTGAAATCCTGATACAATCTTCTCCTAGCAATCCCATAAATACTACCTCTGTCTTGCATCTGAATGTCTTTTAACAATATCAGAGATTTACAAACTTCAGATTTTCTTGGTGTTTCTCAGTCCAATCTTTGCAACACATGATAAATCGGGCAGTTATCCAGGAAAATGGGAGTCCAAAAAACCCCAATTGTCATTCAAGTGAYGTTATATAATTTAGGATAAATTAGCTTAGGTAGTTGAGGATGTTTTAAACAGTTAAGGTGTGTATCATAGAATCATAGAAT
>PTEX01000050.1:317836-338790 GCA_003342815.1 Eudromia elegans | reverse complement strand
AATACCAAAGCTCTGTGACATTTTGATTGCAGTGGTGAAATTAGTTWAAAACTGTCAAAGAGAAAGGCAGGTGCAGGACTTGCATGAGGTGAACAGTCAGAAGTCTTAGAAATCAAACAAATGTTTCAGTGCAATGTTCGATACAAAAGGGTTTGCCAAGAAATTATTTGAATTCCTATTCCTCAGTAAATTGTAAATTCTAGTAATAGAACATTTCTTTTTGCAGTGTGTATAAATGAAGCTCAGTTACAACAGAGTGGTAAACTCTGAGTTCACCTTGTAATTGAATATGAAGCAAATTTAGTTCTGTTTTAGCATGCCAGGGGCCATGTCATCAAAAAATGTCTTATCAAAGGCATAAAAGAAAAAAACTAAATGCTTTTAGCCATCCAAGAAGAGCATTCATAGTCCAATGATACCAATATAAATTCTAATGTGTGCACAGGGATGTGATTTACTATTACTGAAAATTCTTCACAAGAACTCAAACACACAAACCCTCCTTTATGCATTATATTCTTCTAGTACAAATAGTGCCAAAWAAAAGTATAAGAGAAAAAACAACCCTTATATTTGGAAAACTTTAATATTTCTTTCTTGCATGCTTTTATTTTCATTTTTGGTTTGTATTTCTCCAATCCAGGGTGATCAGCTTTCTAAATTGTATAAATTGTCAAAGCTCCATTACATTCCTTGCAAACTCAAGCTCTTTGCCTGAGTGTTGGTTACATTTCTGTTCCAGTTGTGACTGTGGCTACTCTTGGTTTGCCATCCCTRACTAAGAGGAAATGGGAAATTGTGCTGCCTCTGCTTCAGGCACTGGTGTTGGAGATGTTGGAAGATTTAAAAGTTAATGGGGGCAATAAACTGCTATAGAAATGGCCTGTGGACATATTTTGAAACAGTATTATTTATTACCTACATTTTGTGTCTCAGTTATTGGCAGCCCATACAAATTCCACTCCGATTTTTTTAAATTGGGATTCACTTTTAATTGGGAGATTTAAAAAGAATGTATGGTGTCTATCTTAAAAACAAGCAAACAAAAAATAATTTAAAAGCGTTACCTCACACAACAATAAATCAGCAAAATATTTGGAAAAAAAAATCWTTTAAGACAGAAACAACTCAAAGGCCAGAGAAAAACACCAAAAAGAATTGTGTAGGATATAAAACATTTTCCATATGAATGAAGACAAAAGATGTAAAAGGTATAAAAAACCAACCTACAACCATTATGTTTCAGTCTTTAAATATGTATTTATAGACTTAAAAGCTTAGTGTGGACTAAATTGCCCTTAGTGGTTTCTTTCAATATTATCTTACCTTTTAAGAACAGTTCTATAGGGAAGAAAAAAATGAGACAGTGCCAATTATGTTTATGTTATCAAATGTCTCAAGAATATCCAACAATTAGATTAATTTTAATTGCTGTATTCTAATTCATTTAAGGCTACAAAATAGTTAATTTTCTAATTGTTGGAGGAACTTTTTAAAAATTTTTTTCATTAGACATCCTCCTCTCCCTTCTAATTTTAGGCTTTCACTGTACGTAGAACAATACATGCTAAAATTTAACTCAGCATGTTCTASTACTGTCGTTTCTTTTCTACTGCACTTATTTTAAGCTGTCATTTTTAACACCCTGATATTCCAATTACTATTTATTTGACATGCATGAATATTTTGTAAGATGCTTAAACATCATAGGACAAAATAGTAGTCGGATTGGAACTCCGTCTTTTGGTAGTCTCATCAAGAAAAAGTTGAAATGTGAAATATCTCCTAATGAAATGAGATTTCCCCACCTTGGCACTGTCTGGTTTCCATAGGTTCTGTGGGACCTTCTTTGGGCTCTAGGATGGTGGCTGCAGGTTTAGGTTTTTCTGAAGGCTTTGTAATGTCTCAGTTAAATAATTCTTTTGATAAAGTCATCTGCTTCTTTTTCAAGTATGTGTACAGTTTAATAGCTATAAATGTCTYCATTTATGGACTCAAAATGGCAAAGGAATTCCTTCTTTCTTATTTTGCATATTTGCAGCTTATTTATTATTGAGGTTAGCTGATTTCTATTTCTCTATAATACATCTTAGCCCCCAGTAAAGCTCTTTTTTTCTTCCACATACACGGAACTTTTGGTGCTTTTTTTTATATTAAGTTATTCTCTGTTTCTAATGTATGCATGTATTTTTAGGGGAATTCTCTGATTACTTAGGAAAATTAAAAAGATTGGCAAACAAACCCCAACATTTTTTAAAGAAGGCGGTAGAACAAGACCAAACGGAGGCATTAGAAATGCTAAGTTCATCTCCCCAGCGTAGACATGCACCGTMGAGATGTAGAATGTCCTTGCTTGCTAAGGTCAAAGTTGAACAACTTGGCAAAATAAATTTGAAATTGTCTAGAAGATACATGATTGTGCATCATATTGATTAGGTGGGTCTTGATACTGTAGCTTAGTGTGATTTATGGTGTTCAAAGGTGAAATTTTGGAAGGGGGGTGTTTGCATAAGGTTAAGGATGGTATTGCGGGCCAAGGAATTTCCTAATGAATGGGAGTTGCACTTGGGGGTGGTACCTGTAAGCACCTTGTGGGGTTGGACTAGATGGTCTCTAGAGGTTCCCTGMAACCTTAACCATTTTGTGTTTCTGTGAATGGATATTCGAGGGTAGCAGGAAAAGAGTAACTGACTGTGATTTTCCAGCTCCTCGAGACMCTCTTTCAGCGTCTCTAAATCTTTAAGCCTCTTGCTTGGTTCCCTTTTGCATAAATCCCACCTGGGGCTTTTGGTAGCTTGCTGGGAAATGCATGTGGGTATTTCTGTCTAGACAGAGCTTTGCGGCAGCCTCTAGGCTGGCATGAGGAGCTGAGCCCTTCCCTGAAAGCAGACCTCTAGTTAGCAAATGCAGTTGCTTGCCCAGTAGCCTGGTGCAATGGTTCAGCATCTAACACCCACGAATTTCCTGGTAGACTGTCCTGTAATGTCATTTCTGCTCTTACAGCTGCTAATGTCTTTCTATGACCTAAGTACTTACTGAAGTTTYTGTGAGACTGTTAAGTATTTCACAATTAAATACATATGTTTCTTCAATGAATAATTTTCACTATACCAGTTGAAGTAAACCACTCTGTATTGCAGAGGAAAATATGCATACCTTTTAAGGTAAAAGCATCATTTTTGATAGCATTATTTTTTTAATCAAGTWATCCAGATCAAAATAATCCAGAATGAATTATGATCATTACACCCATACTGAATCAGAATGGATGTATGGCTGTTAAAAGAAACTTAACAGCAGGAATGACCAATACAGATCTGAGATACAAAGTGCTCTCAAATTGGCTTTTGGTGTGTACTTATGTACATATACATATTCATGCATTTATACATGTTGTATATGTACGTATACAATGTATACGTACGTGTGTTGTATATGTATGAATATATATATATTTTTTTTTTTTTACTTTGGGGCTGAAATACCTAAATTTGAATGAAGCACACCTGGCTTCTGTAATGCTGTAGCTGACAGGACAGACTAATTTCTGTGGGCAGTTGCATTTATTTTATGTTAATTTTTTTTTTATTGAATTAAACTTCTAAATKAATAATTGACTGAATACTGAATTTATATATTAGTTACTATTGTTATAAAAACAGATATATCTTGCATTCTGTAAAAATTTTACTGATAAAACAGACTTTTGCCCTGTAATTGCCTTTGCACATTGTAAGAGCTCTGAGGGAAAACAGGATTTTGATATGAGTGATTTTTGCAAGAGCCTCTGTGCTTTGAGTGTGTTACCCAGGGAGAGCTGACGCTCTCAGCAGTGCACAAACGGTGCGTCTCCTTTCCTGCCTTTAAGGACAAATCAGAGATGACTCCGAGCATAARCTCCCAGGCCTCTGTCCCAACGACAGCTGAAAGGAATCAATTTTCCTCTTTATTCACATCCACTGTTGATTTCAGAAACATAAAAAAGTAAGCTCAATGTTTGAAAATTTCTGGAAAAGAAATCCTCAGCATTTAAAATTATTAGGTGTTACGCAGTTAATAGCTTATAAGCAGCTTTCTCTTCTTTTAGGCATGCTGTTTCATGTGCCTTGCTGGATGTCGGGTACTTTGGAAGCTTTTTTCTTCTAATTCATCTCTAAGTGTTATGACTGTGCATATTTCAGCTACAGGACAGATATAATAATAGAATCTTTGCAAATAATATCCTTTTGGTTAATTTTAGTTTAGGTTTTTTTTCCTCCTTTACTCATTGCAGTAGCTATAAATACAGAGTCATCTCTGAAAATAAAAGGGAGAGGTCAAGTTCTCAACAATGCCCAAAATATTAGCATAACAAAGTGGAATTTGCAGGATCAGTATGAAGTTGAACAAAAATCGTTAGTTTGGATGTGTGCCTGGAACCTGTATAACACTGTTGATCCTATGATTTCTTTTTTTTTKATTAATTAGCATGGAATTTTCCTAATTACCTTTAAAATTAACACATTCACACTGCATTACAGTAATATACTGTTAGCTAATGTTGATCCAGGCTTCTGCTGCCAAGTTGATTGACCTGGTTTATCCAGTGAGGCTGAAATGTGGGGAGTCTGTGGCTCCTTTTACAACATGTTGCTTTTTTCCCTATTACTAAGCAATTTAAACTTTCAGAGAACAAATTAAAAAGAGATATAATTGATGTCGCTGCGTGAAACTTATGTATGGTTGGAAAAAAAAACCAGAGAGAGAGTAGTAAAGGGTTGGATAAAAATATTCTTTATTTATCCTTTCTGGAGAAGGATGGTGTGAGACTGTAAATCCCAAAAGAAAGTAAATGTCACAGCAGGGATTAGAACGGGGCATTTGAGCAGGTAGCTTTTGTCAGTACTCACTTGGGGACTTTTCTAAAGACATAAAGATGAAGTTTTTCCAAACAGAGAAAAAAAAAAAAAGGTTGTTTACAAACATAGAAGAGAGGAATGCCATTGTGCTTACATAACAAAAACCTCAGAAGAGATAGATTTCAAATGAATTCTTAAAAGTGGGTAAAGGAATAAAAGAAAAAAAAAAGAAAAGCCAAAGAGGCATTTTCCCTCTGCACATTCTTATATTTTTGGATTGCACAGATGAAGTTGCAGGTAACGGTATTCTTTGCAAACAAACTGTTGCAGTGCAACCCTCCTGACATATCCTTGTGGTCTGGAAGCAGAGGACAGCTGCTACCTGGAATGAAGAAGATGGGAAGATTTCAGTTTTTACTGTGCTGTGCTAAACCATTTATGGATGAAAACTGCTGTGTATGTCAGAGCTAACACTTTGTGAGAGAATTTGGCACTCAGATATATGGGTGTAGTAGGGGAACATCTTGAGCAGGACCCCAAAAGACCCTCAGTGCCCATGGAAAGCCGTGCCCTTCTGGAGGGAGTCCTGGGAATGGATGCTTTTACTTGGCAGTACTGGGTGCATTTCAGCACTGTTGTCAGCCTGAATCTCATTGAAGTSCAAGAGACTGCCAAAAAGAGAGAGCTTTATAAATTTAAATGTAACTTGAAAATAGAAGATGAGTTCTGTTTCTTTCAGGCTGTTCCCACGAATAGGCATACAGGCATTTTGCTTAAATTCTGTTCTAAAATTAAATTTTTGAATCYTCCTACCTATAATCTCAAATTTAGGCATCTAATAAATGTGCTGGTTTCTCAAAAGTTATGAACACCCACATCTCATTTTTTGACAGTCATGCAAACTGTGGATGCTTTGTAAATCAGGCTGCTCAGGTACTTTTTTTAGGCACTGATGTGGGAATA
This sequence comes from Eudromia elegans, assembly GCA_003342815.1. Taxonomy (NCBI): domain Eukaryota; kingdom Metazoa; phylum Chordata; class Aves; order Tinamiformes; family Tinamidae; genus Eudromia; species Eudromia elegans. Next base: position 332,989 of record PTEX01000050.1, on the reverse strand, counting down.
TTTAGTATATAGTCAGAGATGAAAAACCTGCAGATCTACTTCATTTGCAGTTTGAGTAGAGGAGACAAAAACAAAACATGAGTCTAGAAAAAGAACTAGGCRGTTTGCAAATAGGTAGAGAAAACTCAAGTGAGGTTGCCTATCAACAGAAACAGAATAGTGTTTGCAGCTGAGATTTGTTTTTCTTCAATTCTGTCCTAGTATTCATGAGGAACAGGAGTTTTTATTTTGCAGGTCATAAATTACTTTGGCTTGTTAGTGCTCTRTGTAGATTGGAATAACAGCAGGAAGGAGTTTGAAGTCTAACCTTTTGCTTTTGCTGCCAGCATACTGGCGTGCAGTATGCATGTAAATAATGTTTCAGTAAAAACGGAAATAGTGCATGCTGAATGCATCCAGCATCCCCGATTCTGCTGTGGACTGGACTAGAGTTGGGAATATTTTTAGATACCATTTCAAAAGTGTTGCTCAGAACACCTTTTTCATATAGGGTAYGATTATCTAATTTTACCTAATCTGCTTGGCATAAAGTAAAACATAAATTACTATGCAAATGGTAATACAGAAAATTGCATTAGTGTTTACAATAAGTGCAATTTMAAATAGGCAGGAAGAATAAAGAATTATCTTAATTTATCTTAAATTATCTTAAATTATTCAGCTATTACCCTAGTAACATATGCACCCTAAAAMTACTGTATTAGAATTAAATTACGTTAATTAGCTCAATTTCAATGATTGTAAGGTATTGTAATAAACAATGCTGAAAAGTTGATAGAAGAGGTCCATATTATTTATTTTCCTAATAATATTGAATCACAGAATCACAGAATGGTTGAAGTTGGAAGGGACCTCTAGAGATTGTCTAGTCCAACCCCCCTGCTCCAGCAGGGACACCTACAGCACGGGGCACACGGTGGCATCCAGGCGGGTTTTGAAGATCTCCAGAGAAGGAGACACCACAACCTCTCTGGGCAGCCTGTGCCAGGGCTCTGTCACCCTCACAGGAAAGAAGTTCTTCCACACATGGAGGCAGAACTACTGCTTGTGTTTCAATTTGTACCCATTGCCCCTTGTGCTGTCACTGGCCACTACCGAGAACATCTTTTGAAATTTAAAATTTCTAGTTATTCAATACGTGACTTTTTTTTCCTTTCATATTAGGTTGCAGCTGGATTGCCTRGACAATAGTTCTATATAGTGGTTTAAATTTAATCAAATGAAGACAAAAGCCAGCAGAGAGAAAATCAGTAGTGTTTTAAACTTAGAGTAGTGTTTAAACTTAGAGAAGTGCTGCTTTTTACTTTTGAAGTTGTCAGTTATATTTTAGGTTAAAAACCATTAAAATAAAATCTAATTTTTAAGAATTGTGTTAAATAAATTGAATATAAATTGTTGTGGATACTGCTACTACTTAACAGAATTTTCCATTGATCTTTGATCAATGAAGGGACTGAAGAAATTGAATTGAAGGAATATGAGAATAATTCCATGGAAGGAATATGAGAATAATTGATACAGATTCTTTACACAAGGACCTTATTACCTTGTCTTTCATCAACCGACCAACCCATGGGAAGCACGAACCATTTTTATATGCCTTAATATAGGAAGATATTGTAGCAAAGAGGAATAAAATAAAAATAGTCAGAAGAGAAGGTTGAGGAGTATTGATATGGTTATTTTGATCCACTRAAACATCTGCTTTCTAGCACTGATCTTTTTGCGTATAAGTTGTGTTGTGCTCTCAAACTGAGGATTTGTCATGGCTATTGTACTACTGAAAAAAATGATCTAATCGTAGGGCTTTTAAAATAACTTTTCTTTAGAAGTGGGTGGGTGTTATACATGTAGCAAAATGTTTCCTTCAAAATTCAGTGTTATTTAATTACATATTTATAGTCACTTAGTCACTAAAATTCTTGTCTGCAGACTTTGCCTGTCCTTGACAGAGTTAGATTATGAGAGGACTTCATGTTGCAAGGTTGCCATGAGGAGATTCTCATTAGTTGACTGTTGCTCTAATGCTACAGCCAAAGAGACTGTTTTACTGTCTAAGTAACTGTAAAAAGCAAATGGCAGTGATAGCATTAATATGTAGAGACCTGTTTCTAAAATAGACAACATTTAAAGATTATGAAAATGTCGTGCATTAGCATCAATAATTAMATAAAGAAAAATCCCTGAAAAACAGGATGTTATTTAATGTTTTCTGCTTTAGCTGAAACTTTACAGTAACTTTTATGTTTGYTTTATTAAAACATAAATTGCAGCAGGTAATGAAATGTCTGTTAGTTACTAAACAGATGTGAATTACTSTAATGTTGGGAGAGATGAGCAGGAATGAAATGGCTTTGTAATTACTTTTTTGAGTTTAATGGATGAGGCCATCGAAGCGGAAATGTATAACATTTGAATAAACATCCTTTAGCAATAAAACATTCGCAGCATAAAAGAATTTTTCTAATAKTCAGTAAAATCTTCCTTAACTAATGTATGCAACTAGCATGAAAAGAATAAAACCAAAGAATATGAAGTTTTGGAGGCAGGAAAATATGTGTAGGAGTTGCATATTCTTTTATTAACATAAGAAAAGACCCCCATACACAGTTTAATTATCTTGTGTTACTTTGTAATTTAGACATTGCTCTTACTAACGTGTTTMAGCTTTATTATCAGTTATTATTATAGACAGTAAGATTAGCTTTTCAATAGCCTAGCGATCCTAGTGACTGTATATTTATCTTAGAGTATGGTGAAGCACACAGCCCCGCAAGGATGTGGAAGTGCCTTGAGGCCTTAACAAAGACRTTAATGATAGTCAAAACAGCAGGTGAAAAGATATCCACTATTGTCTTCATGTAACAAAAATATGTATTTGTTTTCAAAAAGGAAGAAATTTTCAGAAATGACCATCAGTGGGGAATAYATTTTTAAATTAATCTATTATCTTTGGAAATATAGAAAATAGCTCTCCAAAATTCTTATGTTCTAATTTGTGTTGGAATTTCCACAAATGTTACATTTTTAGATTGCCATTAATTTCCTTTATTGTCTAGACTGAGATTTGTGTGCATTACTGTGAGTGGAACGCTTTCCAAAGATAAAAACATGGAGTGCTTCTCATTTTCATACCTGTTGAACAGCAAGATGAGACTTTGCTAGTGGAAACATCTGGGTTGGAAGGGACCTCAGGGAGGACATCTGATCCTCCCACTTGGGTAGAGCACAGGCTAACTTTTAACTTGCTCAGGGCCTTTTCCAGTTGAGTTTGTTGTRACACCAAGGATGGAATTTTCACAGCTTCTTTGGATGTCTTCCGGCAGTTAATCACCCTCAGTGAACGTTTTTCTCTGATATCTAATTGCAGTTTTCTTTGCTACTACTTGTATTCTGTGCTTGTTGTTCTTTTGTTGTGTACTTTTACCAAGAGTTTGGCTCTATCATCTCTGTGGTTGCCTTTAGGTAGTTGAAGACAATCAGAATATCCCCCCATCATCTATCTGAACCAGGCAGATGAAGTCCAGCTCCTCCAGCCTTTCCTCWAGCGCTCCAGAGCCTTTCTTGAGCTGCCTCCAGTTTATTGGTGTCTGTCRTGTACTGGGGTCCTGAATTGGACCCAGTACCCCAGGGATAATCTCCTAGTGCTTAATGGCGAGTAGGAATCACTCCCCTTTGCTGGCTGGCTGTGCTCTAACCTGCAACACAGTGTGTGATTGGCTTTCACAGCCTTGAGGATGTAGAAGATTTTTGGAATTCACCAAAAGTGAGGGGAAAACTGAAGCATCCATAAATGCTCTTCAGCAGATCTGTCACTAATGGAATCTCGCATTCTTTTCCCATCTAGAATGTGCCCCCAGACTTGTCCATCTGCACCTTCGTGCTGGAACAGTCGCTGTCTGTTCGAGCCCTCCAGGAAATGCTGGCCAACACAGAAGAAAAGGCAGAAGGGGTAAGTCAATAAATTTACACTTTCTTCACCTTGAATGATGCAACGGGTTTTTTTTCACGGTATCACAGACTGTGACTGGCACAAGCTGTAGCATAGTGAACTCCCTGCATTTAATTTTAGTTCCTCYTCCACTACAGGAATGATTCGATCTTGAGAAATTCTTACCATTTTCAGCTCTCACTGAAGTTGACGAGAGTTGTGAATGTGCTGCAGGTTGGCATAGAGCTGTAAGAATGATTTAATTTGATCTCTCATGATGTGAAACATAAAGCGTGATCACTTTAGGACAGTTAAGGTTTATGATGATTTATATCATCATTTTATGAAGTCAGATTATCAGAGATCTTGAAAATGACTCGGATGTATGGCATTTGTCTTTGGGAGTAATGATGTTTTGTATGGCCTGAACTAACATGTCCAGCAATTCAACTTYGAAAATGGAGATGTGGTATTAATTACACATTTTTCACATTGGAAGGTGAATGAAATAGGAATAATGATACTAGCAAACTGCTATTTAAAAATAGATCAAAATATCATAGAATCATAGAATGCTTAAGGTTGGAAGGGMCCTCTAGAGGTCATCTAGTCCAACCCCCCTGCACACGCAGGGTCCCCTASAGCATGTGGCACAGGGTGGTGTCCARGCRRRTTTTGAAGATCTCCARAGAAGGAGACTCCACCACCTCTCTGGGCAGCCTGTTCCAGKGCTCYGTCACCCTCACTGTCAAGAAATTCTTCCTCAAGTTCCTGTGGAACTTTTGGTGCCTCAATTTGTGGCCKTTTMCTCCAGTCCTGTCACTGGCCTCCACTGAGAAGAGSTCGGCCCCATCCTTCCTGCTCCCTCCCTTGAGATATTTTTACATGCTGATCAGGTCCCCTCTCAACCTTCTCTTCTTCAGGCTGAACAGGCCCAGCTCTCTCAGCCTTTGCTCATAGGGCAGATGTTCCAGGCCCTTAATCATCTTTGTAGCCCTGTGCTGGACTCTCTTCAGCAGCTCCACATCCCTCCTGCACTGGGGAGCCCAGAACTGCACACAGTACTCGAGGTGCGGCCTCACCAGGGCTGAGTAGAGGGGCAGAATCACCTCCCTCAACCTGCTGGAAATGCTCTTCTTGATGCACTCCAAGATCCCATTTGCCTTCTTGGCCACGAGGGCACTGCTGCCTGATGGCAAACTTGTTGTCCACCATGATGCCCAGGTCCCTCTCTGCAGAGCTGCTCTCCAGAAGGTCAGTCTCTAGCCTSTATTGGTGTCTGGAGTTATTCCTCCCCAGGTGCAGGACCCTGCACTTTCCCTTGTTGAACTTCATGAGGTTTCTCACTGCCTAGATTACTTCAGTACCCTACTAGGATTTAATTTTAATTCTTGATTAGGCTCTATTAAAAATGGAAGATTACCTTTGTAATAAATACATTTTTTCACTGTAAGAATMCCCAAATGAGAATTTCTATATCTTGTAAGATTAGTGGTCCAACCAACTGAGCATCCCTATTTCCTATTCTGAATTAATTATCTGCCAGTTTCAAAAGCAAGAGTTGAAATGAATGAAATTTCTTAAGCAAGAATTTGTATAGAGTAGACCTGATCTGTAAAGATTTGTTCTTGCCCTAAGCACTTGGTAGTTGCTTTATGCTCTGTTTATTTTGTACTGTTCCTTGTTTCTTCTATGGCTTGTTTCTATAAWGTCATTCAGACTTACTTCTCAGGAGCTTTTCTTGCCTCATTACAACTCAGTCTGGAAAACAGATGCTAAAAATGACTGAGTTATTGTTCATCATCAACAGAGCTGTGGCAATTCTTTAGCCTTCTCAGATTACAAGCTAATTGTATTTCCTAAAATCACCTTTTTGTTTCTGTGGACACATTCCATTTTGAYGCTTGTACTGAGGAGCAATAACACAGAGCTTTGACAGATGTGATTATGCAAGTGCTTTAACACTTGAAGAGCTGCAAAAATATTTATGAATTTGTTTTCATAACAGTGCTTTGGGATAAGTGAACAGTTTTTTAGTTATGGATAGATGAAAATTCAGATATTCAAATATTAGAGCAATTAATCTGAAATGCCTTGAACAAGATTTTCCATTAGGATGTTGTTCATCACTTTAGAGATTTTTAGGTACTGCAAGCAGAGATCTCTTTGTATCACCCATAGCTTTCAGTGCTTGTAACTTCTGCAAGTCAGTCTCTAGATCCCAACTTGGCATCAAAAATAGGAAAGGAAAAGAAAAAAATGAAGAAGAAATGGGTAATTTCTAGTGAACAATTTGCTCTCACTGACCTGACTTAAGATGATTCAGAAGCTCTGTGGTATAGACAGGGGTAGGATCTCTGTGTTGTTGCAGTGCATTTATCATTTAGTAATTATCTTCAGGAAAGTAAGTATCCTGTAGGTATGTCCTCCTGCTTCATTACTTAAAGTGGCTTCAGTACTACAYGCACATGGTTCTTTTAGCTCATCCGCAGAAAAGAAACATGCAAGAAAAAAGGGACAAATTCCATAGGAAAAAAAAAAAGTAAATAATCCAGTCATTTTTTGTTTTTGTATTGCCTAGCAAAAAAAAAAGCGCTTTTCTTTTGAGATTACTAAAAGCTTATGATTCAATTAAGTTGCAGTGTGCTCTGCCTAGGATATACTGTGMAAATATACCCAGAGCATGATATAAATGGTACTCTTTTTTTATCTTGTGATATCTCATAATCCTCCTTAATAATTCTCTTAAAAGAGGCCACTGCATTTTGGAGCCTCCTGATCTTATGTTAAATGCCATATCCCACTCTAAATAAGTTATATGTAAATACRGAAGGTCTGTAACTCACTTTCATCTGCCAGTACGATGTGTGTTACATTGTTATGTTCCATGCAGGGGAATGTCTTAACTGAACATTTTCATCAAAGTGACTTCTTGTGCAGAAACTTAATTTTATCAGCTGCTGATAAGGTATTCTTTTCAATTTGGTCTACTAGAAGAGGAAGATGTGCCCCTGGTTTTGTTATTGTACCATTCAGCAATAGTAAAATTCCCTTTTATGAGAAACGTGCCAAAGAGGAGAGGTCTGTTATGGCACCAGTTTCTGGGACTTCTGTCTGCTCCTTGGGGCATAGTATCTGTCTGATACTATGTATGCCTGTGTTTATTATTTATTATATATGGGATGAGAGAGTTTTCTTGCAGCTGCTTCTGTGGCCTTTTGCATCAAATGTCAGCTTTTTGATAACTTTTTAGAAGGAATACTGGAATAAATAAGGATCTGTTTGCTTGTCATCTGTAGCAAGAAAGCAAATGTGTATGAGTGTGCATAATTATGGATATACTTTGGATGAAACTGCAGGCAGTGCATGGAATAAGTTAGATGGGATAGAGATCTCTAGCATGTCATGCTATACTAGGATGACTTTGAGCAAATAACTCTGCATTTGTTCTTTGCCTTTTAAATGAAAAAAAAAAACTTGAGTAAGCTTGCAGTCATTTTTGCTATTTGTCTTGCTAGACTTAAGAAAAAAGGAAAACTGGCTTCTGTTTGCCCTCAGATGCTGGAAATGTGTTTATATTTGTGCAAAATAAAACGTAGAATTAAATCCTCTTCTACTTTCCTGCAAATTGATCTTTTTTCCCCCTGTATCCTATTGCAAACTTTTGTATATGCTTTTCTTTCATCTTTTTCCAATATTTGCACAGCATCTGTGCTTTTATGCTACTGCATGCCATGGAGATAATAGATTTTTCCTATGTTTGGAAGCAAGTGCAAAACAGAGGGAAGTAATCATTTCCCTTAACCTGCTCGCCGCGCTCTGCCTCTGCTCAGCTGGCATTCATTGCYGCAAGGCCACTCTGCTGGCTGATGTTTGACCTGTTTAACAGGACTCCCAATCTCTTGCAAAACTGTTTGCTCTCCAGTCATTGCTCAGGCTGTGSTATAGCAAAGCTCATTCTCTCTTGGATATCTCAGATGTATTTGCCTGTGTTGATCTTGGTGATGTTTCTGTTGGTTCATTTCCCTTGCTGGTTTATGTCTTCTCTTCAATTTGATGTCATCCTYGGACTCACTGAGGGTGGGCTCTGTCTTGTCCTCCAGGATGACAGTAAAGATGTGAAACTGTGTTAGACCCAGTTTCAGCTTCTGAGTAGGCTCAGAAGGCTTCATGTAGRCAAGTTATATTCTTAAAAAACAAACRCACAAAACCAAACCAAAACCCATATACAGCCATATACATATTCACTTAAGCTCARTGAAAAGCAAATGTAAGATTTCATACTAAGTGAATATGTTGCAGTTTCACAGATGTCCTCTGTGTCAGATGGCTTGTACCTCTGCCATGCTTGTAATGAAGATGGTTTAGGCCTGAAGTAGATTTTTTTTATTTTTTTTTGTTCCACAAACCCATCTGAARTTGGAAGCTGATCCTCCAAGCTGAAGGATGATGTCCAAAATGATCTCAGTGAAACACCTGGGTAGTTTTGCAGTGTGTCTGAATACAGGAAGAACTGGATCTATTTCAACCTTGTCACCAGAGCAGAATAGCAAAGCTGTATGTTAAGAAAGAGACCAAGATTTTCCCTGAAATTGAAGGTTAGCAGAGCTCCAAGCAGGGAGTACACACAGGAATTCCAACGGGGACTGCTTCAGATTCCATAAGACCTTTGGAAGGAAATTGAGAAGAGCTTGACAAAAAGTCAGTGACTGCAAACAAGGGCTGTGGAAGGACCTGTCAGCTTGATCTAACCCTTTGTTAGGCTGTGGGGATATCTCATAAATATTGGCAAAGATACTGGGATAGGGAGCCCAAAGTATGKTATGAGGCTTTTAGCTTGGATGAGATATTAGGGAATTTGTTGCTTATCTGTGTTTTTACAGTGAATTCTATAGGTATTTCTCTCTTACACACTGCAGGTGGTTATTAAATAGGATGAGAACCTAGTGATTGGCATTCATGGCCTGTGAATTTCTGTGAGGGTTGTTTTCAGTTTGTTTTTAAAAATCAGAAGAATATAAAATAAAAATATATTCAGCATTGTCCCTGAATCACAGACAAAGTGGTTAAATTTGCTCCTAGAAGCACACAATTCATTTGTGGCTATGAGTTGGAAGTTGTACAAAATGTCAGTGTAGGCAAAATAAAATATAAAAAGAATTAAAAAAGTACCTATGACCTGCATTTAAATACTGTCTGAAAGTGCATGAAGAATTTCTCAGTTTTGCCACAGAATTCCTATATGAAACTGAGAAGATCTATTAAATGAGTAGTTTTCTTAATGCTACTGGATTCCTCTCTGAAAGGAATCAATGTCTGGAATTTTTAAAGCATCTCAGTCAAGCTAAGCCGGTATGGTGGGTAAGGCAAGCAGTGATTTATATCTAACTGTGTTTCCTGGTTTTGCATGGCACTGCAGGATTGATTTCTACCTGTGTTGAGAACTCAGAGATGTGGCTGTAGTTGACAGAAGCTACGCACAGAATGCAAAATAATGTTAGAAATAAGGGCTTAGGCATGTCAGAACATGGTGGTTCGTGAATACTTTGATTTTAATGGCATTATGCTTTTAGATTCTTATGTATTTTGATATAGCATCTGAGCTCCTTTAAAAATGAAATTAATACTTGTGAAATGGACATTACAGTAATGAACACSATAAAGTAGATGTCGTTTAATCATCATGTCTTCAGAATAGGCTTTTTGTCAATATTTAGTACAAATGGTTGCACACTGAATTGGAATGAAATAAAACAGTAAGTGATTGCCATCTGCTCTAGATGCTGAATGAGGCAGAGTTCACGTTGAAAGGGTAATAAATGGAGATGTTATGGAAGGCTGTGTCATAATACAATGACATATGTGAACTGAAATTAAGGTTACACAGCTGACTTCTAACCCTTCCTGTCTTTTTAGTGTTTGCTTTAACAACTTTAGTGTTTTTTTTAATATGAATTAGCATAAGTCTCTCAAGAATGCAAAAACTCSATACTTTTAAGCCTTTTACATTTAGCTGAAGAAAAAGGGTTTTGAAACGTATAAAGTGCAACTTTGCATTAGTCTCACAGCTGAGCTTACTGCTGWGGCAAGGTCTTAGATGGTGTGATACCCAAACATAGTGTTTTCCTTTCCTTTTGGAGTGCACACAGCWGGAAGCTGAATATTTCTAAAGCCCAAGACCTTACATTAAATGAATTATAACTTATTTGTGCTGAGTTGTATAATTATATTGAGAACTGAAATAATTATACTTTTTTAGMAAATTGTTTATACCGATAAGTAAACATCTCATAAAATATGTAAAGAAACTTWTATTTCTGTTATTGTGGCTTCTGATGGGATGTAGTTTTCTGGAATACCTGGCTAGGTGGTTGCGACATTTCAGAACTAGAGATGCTTTTCTCATAAAGTCTTTTATAATAGCTGATGTAAAGGACATTGCAAAGGCTGATGCAGTATGTTATCAGCRTAGGAATGATATAGTAGGGCTATGTAGGCTGCAAGCATGGAAAATGATGATGGAGGCTTCAATGCTGAGTATGAAGGAAATAGTCTGCTGGCAGGGAGCTCTGTGGGGTGTCAAGGGAGCTGCAGTGGGAAGATTGTAGCAAGGAAAACGCATTCTCYGAAATGGATTCAGTGGGCTGCTCATCTGCCAGGATGTACGGCACCTTCTATAGCAGTTTAAGAAAGCTCATCTCCAAAGTCACTCCTCAGGGTTTTCTTAACGTGGTTTGCCCTCCAACTCCTCTTCTCTTGCAGCGTTCAGCACCTTGGGGGACTTTTCATGATGGTSATGCTGTAAATGCATGAGCTTGCTCATTCAAGTCTGCGTATGAATAGATCCCCCTGGAGTGATAACATCTGAAGGGCAAATACATGTGYAGCTTTTGAAAGACAAGAAGAAGGATAGCTAAGGGGGAGAGACTGAACAGTCTGAATTCCTAACCTGAACAGGAAGCTGGGGGGCACTGAGTTTGGGAAGGATCAGGGTTCATTTCCATATTGCTTGTGTGGCATGTCGAAGTTGGTAATACATTTGCATGATCTGGTAGTGGTTGCTGAACAGTTTGGAGTAGGTAGTACGGGYATGAGCAATTACCTGCACACTTACATCTGTCCCTTCCTGTGTCAGTGCCAAGTCTGAACCCATGCTAGCTACCTCACCAAATAAATCTGCAATATCTCAGCAGAAATGACAGCTCCAGCACAAGCGTCTTGATCCATAGCTAACAACTATTAATGAAAAAATGATATATTTTGATGTCCAACTGCTGCTTAAAGCTGTTAGAGTATTTTGCTGTTTTACAGAGAAGGTTTATGGTTTCTCTTTTGGAAGGTAGTGATAGAGACACACTTGTTTCAATAAAAATGATAAAAACAAAAGTGTGCAAAGTTGGCAAGTTATGACTGTGCATTTTAAATATTTAAGTATTGCTGTAGTGCAAGATTTGCACTGTTCCAAATCCACGGCAGATTGGGGTTTTGTTTCCCTATCATCATAGAGAATTGCCATTTTTATCCTTACTTGCTTACGTGGATATAAACAACTGCTGAGCTGGGAAGGAAGAGGAAAGCAGTGGCAACTGCTTCTCACCTGCCACCAATGGAGCAGCACCTTGTAGCAAATGGGTGATTCAGGTGCTTTGGCCTGTGCTTGTCCTCCAAAKCAATGGAGGCACCTGGTGGTCTCAGCTAAGGGAAACCTCAACACCCTCAGCAGTGCGTCACCTATGAAGAGGAGGGGAGTCTGTAAACATAAAGAGGAAAAAACAATTTTTGACCCACAAAATAAATGGGAAAGAACAGATTATAGGAGAGATGAGGGCAAAGAGATCTCTGCATTCTGTGCTAGGGCCTGGTGCATCCGGTGCCAGGGAGCTCTGGGCCATTTGCAGGCAGCTGGGGGGACAAGAAACTGTTCTTGCCGCTTCTAAGGAGCTGTGACACGCTGTCACCAGCGACTCCCCTTTGCTTCAGCAAATCTCCTTAGAAATGGCTCTTCATATGCTTACTAAATGTGAATGGCTAGAGACGGCTCTAGAAGGCTGAGAAGGGATCTAATCAATATGTATAAGTCCCTGAGGAATGATTGTAGGGAGGAGGGGGCTAAACTATTCTCGGTAGCGGCCAGTGATAGGACAAGGGGCAATGGTTTTAAACTGAAACACAGGCAGTTCCATCTCCACGTGAGGAAGAATTTATTTCCTGTGAGGGTGACAGAGCCCTGGAACAGGCTGCCCAGAGAGGTGGTGGAGTCTCCTTCTCTGGAGATCTTCCAAACCCGCCTGGATGCCACCCTGTGCCTCGTGCTCTAGGGGTCCCTGCTGAAGCAGGGGGTTGGACTAGATGATCTCTAGAGGTCCCTTCCAACGTTAAGGATTCTGGGACTTTGTGAATGGCACCTCCCTGTGCTTTAGGCCTAGTTCAGTGAGGTAGTGAAGTCCAGCGCTGTTGCTCTTGATGTGATTTTTGTAAGCAATGTCTGTTTTGTCAGGTAGTCCCTGTGGTGTGCAGCGTGCAGCACAGCACTCCGCGAGCAGCCATTGGTAGCACGCAGTCTGGTGATAAATATACACGATGCTTAAATAAAAATGTTTCTCAAAAAAAAAAAAAAAAAAGAGAATGATGAGTCACAGAAAGTACTTGTACATACAGAACAGAAGGAGGAGAAACTCTGGAAATCCTCTTTTTCTGAAGATATTTTTGATGGCTATTATTTAATGTGGTAGATTAGCATGACTTAACAAATGTATAAGTCATTTAGGAGAGGAGGATTTAAATTAGCAAGCTATTGGTTATCTTTAGTTAAACTGCATTTTCGGGTGGTGTTTGTTTGGGAGCTTGACTTTTCCAGCAGAACATGCGTGTGTGTGCAAACTTTAAAACTGCCAACGGTGGACAAAACCTGTGGCTGCTCCAAGGAATTTCAGGAGAGATTTCTTATTCTCTCTTCTTTCGCAAACACCATTATTTTCTTTAGATGCAGCAAGGGCTTCATTTGAAAGGTGACATGTGAGTGAGTTTACAGCTTTCTCTTTCCAAGGAGCATGTGAAGCAGCCAGCATCAACCTCTAGYTGAAGAAAAGGCCACCACTGCCTTTCTGTAGTGAACCTGTGGATATGAATTATCCTTCCTGTGTCCAGTTTGAAATTGGGGCTGACAACTCTTGATTTGGATGTTGAGCAGACCAAGTTTTCCAAGTCCCAGAAGTATATAAATTATATTGGATGACAGACTTTCATCTTTTGTAGTTGCTCTAGGAACAGTGCTTAGAATTCTACTCCTCAAGTTTTTCAGGGTAAATTTGAGATAAATTGAATTAATCTACATTTTTTTTTTCCACAGATATGATGAAATTGGCTGAATATAAGTTAGTAGAATACAATTTTTTTTTATTGCAAATCCTTCAGAGCAGAAGTAGCCTGGTCCCTGAATTGCTTTAGTGATTCTCTAAATCTTTTTGAAGTGTTATGTAGTTGAATATTTTATCTTCATCAAATAATTTATGCTGATCTTTGAACATGTTGAACGGTCCATGGTCTCAGTCAAATCTGGTATGTTAAGGGAAATATTTCTTGATGGTCGAGATAGTTTGGGAGAAATAGGTCATATACCAAACTTGCAGAATTTAGTGCTGATAGGAAAAAAAAGTTTCAGAGTAGTAGAATAAAAAAAAAATCTGTTAATTGATCCTGCCATAATCACATCCTTTCTATGAGAAAGTTCTACACTTTGTTTGAAAGTGCTAACATGGTCTTTGAATATTTGGGTAGTATTCTTTGTCTGAAATATGTCCAAATAATCCAGTCATTTGACTTGATGTTGTATTGCTACATTTTCTGTATCCAGGTTTGATATCATAGAGACTTTCTGTAGCGTTTCTCCATTGACAGAATACTCAATAGGAAACATCTTATATTCTATAACTGTAGGGAATATGAGATGCAAGTATTTTTCATGAATTCCTGAGAAATACTGGAAGAGGCTGTAAAGTAGAAAATAGCACCTTATTAGAGAACTATTGAAACAGAGACYTGCACTTAAGTTGTGCATATGCTCTTCTGCCTTTTTCTCTGGAGCTCACATCTCTGCACCTACTCAGCTTGCCTCCTCTAAACTCATAAATGTAGTAGTGCAGGTTGAGAGTGGAATGAATACATGTGATGGACCTTTCCCCTTGAAATCCTAGTGCATTTACCTTTTTTTTCCAGCAAAATCCCAATAATTTTTGTAGGTGATTTTTATACCAAGTCAGTGTAGTCCTGAAAACAGCAGACAAAATAATAACTCATCACATAGATCCCGTTGGGATATTTAATAACTCATGTGAGGGATTATTGTAATAAACTGACTTAATGCTATTCACAGTAAACAGGTTATCGTTTCTGCTTGATTCATTTTAGCAGTGAAACAGAAAAATTCTCCATTAAAATGCTCAGGAAAGAATTTTCTTTCTCCTTTTTTTTTTTTTTCTTTCTTTTCGCTAGCATTGATTGCTTCTCTTTATTGTTTTTAAAGTGATTATCAATTTTAGTTTCATAATAATCGCTTCTTAAAGATTTGACTGGATTTAATGAAGAAGACTTTCTGCCCTTTTTCTCCTTAATTCTGGGTGGATTTTTCCTTGGAATAAGCTTCCCAAAAATGAGGCCAGGAGAGTCATGATTAAAAGRAGTGATAAATAAAATTCACTTTCTGTAAGTCTGTCAGTGTGTAAATGCTTAGCTGAAAGTTCAGTTTGTCCTGCAGCTTGATATAAGCAGGTTCTGTTACCCCTATGCATAGTATAGCAGATTTTTAATATGCACTGATATTATAATCTCTCTAACATACATCTGATACTGAAAGGACACAGRGGACAGAAATGAAAGGCATATGTCTGTTTCTTTTGCATCAGATTAACTTTTTATGTGTTTCCATTTGGTTTTGTTTTGTTTCCTTTGTTTAAGCTTTTATTTTTGCGTTGATCCGTACTTCTGTACACCTGCGAGACTGAATTTTTTCATACATTGTTGTCTGATTGTTGTTATTAACCAAAGATTTAAATTTGAACAAAACTGAGTGATCAGTATACTTGTTAATTAATGATACTTAAAGACCAAGTTTGCTTTACTTTCTAATAGAAACATTAGTTTTCAGAATGCCTTATTTTGCTTTACATGTCACAGTCGCTCCTTTTTATCAAACCTGACTAACATTATATGTAGAAAAGCACAGA
>PTEX01000050.1:263349-317796 GCA_003342815.1 Eudromia elegans | reverse complement strand
GACTTAAAATTATTTTGTTCATTAACTTTTAGTAGAAAGTTTTAGTTATGATATGGTCAAATATTGGTATTAATGCTAAGAGTTTTTTGGATTTGTGCGTTCATAAATACATGGCAAACCTCATTACCAGAATGTAAACATTAGGTCGCACACATTATGCATGCACTTGAGACAAAACTGTTTCTTTGACATGAAGAATTTTAGTTTCACACCCTCCACTGCAGTCCTTGACAACTTCATTTTTCAGGAATCTGGTTTCTGCAGATAGCCAGTGAAGGTAGGCTTGCAGCTCAGTTGCATCATGAGCTTATTAACTCCCATCTAATCATCCAGTCATGGCCAATTAATCACTTCTCCTGGTGCCTTGTTTTAATAAAACCTCTTTGCCGTGCTGCTGAGCAGCAAACTATTGTCTGATTTTATGTAAGCGAGAACCTTTGCTCAGGGGGAAAAATACAGCCTTCCTAACAGATAGAAATGGCCGTATCTGAAGGAGCCATTACAGGCTAGTGATCTATGTATGTTTTTCTGATTGTGCTTAAGAAATGAAGAAAATTTACACATTTTCTGCGCAGAGCTGAATACATTTCCTGTGCTGCAGGGAAGGGATGGAGGCAAACTGGGACAGGAATGTAACTGGTGGTGTAGCTGGTGGGTTTTGGAGTATTCAGATTATCCACCCATCTCCACCTGTGGAGCTTCTGTGACTTCTTTAATGACCTGGTATTAGTAAGTAGTACGATGATGCAGCAAGCTGGCAGCTTTTCATGTTCCCAGCATGGGGGGGATATGAGTGGGAGTAATTTCATCCCTCATGACAACTGAATGAGGTAAGCACCTCTATTTCTTTTAATAAGTTTTCTGTGTGTTAATGAATAACTCAAATTTATAAAGGTGCTTCCTTAAGAAAAGGAAATCTAACAACTGGAAGTTAAATAGGCTCCTGATAAATTAAGCTCTCAAATTTACAGTACAGTAGTTAATAAAAAACTGACAGCACTTAACATAAATATTATGGGCTGGATATGTTTTGATGTTTCCTAGCAGAATCCACACATCTTGGAAGATCATAAATTAACCAAAGATAATGACTTTTGCAAATTCCTAGGACTGATCAAAATGTTTACTCTTTTGGCAAGCTATAGATCCAGTAAGGCAATTASTCTTTAATCAAGCTTTGGAAGATATATGCTTACCATAGAGTCATGTTTTGTGTAGTTAGGAATGTTTTCTTTAGTTTAATAGCTGTCTGCGGGTGCCAGGCATAACCCACTAAAATAGCAAAGCATTGCAGTGATGATTTCTTGAGAGATTCTTAGGATTTGGCTTCATCAGGCAGTGGTGTGTCCTGACAGGCAATAGAGCTATTAGGTGCAGCAGCCAACGCTCACGTGTCCTTATTGATAATCTACCCTTCTCAACTTGGAATGTGTGTATCCCCAATGCTCCTTGCTGACAGGAAAAGAGAAAAATAAGTGAAGATCATAGCATTTTGTGCAGCTTTGCATTATGCTTAGGACAGACCTGTCATCACTGGAAAGCTTTATGAAAAAAAAAAGCTTTTACAGATTAAAAAAAATACTGCTATTATCTCCTCTTCATGCATTTTATTTAGGATCAGGTATTTATATGTTATATAGCATCAGGCCATTTCAGGTAAGGTGAAAGAACAAGCAAAAAAGAACAAGACTTGGCTTTGATCACCTGAGCTTTGATCAAATAAAAGTACTGGAACAATTCAAGAAGTGCAAAAAAACTGTTTCTGCCTTCTGGATGTCAGAAACCTCAGGGAAAGGGATGAACAGGAATCAAATCATCATTGCCTGTTCCAAACCAGAGAACTGTAGCAAGTTCGTATTCTAGCATAGAGCATAGGGCTGTCTCTTGAGTGTGCCCTATTTGGAACATTTGTATGAGTATGGCGCAAACATTTTTGTCATTCCCCGAAAGTTTCCTACTTTGTGGTGGATGGCAGGCCTTTTTGTAGCCTTGCTATGACCATTGGATCTCTAATGTACAGTAAGTGCTCTTTTGGGGATCAGTAATGCAATAAAAACTGACTTTGTGGGAAAGAGAAGTTCATTTATTTCATACTGGTTAAATTTGCTGATAACAGGCCGAGAAGGAATTAAAACAGGTAGATACAGAAGTACAGCTCTTGGAGTATTTTGAAGACAGAAATCTTCTCTGAGTGAAGACAATTCTAGATTAAAAGGTCAAATACGCTTTTGAATCTTGAAAGCAGGAAATGGAGGTACTCAAGGGCCACATGGGGAAAAAAATCAATTAAATTTAGAATCTCTGGGGGAATTTTTGTGTTGCAGACGTGCTTTGTTGTTCTAGAGTGCAGTTGTAATTATTGTTATCTTGTTTATCTCATTAACTAGAGAGGCTTAGAGGTTTTGTTGTGTAATCTCACTTTCCTCTGCTGAGGAAATGCAGGGGAAAAAGAAATCTGAGGGTGTTTTTTTTTTCTTCCTCTAATAAGATATCCCCATTTCTGTTTAAAAATAAATAAATAAGATATAAGCCTAGAGGAGAATGCGGCATGCACCAGCTGGAATGTGTTGCTCTAGGTTACAGTCTCATCAGTGGCTCATGACAGTGCATCTGTTGCACTTCTTCTGAGTAATTGCAGAGTGTGGGATTAGCCATATCCAGCTGAGAAAGATTCTGCCATTGTGTGTGGAGCAAAGTTCCCCAGCTTTTTGTACGCTATTAAAGCTGTTTGAAAGAAGACAGACATAGGTAGGATGTTTTCACAGGTTTAAGCTGTTTGCTTGTCAGCTTGGTAAGTAATATTGCTGTATTAGTGGGTTCTCAGTGCACTCCTCTATGAGCCGTCTTCGTGTCAAGATTTAGCAAGCGAGTTTTTGAGTTTGTTTAAAGATGGTTGTATAAACATAGTTTTACTGTGTGCGATTATAAGAACTTGGCCAATTTAACTCGTGGAAATAGATGCTGTCCTTTTAAAATGCATTAAACTAGATAGACATCTCAGCAGTTGCAAAACAATTGATTATGTAATAATGTACTTTTTTTTTTTTTCTTCCCTCCTCCAAACCAGTTCTGGCGGCCCAGTTCTCTTGAATTTTGGGACCGCAAGAGAATGCCTAAAAGCAAGGCAACGGACTAAATGAGCTCATTTTAGCATCAACACACAGTCAGCTTGTTTGCACTGCATTATTAATGCATAAAGAATTTYAGCAAAACAAAAGGTA
The DNA here is from genome assembly GCA_003342815.1 of Eudromia elegans. Lineage (NCBI taxonomy): Eukaryota > Metazoa > Chordata > Aves > Tinamiformes > Tinamidae > Eudromia > Eudromia elegans. Next base: position 314,575 of record PTEX01000050.1, on the reverse strand, counting down.
TATCAAAATCAGGCTAATAAATGAAAGACTTGTTGATTCAAACTGTTTCTTTTTATAAGACATCGTATTGTGTTGTTTATCTTTGGCTTCAAGCCACTGCCTGCGTTTCTAATGTATTTCTGTCTTTTTACATACTTTCATTCTTTCATTGCATTTATTTTAACACATAAAGTCTTTTTCTAGAAAGAAGCAAATTGGTGTCTTCTAATAAAACATCACTTTACCTAGAGGATAAAGAAAAAAGGACTCGATAAGCTGCAGTGTTTTCACTGTTAGGTTTAAAGACAAATCTGTCTGAAGTAGCATTGGTGCCAAATAACTTTTTATTAGCTAGTGCCATATTAACTTTTTAATAACAGAAATGTTTTCTGATGCTTTTTATCCTTCCTGAGAGAATGGGATTGACCAAAGACTTTTTAGAGAGTTTCTCTAGTGAACCTGAAACCATGTTCGTAGCACTATAGTTTAAGCTTTCTGTCTGGTTCTTTGTCATTCCCCCAAGGATGGCGAATTACGTTTTGGAGTTCTATCCTCCTCTGTTTTTATGCAAGGTATTCTCTTGTGCTGCAGGTAGTAAGATCTGGGTTTGACAGCTATCCCCTAATTTTCGGTTTCTTAMTTTTACCATTCAGTGAAATGAAAACCCTTGAACAGCAGCTGCTAAAACTAATCAAGTGAAAAATATTTACTTGTAGCAGAGCTTTACTTGAGAAGGAGAGTAGAGAAATGTCTTCTGTGCGACTGTGTCTTATACTTCTTGACAGGTTGGTGCTAATGGAATTATGGAACTGATTTTTGGCATTAGTCTTCACTTGTTGTTTATTTATGTTGACATTTAGATAGATATTTCGGGGCTTCCAGAGTTTGAGATGCTCCTCAAATGGGGAAAAAAAAATGAGGTATTGTCTTTTTAAAGAGATGCCAGGCAAATGACTTCTCAGGAATGAAATTTTTAAAATATGAATCATTAACTTCATTTTTTTCTCTGAAATTCTGTATTAAAAGAGGAGATTTACTGATTTCTTGCTTTTTCTTTCTACAGCTAGTTGATGTGGAAAAATGGGTATGTGATTCTGTCTTTTATTCACCTGATCCCAAATGTTTCATGTTGCCACTGCGTCTAATTTGTCTGTTTTTATACCTTCTGTGTTCATGATTRTTTAACTTGCTTGGCTCAAAAAGAGAGGCAAATACGTTGTTGTGTAGGTTCTGGTCGTTTCTGAGTTATGTCACACAAAATTTCCTACTATTATGACATTTATCTCTTGTAATTTGATTTTAGAATTACATAATACACAGTTATGATGATTGCCTGTTGGTTTTGAGCCTTGCTGTCTAATGTTGTAACTCCATTCTGTAACCCTCCCTGCCTTTTCCAACTAGACACTGTAATCTTGAAATGCATGGCAATAAGATAATTAATATCAATAAATAATGTCCGATGCTTTATCTAGCTGCAAATAATGTGTGTACTTAATGATGGAGAACAGCTGCTACAGAATAAAAAAAAATAATTCCTAGATCCAAGCAATTAGGAATTCAAAGCACATCAATTTCTGCTGAATGTGTTTAAGGCACATAGAATTAAGGCCTGTCCTAATGTGTCTGTGCATACYATGCTCTCCTTTTCTTCATGGAGCAGTCTGTATTGGGTACTGAGCCGAATATTTGTGTGGTGTATATGTATTACTCCCCTATACGACACGTTTGCATATCTCTTTCTCTAATGTATCATCAATATGTGTATAAGGTAGTGGTCATAAAATTGTTGTATTGTTTATTCATGTGCAAAAAGTTATCCTGTCTGGTTCACAAAGATGTCCTTGATTCTGTAATATGTAATTGGAGCTGTACATATTAAGAGAACAASCTGGATGTTCTTTGTTGTATGACCAACAGGTCATAGGTAGATCACTGGCTTCAATTCAGCTGGGCTTTATGTGGAAATTTAATCTGTAGTTAAGAGTATAGTAATTACTCAAGTTGTAAGCTGGTCRAGACATCAGTAGGCAAATACATGAAGTTGTGGTTTTGCACTTTTCACCATTCTTTGTACTCATGTATCCACAATTATTTATATCTTCTGATGATGATTATATCATTATAATTCATTAATTCATTATAATTCATTAATCAATAGCTGTTGCTAAATGTTAATTTTAGGTAATTGTATCAATATGACAGGATTATTCTTCATAATCTGTGAATTTGACATTTCAAGAGTTGGTGAATTGTTTGTGTGTTTGGGATGTTTTTTAGTCCATGATGTTGACTATTTTTTCCTMTTGTTTTTGTCCAATTCTTTAAATGCAAGTGAGAGATTGGTTTGAAGTCTTCAGTATCTGTACTTTTTACTCCTTGATTACAAAATTCTTAGTTGTCAGTGTTGTACAAACTCATGTTGCTCTAYTAAGAGCAAAAGAGCAAAAACAAAGCAAGCACTTCAGGGAGGTGGGGTAGGAGGTACAGTAGTCCACAAGCATCTGGTCTCATACTTCATGAATAAAAGAAAAAGGCAGAAATGTATTTATTTACACCCTGGCATGGCCTATTCTTCAACTAAAGTAATCAAAGTGTGTGTTTTCAGAAAATATAGTACTGTCTGCATAAATGCCAGATCTGCCTTTTTAATTTGCAGTTTTCAAGAAAGTAGTGCCTCAGGCTACTGAATCATTACTTAATAACATCCACATCTCATACTTTGGAAAGATTGCTTCAGTGTAGCTGGTCTTTAAGCCATTTTAAACCTTTTAAATGAAGCATTTATCACAAAAGCCAGGCTGGAATGATGCTTCACAAGGTAGGCAGCACAGAGGACTGGTTTTGTAATCCACACCCCCCCCCCCAACTGAAGGGGAAGGAGTGGGAGCTGGCTCTATGTCAAACATGAACCCCAGTTTGCCCTCTACAGCAGTTCTGAGCCCCCTCTGTAGTTCCAAACTGTTGCTAGAGGAGTTGATGAGGATGGAGGATGTATTTGTCCATCCAAAATGCCTTAAAGGAGCCTTCAAAGCTGAGAGTTACATCTGAAAAGCACAATTACTGAGCTAGTTTGCTTGACTTTCCACAAAATTAGATTTGCACATACCTGGTCAGGCTACAGAGGCGGTTGTGGAAGGCGTTCCTGCTTATCCTTCAATTCTTGGGTACTTTTTTCAAGTCTTCAAGTGTTGTGTGGCTCTTCAAAGCTCACCAAATTACATRTCTGAGAATTTGGGCTCTAGCTGGAATGGAAATGTAAGCATAAATTAGTGTCAGTGTATCTTCTATTGATTTTTTTCAGACTTTGAATGAGGCTTCCTGACTTCATCTAGAAAATTGGCTGAGTGCAGGTTCAAGTGCTTTTAGTTTTTTGACCTCCATTTCTGCTGAATGGTAATTCACATCATTGCTTTCTGATGCACTGAGAACATCTCTCAAAACTAATTGAAGCAAAGCTTAACTCTATCATTCTGGCCATTTTGTTTTTGAAAACTGATTTTAATGAAACTGGCAAGTGAGAAAGAGGACGTTTGATTCAAATGAAAATTGTAAGACGCTGAATATACAATGTTTACAGTRGAAAAAAAAMYAGTAATGAAACAACCTGAAATTGAATAAGGTATAGTGAAAGGATTCCTCTCATCTTSTGTTTCATTTATCATATTTTAATATGATTACGAAGTGAGTGAAATAATGTCAAAATATCCTTATCCCTGTGTCCATTCTTCTGGGTAGAAACTGAGTGATTTGCTATTGATTTGCAATATTTATGAAGTGTGCAGATTTTGAAGATTTTCAGGGTTCGAGTTTTAAAGGACTTCTGCTCTTGTAAAATCACCTAAAAGTTGTAGCTTGACTAAGAAACATTTAGCACAGTGACAGAATTTGCCAGTAGGGATGGGAGCTTTCTAGGGCTTCTGTGGTTTCAAAACCCTGACCATGTGAGGTGTTGGATGCTGAGGTATTTTTTTTAAATTTTTACACCATCAAGAATTATTGTGTTCAAGACAGATTACCGTGAAGAGCTTTTCTGCTGAAGATTTTATAGAGGAAAACATTTTTTAAAATTCAAGTGCTTAGGGATGGGAGTTTCCCCTTTTACTGGCAAATAACAAAGCTGTTTTAACAATAGTATCGTTTGTAACATTTAAATAAAGACAGATTAAATTCTGCTGAAATTAGTTGTCAACTTTTTCTCTCAATTATGTTTCTGTTAGTTCAGTTTTATGCAATGAGGAAAACTATCTTTCAATTTCTTTGGAAAAGAGAAACTTGGAGAGTAACACTCTTCAGACACTTTTCAGAATAATTGCCTTCATTACAGACACTCTTGACAGTGGCTTGAGAAGAAGAGAATAAATTCTGGTTTTGRGGACAGTTTGGGCCTGACAAATATAGCAAGAACTTTTAAGTAGATTCTGGCCTGGCTATAATAAGCAAGTTTAGGTAATTGCAGACTTTTGGGTTAGCAGCAAAACAAAGCTTCATTAGCAGAAATGGTGGCTGCAGTATATCTTCAATACCATTTAAAATAACTAATTGCATATTCTTACATTATAATTAGTGTAGCCACTCTGTTAACTCATTGCATATTCTTGCTTTATAATTAGTGTGGTTAACTCTKTTAACCTCAGACAGATTTTATGGGAAAATTTAGAATTAGGGGAGATAGCACTGTATGAAAGTTAAAATGAACAGTCACTGAAATGTGTGGAATATGGAAACACTATTTAAAATGCATACCTACTGCTACAATTTCAATTATATCTGCTCTTCCATCCTTAATGTATTGTATAATGTACCAGATGTTTACTGAAGCCCTAGTCTAGTTCATACCAGTCAGACGAAGTGATACAGACACTTTCTAAATACACTTCTTCTTTGCAGGTGGAATATGTGTGGGAATCTTTCTACAACCTAGAATTTTGATAGAATAATGGAAATCTTAATTGTTTAATAGGACTGCTTTGGTCTTGAGAGTTTTCATCCTCCATAAGGATAATACTTCTGTGATGCAAGACACTCATAGAGACATTTGTTTCAAAAAGATCAAAGAGCCTATGCAGCTGAAGACTTAATTCAGTGGAATATGATTATCCAGTTGTCAGTTATATTTAAGTATCAATACTAATTCTCAGGATAACATTTGAAAGAATGGGTTGCTTGAAAAATTTAAATGTTGCAGGCATTTAAAGCTTGCAACACAGTCTGATTACTTGGAAAGTAATCCTAGAGGTGAAATGCGTGTTTAATGCAGTTAGTCATTACACTTGTATTGATTTCAGCAGGATAGGATTTAACACAGAGACTTCTATTTGTAGTCTAGAAATACACTAGAAGTTCAAGTATCAGCTTGCTCCGTGCTTTTAAGTCCTCAATAGAGAGACTGCAGTGGGTTCTTAAATTTCAGTGTCTAAAGCAATCTTGGCATTTTGTAATTAGTTACCAACTGATGAACTTGTTAGTTGTTGAAGGTGGTTTAGGCGTTTCCAGCGTAGGCAATGCAGGGTTAATTAGTCTCCTAATACGGTCAAAGTGGAGAATCAGACACTTCTAATGTGTGATTTTTCCGTTACTAAATTAAATGTCAGCTTAGGAAATCAGGTGGATTGCCCTCTTAGAAATGGCTGTGTCTCTTCGATGCCTGTAAAGAAAGTCTGCAAAACAGCGCCAGGACAAACAAGGCAGAAAAATCTCCCTTCTTGAAAACTCTTAAGACTGAGCTGGTTTTTAGGATGTTGTTATGCTTGGTATTGCACTCATCTATATGAAGCATGTTTAGAATATGTGATTACATAATTGCACACRGCCAAATTCTGCTGTCGGTGCTCTACTTCACTGATGGACTAGGAGCTTTGTCTATAATGGAAACTMTCATGTCATCACAATTAGATCTTTTCTCCTTTCGCTTTTAGCTGTGAGCCGTTATTAAATAATGCAGTAGTACTTAGTGATCGTGGCAGTCAGCATTTTGTGTCAATTGAGCACTTCTGTAATCAATCAGTAAACAATTCCTTTTGAGAACAATGTGCCTCTGTGCTGGCCTGCCTGCTGGTAGCGGCAGCCCAGTCCTTGGCCATTCCTTGTGGGGAACTTCTCATACTTGGCCTGAGTGTTCAGAGCAGGGCTCTCTCCCTCTATCTGAGTTAGGGTTATGAAGAGGAAACTTTCCTTCTCCTAGTAGTTTTGGAAGCAGCAGGTATAAGAATGAGTGCCCAGCATCACCTTCCCTTGCTGTTCCCTCTTGGTGCTTCTAGCCTGAGAGGCTTGTCTGTGGTGCTTGCTGCCTCAAGGAAAGGCATGTGGTCTTCTGTGTGCACAGGAACTGGCAAAACACCAAGGAATATTATATGGCTGAGAAAGACAAATGAAAATTACTTCTCTCTCATCTGTTAGAGTTCATTTAATATGCCAAGAGAGGAGTACGAATCAGTAAATCTCTATTTCCAAAAAAATAAAACAGAAGAAGCTGCTGGGTCATTTTAGTAATAAGGGAAAAGACAATATACTCACATTAATTTGGAGCTAGCTAGGAAACTGCAAACAAAAGAAAAAGCAGATAAAATGAATGATCAGCAAGAAAACCAGATGGTTGTGCAGAAGGGCTCGTGTTTAATGGGCTCCTAAAATGAATAAGCAGTGAGGTTGGAGAGCTCTTGGCTAGAAGAAAAAAAAAATCATAGGTGGATGACAACTAGAAAAGGCTTTTTTTTTTTTTTTTTTTTTTTTTCCCCTCCTGTCTCTGATCTTCTTGATAACATATTGGTAAATGAAATTCCATGTTAACAAGTCTAGGAAAAGTTACGTTAATTTGAATTAATCATGTAATCAAGTGGCTTCTATATTAATGAATTTAAACACCATTGTGGAGAGCTCCACAAGAACTACTGGTTAGTTGCTGAAGCTACCCCCTAAAASTGAACAAAATGTTGAGTTTTGTGAAATGTGATGTATAATAATATTAAAATGATCGTACTGCTAATCTATACATATATTTTAAATAACTCATTTTATGGAACAGGGGTGGCAAAGGTGCCTGATGTTCAGTTTTATTCAATTTCTAACTATCAAGTAAGCCCAGAAGATTTTCCAGGAGAGAATTCTTTGGACATTTTGATATCATTAGGTCATAACTTTTTAATTTTTGATCTAGAACAAGATATCTTTCAGAACAGATGCTATTTTCTTGACCACTGGGTAAATAGTTTCTCTTACAAAAGCGTGTACAAAATGAAAGCACTCAATCTTACTTAAAAGCTTTTCAGTTAGATAGATTCTGTTTACATGTGTACTAAGGATTTGCTGCCAAAATTTCCGTCTTGAGCTTGAGATTTTGAGATTCAAAATAAGAACTGATAAAGTCAAAAGAGTGGAAGGTGACCAGAGGGCGCTCTCTTTCTCTCTCTCTCAAAAAAAAAAAAAAAAAAAAAAAAAAAGTTACTCCTTGTAATGTAGTATATATTTGTCTCTTTGCTTTTAAGGAATACTACTTGAAAACTAGCTTTCTCAAGATTTCCATATTTCTCTAGGATCAGTTTCATGGTGCTGATTTTTTTTTTATCAATGTGTAAAATATTAGTTTCTTTTTCCACTTTGTGCAATTTCCAAATTGTGTATTTTCATATGGAAAGTCACTACAGCACTGGGGTTGCTTTCTCGCAGTATGTGTTGGTTGTAGGACTTGAATGTGTGTTGAACTCTCTGTAGAGCAAGTTATTGTAGCTGATAAGGCATGGTAGCTCTTTTACCTCTACTGTGTTGTTTTACCTCTACTTTATATGATAATAAGTATTTAATGTGATATATTATTTAAAATAATGAAACTGAGAAAACTATTGCATAAATAAAAGATAAAGCATTGTTCTGAGCAGCTGTTTTTCTTTCTAGCACATACTATAATTATCTGCTAATTGCAATGATAAATACTCCTTTTAAGTGTGGTTTGTGGTTCTTTGTATCCCACTCACTCTTTCAGGGAAAACAAGTCCCATTTTTAAGCACCTGAAAGCATATATTCATTTCACGTATTCTCTTTTTTTCCTCCCACCTCATGGCTCTACAGAAATTTATGATGAAGGTAAGCAAGCTAAATGTTTAGTATTATGCGTTGTATGAATTTTTGCATTTTCACTTAATTTATTATTTTTCTTTATTTTTAACATCAGCATAAAACTTTTATGTATTAAATTGCAAATGCTGAATTTTGTAGAAAGCTAGATTTAGAAACCAATGTCTATGGTTTGGGGACTGCAGTTTTATTTAGACCATGGAGGACCAAAGCAGATGCCTTTGTCAATGGAGAGAAGGACTCCACAGAATCAAAAAGTGAGCATTTGGCAGAGAACTCTACTGCTGTTTTTGAAGACAATTCTTGATAAGTTGTCTAAAAAAAAGGGAAAACTTCCTCAACCACTGCTAGCATATATATTTTAAGGAATTTTAACTGAATTCAGTTCTTTTACAATTTTGTTTTTTCCATTTATTGCCTCTACTCTTCAATTTTTCTTACATCTGGTTTTACTGTGGGTCAACCTGAAATGGAAATTCTCTGTTAATCCTCACCCCTTCTGTGGGAATGCAGTACTCTTGGCTACTTGGGCGTTCTTGAAGCAGTGCTTCAGTAATGTTCCAGGAAAACAGTTGAGCATTTTGTAAATCTGGGACGATGCACTGTCTTTTCTATAGCGAGAAGGCAGTTGCAATTGTGTGGTATCTTAGTAGGGGTGAGCATTGGGTGGCACTGACACATCACTATCTCCAGTCAGTGAGCATGCTCCTGGCTCTGCAGGACCTCCGCTTCTCCAAATTTTTTTTTTTCTTTTTTAAGACTATGAGGAAGCACTTGGTGAATCTGCAAGCTCTKTGAAAAGCTGACCTTTAGAATAGCTGGGTGTGACTTGGCCAAGATATGTTGATGGTGTCGATACACTGGAAGGGACCTCTAGAGATCATCTAGTCCAACGCCTCTGCTGAAGCAGAAAACCTAGAGCATGTGGCACAGGGTGGCATCCAGGTGGGTGTGGAAGATGTCTAGAGAAGGAGACTCCACCACCCCCCTGTGCAGCCTTTTCCAGGGCTCTGTCACCCTCACAGGAAAGAAGTTCTTCCTCACACGCAGAYAGAACTGCCTGTGTTTCAACTTTCACCCATAATCCCTTGTTCTGTCACTGACCAYCACCAAGAAGTTTGTCCCMTCCTCCCTCGACTCACCCCTCAGGTGATCATTGATCAAATCTTTTACCAGTCTTCTCTTCTTCAGGCTAAACAAGCTCAGCTTGCTTAGTCTTTCCTTCTATGATAGATGCTCCAGTCCCTTAATCATCGTTGCTCTGCGCTGGACCCTCTCTAGAAGCTCCACGTCCCTCTTGTACTGCTCTTCTGTGATATAGTCTCGACTGCATCACTGTCAGTGTCCAAGAGGCAGGAATTCTGGGCTAGATCAGTAGTGTTATTTTAAGGGCTGAATTAAATGATGTCAGAAGAATTTTCTCAACATGACTTCTCTGCTGATCCACCTCTTCCTCCCACTTAGCTGTCTGTCTTTATCTGAGAGTTTCTTTCTCTAGTGATAAAGATGATTCACATTCATATGGCAACAGAAAAAGCTTCTCCGTAGTCTTTAACCCATGAAAAATGCCTCCCTCCTCCGCTTATTTAGCTCTAAAACAATCAGGAGGATTTTTATTAATTTCTTCAAACTCTTCTACAGCAAAAGTGCGGAGGAAAAGAAGTTATCACTACGCTAGGGGAGAAATCAATGGATTTTACCCTTTTGGGCATTTTTTTCATAATTGTTGTAAGTGCTTGAAAACAGGAGATTATAATGGAAGTACTGCCTTGGCCATAAATATAAATGTTTATTTTACACAGGTGACTGGAAGCAAATGATCAATAGTCCTATTTATTGTGAATTTATTTGCACTACCGTGTCTGCTTTTCTCCATTCCTCATTGCTGGACAAGTGGAATATAAATGTAGTTTTGGAAATATTAATCATGAAGTCAATCAGATATRCTTCTAATTATATAGCTGTTTTTACCACCTTCCCACAGACCAGTATAATTCAAATCAAGTTCATTTAGCATCATGTTGATATAAATGTTTGTCATCATTACCAGTGATTTCAGTTTTTCTAATGTAGGTTGTAAAATATCTCTGTGTTCTAAAACTGAGAGAGACATGCTCATGATTTTTACTAGACAGCTGATTTATTCAGGTTCAAATTTTCCATATTAGTTTTTATAAAGACTGATTACACATCATAGTGTAATGTTTAAAGCAAAACATCCTTGGGAGAGGTGGTTTGCTAAACTCTCTTCGCTGTGCTTTGCCCAGGCATTACTGGGATATTAAGGGCTGTCCATTTCAATGAAAGATTTTTACTTTTTTTCTTTTTTTAGCACAATGGCTACTAAGAGGGGTATCAGTACAGTCATTGATCACACAACTCTCCAAAGGGAATACTTATATTTTTGATTTTATTTTTATACTTATTTCAAACTAATAAATAGACTAAATAGTGATTACCAAATAAAATTTATATAATGCCTCAGTGAGTTGCCTCTTTCAGTTTGATAGTCCATTGTAAAATGGTATAGACAACAGTGAAACAAAGTGAGAAATTGCTTTAGATTGTTTTGAATTTAACTTTGGGTGTTGCTGTTTGGTTTGGGAGGCTTGAAGGAATATATTACCATGATGTAGCATGTCATTATTTTGCATCTTGAATCCAAAGGAAGCAAACACAAGGGGCTTGATGCCAACCACTAGAAATGGCAGGCCAAAAGCTCATTAATCCCAGAAATGTCCCATTATTATTATTATATATATTTTCAGTTTTCAAAGGAAAAAAGATTACAGCATCTGGAAGATGTTAGTTTGGATTTTTTTTTTGTCAAGATTTCTAAAAATAGATATTTTTATAAGCAAGAATAGGATGTTAAACTCTATGGCTCACACTCTGTAACTTTGTTTGCAGTCAATTCTGCTGTGGCACTTCCAAGTTGTCTGATGCTGGAGATGTAATTTCCTAGCACTGCTATTCCAAGTGTGAATTATTTAGTTTGCCTGACCAAATTGTCTCACAAGCTTCCTAGCACTTTTCCAGGATTACTTCACAAACTCTGCAGTGACTCAGCCTGKTTTTGCTTTCTGATTTCACTACTGGTCAGGGTTTTCCGGGCTCTTTGGCCAACATTCATCCTGTGCAACCAAAAGAAATGGGGCTATCATCAAAGAATGACTCAGACTTTAGGTGGGTTGAATTTCTGTCCAAGGTGCCTCTTTATTTCCACTGAGTATTTAAGTACCTCCGGATAAATAATCTGAATTTTCACATCATGGAGAGATTCTCTTAGCTATCCTGCCCATTGATTCCAAGATGGCTGTTTTCTAGTATTAGAGAGAAATCTCCTTAGTCATCTGAAACTGAGTTTGTTGGAAAAAAAAAACCAAAACAAAACAAAAAAAAAAAAAAAAAAAAAAAAAACCAAAAAAACCCCCCAAAAAACCCAAAACAAAACTGATAACATCATGGGGACTGAGGAGTCTTGGCAGAACACTTGGTTCCGTGGTGCTCTTCAACTCAGGTGACTAATTCTGGTCAACTTGTAGGATGGCATCTTCACTGCTGTTTTTAGATACTGTTTAAATACTGTTCTCCATCAGCTTTGGGCTGGAACAGATGAAAAAATGTYGTGTATTAATAATGGAATGAATAGCTTTTGCCATTAGCATAGAACCATTTAATAATTTTAAGCGTCCTGTCCTCTACAGAGAAGGCTAGAGTGTCATGTAATATGCATACATAGATCCACAGTGACGCTTTCAGAGCACAAGCCGTCCTTCCCTCTCATTCTCCCAGTTCCTTTTGGTCTCTTCCCAGTTGCTGATACCTCCCTGCCAATTCTCCCTTCATGGAATTTTCCTGCTCTTGAACAAGGTTTCATGGTGGAGACATGTGAYTATACCTGCCTACTTTACAATTTGGAGTCAGCAGCTTCCTCATGTTGTTCTGCTAGGTATTTTGGCAACTCCACGCTTGATTCTCTCCATGCTCAGGTACTGTCCCCTTGCATAGGGGCATCTCTGGCTGACTTAGGGCTGCAGGTTCTCCTGGATTCTCACCRTTTGACTTTGCAAGTGCAGCAAAAATCAGTATCAGTGCTGGTTGCTCTTCAGCTGATGGATTCTTTTGTTGGGCAAGTCTGCACACAACATCCAGTCTAACCTGTAGCATCATCCACATGCCTCCTAGATACTTGCTGTTGATATCTGAGGAGGTAAGAAGATGACTTGTTATTTGGTATATTAGGTCTTTAGTTGGCTTACATCCAGGATACTCTATTATGTGTATTTTCATATAAGTGAAGGTRTCCTGTGCCATTGTCTTCAGCATCTGTTTGTAGTATAAGATGACTGAAGTAGGTAGAAATTGTTCTTTTCCCCTCCTCCATACTTGTCAGGTTGATATTTAAAAATAGATGCAAGYAATAGTTTTTTGTTTAAATTTTCAATTCATAGGTTTGAAATCCCTGTTCCATTTTTAGGCATTGCAATTTTAAATTGCTATTAGCATTTTAAAATTATGACAAGATTAAATCAGATATGGCATTGATGGTCCGGTTTACTTTGGAAATAATCTGTTAATTTAGGCTTCATTTGAGAAAATTGTTTCATTTTAATAAAGTATCAGTACTCATTGTTTTAAAGAACTTTGATATGTACACTGGATTAAAAACAAATAGTCATTAAGACATCTTATTTTAAATTATATTTTCAGCTAGTAGTGCTTGCTTTGGAAGGTATTTCTGATGGCAGTAAACATAGAAATATTAAATAATAAAATAAGAAACTCACAACTGCTTCTTTTACTGCAGAACTGATGTTATATCCAATGGATTTTCCATGCCATGAAAATTGATACCTAGTGCTTGCAGTTGTACAGAGCAGTAATCAGGGGATTCAGATGTCATCCCGAGCAATCTGGTGTTTTCTTAGACTTGATCTAGGACACAGAGGAAATTTTAGGCTCAAGCTGGTTGTGATTAGGTTGTCTGAATCTAAGCATTACAGTAAATGTTATGGATTATATATTTGAAGCCATAGAGGTGTCACGTAACTGTTTTTTAACTCCATCTTTTCTTTTTTGAATAAGTAAATCTTTGCACTTTTCATTTCCTTTATAAGGTGCCACWAATTCGATTTTGCAGTTACATGGCCATCAAGAAGTGACATCTTAAAGGCAGGAAAAGCTGTTACATCCTTCTTAAAAGATCACTCCGCTGTCTTGTGTGATTTTACAGAGAATGGGYTTCAGTTCCTGTTTTGCTATGACATTCTCAGTACTAGTGGTAGATTTTAATTGCTTTCATGGGTGATTAGACTTGCCTGTCTAGCACTATGCTAAATGCAATAGCAGTCAGGGTTTCTCAAGCATTACAGTTCTGAATAGGGACAAAGTTGCTAGAGCTGTCTCTCTACCTGAACTAAACATTGGGATAACTATGCTATTTCAGTGCATACTTTGATGTATTTGTCTTTTGTTGGTACATKCCTGAAGTTGATAGTGATTTTTTTAATTATTATTATTTTTTTAATCATATGGGAGATGCATAGGTGAGTAAGGAAAAGTTGGTGAAGCAACACAGGCATTTGTGTGTAGAGATGTACTCACTGGCCCAAGGAAGTAATGGCTATTTGACCCAAAACCTCCTTGCATGTCAGAGGTGCAGGAATACAAGCACAGCTGTGCAAATTAACTTAATGGAAATACCAGTTCTGATTTGTCAGCTGGTTACACGACTGTTCATATATATGGATATATTCAAAGCTATACAAGTATAGCAGTTTTGTAATACATTCTTACTGCGGAATAGGTATCCACAGTAAAATATTTTTCTTCCTAATTGCAAGTGGTTCTTGTGATAGTGCTTGCTTTGTTTTCACATTTGATGAGGCTTGTACTATTAAATTTTTAAATTCTTTTTGATGCTTTAAGTCTATTTCAGTAAGATATTAACTCATAAAAAAGCAGACAAAAGTAATAGTTCCTAGTTTTAATTTCTCTCCTTTCTTAATTTTTATTGCAAGATAGTACTTTTTGCATCAAACTAAGTAACTCAGATATTAGTAGTCTAGTCTTATTGCCTGTTCTAGCAATGCAGTGAACTTGAAAACCATTTTTATGTTTTGAATGCTATTTTTTTCAACTTTATAATTGTTTGTTGTCGTATTTACTTTGTCAGTGGCTTTTTGGTAATGAGATAATTCCAAATTAATTTTACTTTCAAGATGTAGAAATATTGAGTAGAGATGGGCAGTTTATGTGAAATTTTTCACAAGCGGTGTGAAGCAGCACAGTTCTGCTTTCAATCCTAACTTATTGACCACAGTTCTGAAATATAGCCAAATTTCATTCTAAAATGCAAGTTCTCAGATTATAACATCAGAAGAGGAGTACTGTGCTCATATCATTGATACTGCTCTACAGCAGAGCCTGGAGAACTTGAGTGACTGTGTTATTTGAATAATAATGTGTCTTTTCTCTATCCTGGCTTTATTCAAGGACTGTATTCCCAGAGTTAGAAATAGCTCTGAAAATTGGAAACTAAAAAACATAGGTCAAAATGGACTCATGATACATAATATGGCTATTTTAGACAAAAGTAAGATGATCCAGCAATTTCTATGTATTTGTTTACTTTTTGGCACACAGATCTGTGTGCCAGATACCAGGTTGCCAGCTATACATCAAAATTGCAACWCAAATGTTACTAAAAATCACAGTCTCCATGATTGGTCCCAGTTCACACCATTATYGATTGGGGCACATATGAGTGCTGCTTCCGGGAGGAGCTGAAGTACTGCAAAGATGGCATCAGCATGGCAGCCTCTTCCTCCATGTGATGAGCAACAGGTGTTCAGTGTTCACGCTTGGCAGAAATGAATGGCTTGGCAGAAAATGCTGCCCTCATGCCTTTGGAGAAGGTGGTAGGAGTGGTAGTTCAGAAGTAAATCTTCATGTCATATTGTCAGCGTGGTGTGTCTGTGATAAGACCATGACCTACCTACCTTTCCTAATAGAAATTCCTGTTGTTCAGGCTTGCATTCAGATTATAGAATATACCTCCCTAAAAGTCAAAGTACTCTTTGGTGTATGTCAGGATGCTCACTTCTCTTCTTGTTAAAGATAAATGCTGTAATTCATGGGTCTTTTTTACAAACTCTAATATTACTATTATTTAAACACTTAGCTTTTTTACCACCAGCTCCCTATTTCTTGTTCTTGTCCAACTAACTGAAAGATGAATAAATATCATGCTAATGGAAAAATGTTCAGAAAGGGCAACGAGTAAATAGGAATGGGAAATTGTATATTGTCACCTTGGCCATTCAGTGAAATGGATCTTCAGCCCTGAAATGAAACTGCCAGGATGATAACAGAGTGTGATTGCTGCCATTTGTTCTGTAATGCACCTGATGCTCTTTTCATATAGAAGGTCAGTCTACTCTGGTAAAAGAAAGGCAATAAATGCTGTATGTGAGAAATTAAATTTTGAGTCTTATATGAGAGAATAATGCTATTTCTCACAGAGTTGTCACATTTTAAAATAATATTTATGGGTGATGCTTGTAGACTGTTATGTGAGGTGCAATGTGAGGTGTTTTCTTGGAGATGTGGATTTGTGCTCTTGACAAGGTCTTTTTCTACCTTTGTTCCTGACCAGTGTTGCTCAGCTGCAGCCTACTTAAGGACTCTGTAAATCTGCCGCAGATGTTAAATGGTTCCTAGTGCTTTAACAAAATTTTTTGTTCTTGATATAAATGGATCAACTAATTATATATAAACAGATACCATGATGTCAATACTGTGAAAAATCACTTGTAGTTTCCATCCAATAAAAGCATATTTTATYAGCTTTGCTTCAGTCACAATTTATGTTGCATTTTTCAAAAGCTACATTTACTATTTTTCCTGTTAGAAAGGCTTTGGGCATGATTTATGAGTTTTCAGAACTCCCAAATCCTGGTGAGGTAGCTGGTGCTCGAAGTACCAAGTTATCTGTTCATGGTTTGTTAGGATGGGTGAAATCGTTTGATTGGTATATTTGAGCACTTGCCTGGCCTGGCAGATGAATAAATCTGTCTGATAGTATTTAAACACTGCAGGAAAGCAGTCTGAAGGTTGATCTTGAATCTAACTGAGCTATCATTCATATTTTGCTGGTAAAACAGTCAATCTAGAAGCTCCTGTGTACACAAAAGTGTGTGTTTGGAAAGGAGAGTGGGGTAATATGGAGAGTTTTAACAGCACAAGAGGGCACAGAGGGTATGTGACATGTAKCAAAGCTACTCTTCTCTATAAACCATCAACTTTCAGTCAAAGAAATAAGTTTCAAGCTTCTACAGTATATTTTTTACCAAGATTGTGACTGACTAGAAAATACAGCGTTTTTCCACATCAGTGTAGCCATATTTTTCTGTTAGAAAAAGTCAGTATATTCTAGATTTGTGTGTTCAAATTCTACCTAAGATCTGTCCCAAGGAATAAAAATATTCTGATTAAAAGTTCAATATATTCAGAGACAATCAGAGCTAAAGAGAACAAATTAATGAAACTGCCTATTGAAGTAATCCCTGAGCTGCGTTTTATCAAGAAATAGACTTCCCTATCACAGAGCAGATACAGATTATTCAGAAATGGATTATTATTATTATTATTATTATTATTATTATTATTAACTTTTGTTTTGACAGAAGGATCTGATTTTATTCCAAGATACTAGCCTTTCTGTTTGTTTTTCAGTCTGCGCAAGGTGGAGGTCATCGAACACTGCTCTATGGGCACGCGATCCTGTTGCGCCATTCCTACAGTGGCATGGTATGTAACAGGAGCTAGCAGCAGCAATAGTTTCTTCCTTTAGTGTGTGAAAACTGCTTGAGATCACTCAGACTATTGCCATTTACTAATATCCAGAGAATTAGTCACAGAAGAGAGAGGCATTCCTTGYACTGAAATCTGTTTGGAGGGCAGATACCTGAAGATAGGAAACTGAGCTGGTCAGTCCTGGTTAGGTGCTGAAAGTTAGGCTTTTTGTATTCCAGATGGTTACCAGACAAGAGCAGAATTAGTGATGCATGATTTTATTTATTTTTTTTTTTTTATTTTTGGCAGTATCTATGTTGCCTCTCTACATCTCGATCTTCAATGGACAAGCTGGCATTTGATGTAGGATTACAAGAGAACACAACAGGTAAATCCCAGTTTAAAGACTACATAAAGAATAGAATTTTGAGTTCATAGATGCATATTTCAGTGTTCTTTAGTGATGGGTTTCTCCATATCTTTGTCCTTGTTCTCAATTGCATGTTTTCTATTCCCAGAGCCTGGAATGTTAATAAAGAAATTCTTTAGTAAGAAAAACCTTGTGTCCATTTCCTAACGCTCATAGAGATCCGCAACTGGAATCATGGTTGAAGTGCAGAAGAGATGTTTTTGTCTTATGCATAATGTGTTATTTTCAAAGGAGTTTCTTATGAGGCATTGCAGTAATGATATTACTTATGAAAAACACATAGGTGCTTGCTTTACCTGAGTGAAAACTGGATTAAGACTTTAGGATTGAGATAAACATGAAAGAAATGGCAGTAATCTCAAGCATTCTCTTTCTAATTTCTTTCTCTGTTTTTATTCTGTAACGATATAGGTGAGGCGTGCTGGTGGACCATCCACCCAGCTTCCAAGCAACGATCAGAAGGAGAAAAAGTGCGTGTTGGGGATGATCTTATTTTAGTCAGTGTGTCTTCAGAAAGATACTTGGTAAGTTTTGCAAGAATATCTGTATGGTGCTGTTTCTATTTTTTTTTTTTAAAAAAAGAAACTGGTGTTTAAACTCGTACTTGATGCTATTTTGCAAATAAGATGCTGTAACTCTGGGAAGTGTAACACAGATATGTGACTCGTCTACTTTGTATTTATGGCAATAAGAATATAGAATGTAAAAAAAAAAAAAAGACAAGAGAAGAAGAAAATACAGAAAAGAAGAATCCATCCAAGGTGAGAGAGGAGAGAGTCTCTATCAGTGTTCAAACATTAACAGCATTCTTGTGAATTAAAACATACTGAAGATTTAAAATCTTTGGATCCAAAWCTCTAAGATTTGGATCTTACAAACAACATTGTATAAACTTTAAAAGGACCATTTCAAAAATACATTTTATGGTAAAATATACACTACTATTCAATGTCATAAAATAATTAAAATATATTTTTATTTTAATATTGAAATACAATTAAAATCTGATTTTTAATTTTACTATGGTAGCTGTTTAAATAGCTTTTTTTTCCTCTCAGTGCCATGTCTCCCATTCATGCTGATGCCACTGCTCAGCACTAAGACTTTTTTTTTCTTTTCATACTCTTGCTTTTGCAAGCATCTAGACTATCACAAGAAAAAGAATGATGTAAATAAAAAGCAGTAAAGTGGAAACTTCTATGAAAATCAGCCCCAATGATTTGGCAAATGCAGCTACAACTGAAGCCACAGTTTTCTAAGGAGAGGGTGCTTTTAGTTATAGTCAAAAGAACTGTCTTAGTTCTGCCAATAATATTAAAGATTATTTGATATTCTGTAATTGATTTTTCCCTTATGCTATGTAATGTTATTTCAGAAACAATTTTTACAGTATCTAGTAAAAAAAAAAGAAATAAAACCTCCTAAAATAGTGATTCATCTTTTTAATAGACTTGAAATGTTCTCTCTTTTCAAAACAAATAAAAAATAGCTCAATGAATTAGTTATGGCATTCCTAATTAAAAATTATTGCATTATAATAATTATGTTCTCATTTTCTAAGTAGCCAATCTTAATATTTTAAAATATTTTAATAACTGCGATTACAGAATGTCACTTAAACTTAGTGCAAAAAAAAAAAAAAATTAAGACAAACTTGATTAAGAAGTTATTAATGAAAAAGTTTTAAAAACAAATGAATTTTTCTCCAAATTCTCTCTTTCTAAGCTGTCACCTTTTATCAGTCTAGTTAGTAAATCTACTGTTATAGTAATTATTATATTACTACTATYGTAATTACTATAGTAGTAGACTTGCTATATTTTATAATTTGTAAAAAAATTTATATTAAGTATAGTTTGTACCTCAACTGTTAATTCTCTTCTGCCATATATACTTATTTGCTGTCTCAGTGTACATTTTTGCACCAAGGCACAAGGTAAATTGCAGTGATTTTGAGAATATTATATTTTCTCCATTCCCATGGTGTTAATGCCTGTACTGTCTGCTCTGCAGTATATCAATGTATACATCGTAAAATAAATTTTCTTTGTAGAGAAAAGCAACTCTATAACTCATGAGATAGTTAAGAGTTAAATGTTCATKAGTAGTTATCAAATCTATTTTAGTTATTCATGTCTTGTTTTGATACAAATTAAACCAGTGCTCACCTCCACATTTTTATAAATGGATGAGATTCCAGTCTACATTAAGAACTGATGAACTACATGGCTTCACAATCATAAAAATGTTTGTATTTTTACTACCTACTCAAAGTTTATATTAGCACTGTAAATAAAGCAATAATATTTGACCATATTACATGAAAATTTGAAGGGCCAGTTGCCAGTGGATGAATATTTTTCATAAAGGCTGTCTTTCCGTTTCAAAAACCGAATTCCTTTCCTTTAGGGTGTATACAAAGTAGCTTAAAAAGCTGTATCTTAAATAGAAAGTTCCTGACTCTGAAAAAAACAGTGAATTTATACACACAGATTTAATGACATGTTCACCACCTCCAGCTAGCACTGCACTTTTGCACAAGTGAACGCTGCCCTTCCCTTTACATAACTGCCTGTATTTTTTTCAGCTTCACAGAAGCCAAAACCCTTTTCACTTCTTGTCTTGGTAATGCACCATTTGGATTGTTTAACACAAATAAGTTTAGCTAGGACAAAAATTGTTTTTTGTCTGACCATATTTTGTAGTTTGATGCTTCCATGAAGACCTGGAGTGTCTTGTGTACCTTGAAACACTTCCAGCTATATATCAGATCCTCCGGGGCTGTTTCCTACAAGCACTGATTCTCCAGTATTATTGTAATGGAACAGCTGAGAGACAGTAATATTTTGGATTCTTTTTGAGCTATCCAGTTAATGAAAAAAATCACACATGCCAATACAGGCACACATAATGTTCCCCAACCTGTACATAAAACAACATATTGTAAAAGTATAAAATGTTTTTTATTCCTTGGCAAAAATGTATGCGCCAAGTTCTAATTTTTTGTAGCATCCAGTAGACATGTCACAATAATGTCTGAAAGCAAAAGAACCRTTTATTAGAACAACAGTGTTTTCATTTAGAGTACATCTTATGAATCTTATAACTCCTATTTTCTACTGCCCTTAAATAAGGGATGTAGCAACTGATGCCTTTCACAGTAGTTATCACTGTGAAGAGGTAAAGTTATTTGTGTGAATCCTCTCTGACAGTGAGACCAAGTAGATTATTAAATCCAGTCAAGGAACTTGAGGTTTTTAAGAGACTAAGTCTGTCTCTTTGCCCTGAACAGATATTTTTTGATTTCATTGAACAAGTGCTAAACTGATAGGAAGATTAGTAGGAAAATAAGAAAATAGAAGTCTAGAGATGTGGCTGTTGACTGTTTGTTGACTCTGGGGAGTAATGTCCCTGGGCATGTCTTTCAGTTGCTCTGATTCTCATTATCCCTACCTGTACAATGGGATTTTAGACGCTTATTTTCTTCCATAGCCTTTGTGAGGAAAAGCATTTATAAAAGGTTGTGGCATTGTATAATGTGTGAGTTGCACTGTTGCCAGATCCTTCTGAGGGGAAACTTGGCAACTTGGCTTTGCTGAACCCTCTTAGCATAGAGCAAAAAGTTCAACTATAAATATTGGCACTGTTTAAGTTCTGCCCAGAGTTGCTCTGTTTCCTTTCTTGAGGCAGTGCAGGCCTGTGAACAGGCGTAATTTATCCAGTGTTTTTTTTTCTCCTCTTGTACATTTTTAGGATAAGCTGCTGCACTGAACTTTTCCTGATATGTTGTTAGCTGCAGCCCATGGTGGCTTTCAAAACTGTCAATATTCAATAGTTTTGAAWTTTAATTAATTCTAATTTCTTTCATTTTAATAAGTCTCTAGGTAACAATAGTTTTTTAAGTAGCAGTCAAGAAAAAAATCCTTAGACATGAAAATGAAATGCAAAAGAAATGATCAAGATAAATATCTACTTTTTCTATAAAAAAAAATCTCTATATATTTTCCTTTCTTTGTATCAATCTGAGATATTTTTGGTTTATCTAGAAGAGGTCAGCTGAGCATGAGAACTGTGAACGAAAAAGAGTTCATCCCCGTTTAAAAAAAATCATCTCACTTCYTTGGCAATGTTGAGCGTCCCACAGTCTACAACAAGCACATGAAATGAGAAGGGGGGAGTCTTCATGTCACAGGTGTCCTTTACGAAAAAAAAAAAAAAGTAAAAAAAACCCCTTCTTAACTAAATTTTAAATTTAGTAGAAAAACAGGTACCTGAGACATTACACTTGGAACATGGCCAGGAAGGATTTCTTGATTTTATTTTAGCAACTAAAAATCTGAGATATTCACCCATTCAGCACATTCCACAACTCTTGCAGATCCTGTATGCTAATGAAGTGCTTAAAGTTCCCCCTCAGTGAATAATAAAATCTTCCCAAGCGTGGTGAGAGCAGATATGCCTTCGAGCAGGTGGCCTGGGGCAGGCAGAACGTATTGACAACTGACAACCGAGTGTCTTATGTTCTAGTGGTGATCTGCTGCACTTGAGACGTGCGGAGGAGGCCACTGTGGGAAAGTAGAAGGAACAAAAGGCAGGTGAGGGTGAAGGGACAGGATTAGGCTGTGACAAAGACCGAGCCTGGGTCTGAGGTGGGAAGGAGGGAACCAAGTAGGACTTGACTGGCTGGCTGAGGAGCTTGGTACSTGGAGAGGAGGCAAGAGGAGTCTTCTGTGACACAAAGCTGGTGACAAAGGAGGAGTGGGCACCTGCTGATTAAGACTGAATTAGAAATTTGGGGAAGAAGACGCATGCTGATGAGGACAACTGCAAAAGGAACCAGTAGAGAGGGATGGAAAATGAAATGAAAGAAGAGGGATCTATGAAGGATCTGGGGTGAAGGAGGAAAACAGAACTGCTGGATCAAGATCCAAAGAGGGGAAAGTCTGTGACCAGGAAATGCAAAAACAGTTATGAGAAACAGGTGTTGTGCTAAGTTTCTGGAAACGCATTGAGTGCTGGATGGCATGGGAAGAAGAAAGCTAAGCAAGAAGAAAGCTAAGTGTCAGCTTTGTAGGTCAGAGGAAAGATCTTTGAAGCAGAAAGAAATGTTCATTTGCAGAGAGGAGGTAGACTGTAGCTGGGTTGGTTGAGAGAGAGATATSGGACTGGGATAAAGATCTGGGAAGGAAAAGAAAGTGGAAGAGGCTTGGAGCAACTGGGATAGGTAGCTGCTCTAGGCAACTATTTAGGAAATCCCTTGTAGAAAAACATAGGAGTCACCCAGGCTAGTGTTGACAGTCTATTGATTTTCTAATATCTAGATGTCAGATGTCTAAAAAATGTTTTTAAAAGTTTTCTCTGCATTTTTTTTCAGGTGGGTGTCAGAGGTGTATGTGCCACATGCCATGACTTTTTTTTTTCTTTAAATTTGCTTTTTAAAAATATGGGAAAACTGCTTACAAGATACACCATAACAGAATCTCCTTGTTAAAACTGCTGAATCACAAATATTAGAAAATGCAGGAATTACAGCACCAAATATATTTAATGACATCTCTTAAATATGCAGTTTGTTTTTGGTCTCTGTCTCAGTGCTAATGATAGAATTTCAAAGGATGTGTCAGGGCTGAGTAGCAGGGATGCTGCAGAACAGACAAACTTTGAAGATGAAATTTAAAGCTTCATATTTCAAGGGCAAATTTCAAAGACTTTCAAGGGAATTGTAGGTGCGGAATGGGCATTGTAATGATTAAATAGTTCTTTTTTATTTTTTTTTTTCCTGGAGAATTAGATTCTACATTAGGCTCTGCTGTAGAATTTGCTGAGCCCATCTTCCTTTATACCAGACTTGCCTTCTGGTGGTCAGAAGGAAAGCCTCTGTCTTCCTTATCAGCCGGGAACCAGAGGCATGACTCCAATGACTCCTTTTGCTGGAGTTTATGAGGTCCTAGAGTGGCTGAACTTTGATAGCTGCAAGTGAAAAGAATGGGAACTCTGCCTTGAACATTGTAACTGCATATAATGCAGTCTGCATTACTGCAGGGGGAAAAAACTCAACTTGGGCATTTTAGATTAATGAAAACTTTTTAGGGTAAAATATGTGCCTCGTCTCTGTATTGGAAAATGGGAGCCATGGTACTTRTTTTGGAGGTTTGAGACAGTAAAGTCATTAATACTTGTAATGTTATGTGATGCCTATGCTAGAAGGATATGGAATGCCATTTTTGTCAACTATTTGCAGGTTGATGTTTTCTATTATTCGTTTGCATGCGATGGATGTGTCTGTGGCATTTTCTGCTCTCCTCAGCATGAGAGTGGATTAGATAAATATTGGTGGATGATTTTTAATGGTAATTTGCCTTTGTGGGCTTTGTTACTTTCCTGTAGCTAATATTACTCCTATGCAGAGTTGAAGGTCTGGAAAGGGGTGGTATATTGCTCCCAACGATCTTCCTGTGTCAGTGGAAAAACTTAATGCTTGTGGATTTGCTGGCATTCTCCTTAAAACACTTTAGATGAATGCACAGAAACCAGGATATTGTAGAGCTTTAAACCCAAATAAACCTTTGTGACTATGCCTACTTTGGGTCAAAACTTAGATTACCATTTTTTTTTTTCCATTCCCAGCAGTGTAAGTTTGCCCATATTTATTCAGACTATTTCAAAATATTCACGGATTTTTCTGCAGGTATGAATGCCTTGCCACTTTCAGATATAAACACAAAAAATAGTGATATAAAAACTTTACAGAGATGCAATTTTCTTTCCAATATTTATATTTCATGGGAGTAAATATTTTCATTTATTTTGACAGCATCATTGTAATAATCAGTATCACTAGCTGAATGTTTTTTTTCAATTGATTTCAGTGGTATATTTTAATAAAAATAGTATCTCATAAGTGTGGAGTGATATTGTGAAGCTACTTTAGCAACTTGAGGTGACCTCCCCAGGATCCTCTTCTTTCCCTCAGTGCAGTATATGCACTTCAGCCTTCATATGTAACTCTCAGATTGTACCAAGCAAGGAAGCTTTTTAAAAGCTTTTCTTCTCTCTTCTCTCTCTTCTTTTTTTTCTCTCTTCTTTTTTTTCTCTCTTCTTTTTTTCTCTCTTCTTTTTTTCTCTCTTCTTTTTTTTCCTCTCTTCTTTTTTTCTTTCTTCTTTTTTTCCTCTCTTCTTTTTTTCCTCTCTTCTTTTTTTCCTCTCTTCTTTTTTTCCTCTCTTCTTTTTTTCTCTCTTCTTTTTTTCCTCTCTTCTTTTTTTCCCTCTCTTCTTTTTTTCCCTCTCTTCTTTTTTTCCCTCTCTTCTTTTTTTCCCTCTCTTCTTTTTTTCCCTCTCTTCTTTTTTTCCTCTCTTCTTTTTTTTCTCTCTTCTTTTTTTCTCTCTTCTTTTTTTTCTCTCTTCATTTTTTTCTCTTCTTTTTTTCTCTCTTCTTTTTTTTCTCTCTTCTTTTTTCTCCTTTTTTTTCTCTCTTCTTTTTTTTCTCTCTTCTTTTCTTCTTGTAAGACTACCTGTAAGAAGCAGAAAAGAATGTCAGAAGCAGCATAACTAAAAGGGCAGATGGAAATATCTCTAGATGCGCAGTATCAATATTGACATAGCTTAGCCATGAGGAAGCCTGAAGAAGGTGTTTTGTTTTCGGTATGAGTTTTTCCTTTGCACACATGCACATTTCTCAGAGCAGAAACGCTAGGTGTTTCTATATGTCTTTCTGTAGCTGTTCAGTATATCTTTCAGTGTATTTCTTTGGGGAAAATAATTTATGAATTGAGATTTCATTGCCGCTTTCTAAAAAGCAGCCTGCATCTTCTCCCTGCAGTATCAGTGTGTGCCATCAGTGCAGACTTGCCGAGTACTGAATTTAAAATACGTCATCTACTTCTTGTAAATGTAACTATGCTACTGTAAGCAGTGCGGAAGGCTTCTTATGGAAATCACCTTCCGATTCCCAAGCCCTTCAATGAGCTTAAATATTCTATATTTTTTCAGTGAAGACCAAGGAACGAAGTTAAGATTGTTCTTTAGTGTTCTGCACACCAGTATAGAGCTTATTAAATGAAGTTAGGTTCAGCTGGGAAATTGCAGTGCTAGGGGAAATTTCAGTCCTGGGGTTTATCCTTGAGAAACTGCTTCTAGACCGTACTGTGTGCCTGTATTCATAATGTACCATACTTTATTCTGAAATGTGATTAGAAAGCTATGGCAGATAAAGGCCGTTTTCGGGAGCTTATCCTTATATTCCTAGTATATTACTGTATACTATAGGTATATGAATACATATATTTATATAATTATTTGTGTATTATTGAAGGAGGCACATCTGGCATATGCATGTGCTTAAGACTTTTTCAGTTTAAGTAGGTATTTTTCATGCCTCAGCCAGACAGGAGGCTGAGCAACCTACCTTTAAGTGTGACAGGAGCTAGAATGCCAGGGCTAGAAGAGAATGCAGGACTCCCRAACCCAACATATTTCTGCTTTGCAAATGTTGTTACTGCAAGGCCAAAAACCATGCTGCACTTCACTGGAGGTCTATGTAGAAAATTGCAACCTGCTATTTCTGCCATGTACTCATCTTATGTACACAGCAAAGACCTGTGTAGCAGTCGCAGAGACTGCTCAAAGCCAATGTTCATGTCCATATGGTAAAAACATTTAGTTTTATTTGGGTGATGTTATTCTGCTTAAAATACAAAACCAAATGGGTAGGCACCAAAAAGTTACAGCAGATTGCTTTAAAACAACATGAAGGCTGCAAAATTGAGCACTGAAAAGTTGTAAAAGTCTGAGGATTAAAATTGGCAGCCCTATCTGGCTTTCTTTTATACATTTGGTGTGATAGAAACTGTAATTATATACTGACATGCTGCTTCCTCTGCAGAATCATTTTGGTGTCTGCTGTGGATGGTGTTCAAGGGATGCATTTATACTGCATAGTTTTTATGTGTTTGTCAGGACGCTGGTGTTAATTTGTAAATGGAAACATGAAAGATTGGGGAAGTGAAGGACAGACGACAATTGCAAAGATAAACTCTGTATTTCTGTCCTACGCTGATCATATATGATACTAGTGACTAGTTTATATAATTGCACTAATGGCAAAAAAAAAGGGTGAAATTTTTTTTTTTTTTTTTTTTTTTTTTGGGTTGGGGATGTAAAAAAAACCATATAAGGATAATCATCTTTGGCACTCACCAGACAGAACAGGAGTGTTGGCAGAAGGTATACCATAATAGAATTAGAGTACCCATTGAATTCTTAGGCAGGAAATGAACTTTTCAGGGAAGGCTATTTTCAGACTTCCTTAATCATGCAAGCTTGGTGCAAGAATACGTTTTTGGATGCTTCTTTATGTGCCTTACAGATTGAGTTACTCAAAGGATATCCTTAACCTTTGGCAGTTTTAGGAAGGCAGTTGCTCAGAAGAAGTGTTTAAATGGTGAATTATACCTGGATTAATGTTACATCCCACTATATAAACGTAGTACAAAGTTCCATTGTGCAAAGAAGGAATATAAGACCCCTATAGGATTTAATAATCAAATCTTCAGAGAAGAATTACATTCTAAGACTCTAAACAGCTAACTGTTTTGTGCCCTGTATATATGTTTCTTCAAGGCAAAGATGCCATATTTTTTCTAGCCTTATTCCATGTCCCTTGAGGAGTACCCAGGGTTGACTTTCTATTTGCTTATGAACAGAATGGGAACAGTTTATGTATGAAAGAACCAAGAGCATGTTTGATATTCTTTCTGCATATGCTAATTAATTTTTTAATTAATCTCAGATAAAAGTGCCTCTCTCTCTTCTGGTTTTAGCATCTCTCTTATGGCAATGGCAGCTTACATGTTGATGCAGCCTTCCAACAAACACTCTGGAGTGTAGCCCCAATCAGTTCAGGAAGTGAAGTTGCTCAAGGTAAGATTGGCTTGATTTGATTATTGAAAGATTGTTTTTAAAGGAAATACCTGAAAAAATCAACTTTTCTGGCAAATGCGACTGAAATATGGGAATAGATTTCTCTTATTTGGATGTTAATTGACTAAACAAAAAAAAGTTCTGAAAATGGAGAAGAAAAATTACACTGAAAGCCAATTCACTGAATTATAGGCTGAAAAGCTAATTCCATTTCATTTTTCTAAAGGTATGTTGATAACATTTACTCAGTATGGCTTGAGGTCTGGTTTAAATTATTTTCTCTAATTGTTCTGAAGTGTTCAGGCATGGTCATCTGTTTCTGTGACTCATTGAGTGAAAAATGCTCTTTGGTTGATGAAAAATCTGATTCTTTAAGCAACCTTCGATATTTGGAAAATAAATGTAATATTGAACACCTTTTTGCATAAACATATTACTTCTTGGATAGTCATGAAGTTTGGTCAAATGATGACTCTTGTGAAAATTATGATAATAATAAGAGGCAGTAAATAAAAATTAAGAATGTGAATTAAGATAGAATGAGGGAATAATAGAACTAGAAGTAACTAACAAGATGCCAAAGGTTGGGAGCTGATGTGAGAAACCTCCAAGGTGAATAGAGGCAAGTAATACGGGCCAGGTGTTGCTGCTAAACATTGAATGGAGAAACCTTTTGAAGTCTTCTCCTCTCCAGGCTGTTACCTTTTGCTAAAACCTCATACTCTGTTCTCCTTATTCTCCCACCACTGGACGTGCTTCTCGGCCACTCGTGTTAATGAACCCAGTGCAGGTTATCAGCTGAGCCTCAGGTTCATGCTGCATCTCTCTAACTGGTGATCCTCTCTAGCGAGGCATGCCTGGCTGCCTCTTGAAGCACAAGTCTACGTGGATAAAATACAGTGATGTGTTATCCATTCTTACCACAGAATATCATGGGAAAATAATATGATTTTAGCAGTTGTAAATGCCTCTCCTATAGCATTTGATTGTACTTTGTTGTTAAAATTTTCCTTTTTTTTAAAAAAAAAAAATGTTTGTTTTTCCTGGGGATACTTATCTAGTTAATTTTTCTGAGAGTATCTTTCCTGGAGATGATCAGCTGGATGGTGACAGAAACAATCGGGGAAAAAACTCTCTTTCAGTGTATACAGCAAATGCTCCTATAATCAAAGCTCTCTTCTTGTGAAGGAAGAATGATTCTGATACCTGTGCAGTTGTGTTTATGTCTCAGGAAAACGGTAACCAGACTGTGGATAAATTATATCAGAAAGGAAGAATAGGAATATAAAGCTAAAGTTATCCATATTTGCAGAATGGTTGAGACCATTTTGGGTCTCAACCCAAACCCTTTGGCAAAGGACCAGTGTATAGGGACACCTAACACCAGTATGCCCACTCTTAATCAAAACTTTCTGTTAGAAGTACAGTAATAAGAGTTCTCAGAATTTGAATGTCAAAATGAAAGTAATAGATAAATAATCCATAAAATGAGTGGGGATATTAAAAGTAACTGGTTAAAACAAAATAGTTCCTTTTTGTATGCATTTTTGCAAAAATATTCTTATGTAGAAGTCGATTTACTGTTTTAGTCAAAATGGAACTTGAGGATCATAACAAGTGATTCTGTATTTCAGATCTATATTGGCTCCATATGCAAATTAATATACATTAACTAAAATGCCCCTCTGGATCAAAAACGGTAATTTAAAGGTGAAAAATTCAGTTCTAAAATTAGGTGCATAAATATTATATGGTAAGATTTCAAAGATTTTTTAAAAAACCTTTTTCCTGAATGTATATTAGCATCAATATAATATCTGTGAAATGTTTTTTTGAACACATTTCTGAATGCTGGGTCTTAAGCACTGGCTTTCTCTCTTCCGTTACTGTTCAGCTTCAGACTACTGTTCTAACAAAACTTTGCAAAATGATTTTGATACTGTAAAAGCTATACTTCTTACAATATCAACTCAAGGGATCRTATTTTCACATCCTGCTCAAGTGAGCAATTTGATATTAACTGATTCTAGGAAGAAGGAAGGAGTTTAGGAATCACATTAATGGAACCTGAAAAATTTGTTCAGCTTGTCAGATAAAAAATTTCATTCTATTTTGCTGAAAATATACTAGATGTTAGTACTCTTAAGTTACTAGATTATAAAGCTATATAGGCACAAAAACATAAAATTAAATTTCTTTGTAATATCACATCTCTGTTTCAAAGAGGCTAATGTGAAATTGAAGGTGATATTTTTACTCCTTAGAGCTGTAAAATTATTTTCTACTTGCATCTGCATTGTCCTTGTCCCAAATACTGTGAAGCTACAGATATATTCTGTCCTTTTGTGGGCATGGATTTTATTTGTACGTTACATGGAACCCTTGACTTCTAAAATAAAAACCAAAACTGTGTGGGTGAGATGAAAGAGGAATAAGAAGTGTTTCCCACTTTACCATTGTGACTTGGGAGGCAAGTACTTGGTTTCTGGTTTCAGCTGGATCAGTCTTTCTCTGAGTTGCACAAACTCTACGGTCTCGCCTTGTTCCAGTGAGATGCCCATCCCGTGTATCCTCTGCAGAGTGGCTGAAGATGTGCTTCCTGCCCTCCTCAGCAACATCCTTTTTAAGATCCTTTCACTTACTCCCATATCCTAGATGTTGACCTGAAGCTTGTCTCTCTTGCCATGGTCAGATGGCTCCCAGGGGCATGAGTCATCTCCCTCTTTTTCTCTGGGCTCTGACCCAACACAGTAGCTCTGTGCTTACAGGAACATAAAGCACCAACAGAAAATTAAATCAAACTGTTAACGTTTTATTGCAGCTTTGTATAGGACTATTTTCAGATAAGCACACTTGATTTTCTCCCTTTTATTCAAGGCTATCTGATAGGAGGAGATGTTCTGAGGTTATTGCATGGCCACATGGATGAATGCTTGACAGTCCCTTCTGGCGAACATGGAGAAGAGCAAAGAAGGTAGGTTTTGTGGCTTAGAATAGAGTAATAATGAATTTAATGGGGTCAGTGTTGAATGGCACTGGTAGCAAAAATTTTTGAAGCTTTTGAAGTTTATAATGAGCTCTCTCTCTCATAGCAGCGAATGTTGCTGAAATCAGCTTTAGACAAGAGTCTTTTGCGTTTTCCTCTTGATATTGTTTTACACTTACAGATGTGAAAGCAGTAGTGTTTATTGGAAGTGGACTTGGTACAGCAACATAAGAAAAAAGTGCACTGATTTGTTGGAGAACACTGAACTAAGTGGAATTGAACCTTGGTTTTCTTCTTTTTCTTCATAGAATCATATGGTCACTTAAGGTTGGAAGGGACCTCTAGAGGTCATCTAATCCAACCTCCCTGCACACGCAGGGTCTCCTAGRGCATGTGGCACAGGGTGGCATCCAAGCAGGTTTTGAAGATCTCCAGAGAAGGAGACTCCACCACCTCTCTGGGCAGCCTGTTCCAGGGCTCTGTCACCCTCACTGTTAAGAAATTCTTCCTCAAGTTCCTGTGGAACTTTTGGAGCTTAAATTTTTGGCCATTTCCTCTGGTTCTATCGCTGGTTATCACTGAGAAGAGGCTGGCCCAATCCTCCTCACTCCCTCCCTTGAGGTACTTATAGACACTGATGAGGTCCCCTCTCAGCCTTCTCTTCTCCAGGCTGAACAGGCCCAGCTCTATTAGTCTTGGCTTACAGGGCTGATGTTCCAGGCCCTTAATCATCTTCATGGCCCTGCGCTGGACTCTCTCCACATCCCTCCTGCACTGGGGAGCCCAGAACTGCACACAGTACTCAAGGTGCGGCCTCACCAGGGCTGAGTAGAGGGGCAGAATCACCTCTCTCAACCTGCTGGAGATGCTTCTTAGCTTAAAATCAAATCTAAAGAGTAAGCTTCTTCAGTCTTTTCTTCTATTATGCTAACAATTGGGTTGTTGTGATGACACACATAAAATACCTGGTTAACTCTATTATTAAGGTTACGATTTTATTACAACAGATTATAATATTTACTGTTCGCTTTTATTCTTCATGATATATTACTTTTATGCTTTATTGTTACACATCTTATTGTATTCTGATAACTTATTTAATCTTTACTGGCCTAAAACAGTGAAGGAAAAGGTTCAATTTACTGCCTTTTTTTTTTTTTTTAAAAAATTTTATTTTATCATACCTTCATAATGCCTCAGGTAATGGTAATTAAGATTACCACCAAATCCCTCCAGATTACTAATTGGGGTTATTAATCTCAGGTTTACCTCACCTGGGAGTATACGACTAAATTTATACGTGTTTTCATGGTTGAAGGACTCCATAAACAGAAGCAGAAAAGTGATGACAGCTCTAAATGTGTCTTTTCCCTCTCAATTAACTAATAAATCCAAAATGACTGGCAGTGAAAGCAGCGTGCCTCCATTACATGGGTGAATCAAATATAAAATAAAAACAAAGTCCTGTTTACTTGCTCAAATAAAATATATCCCAAGCCTTGAAGCACTAAGGCTTTATTCCTGCATATTTCTGCCTTCAGCTTGAAAATAATTATGGGATAATGTTGATTTTGGAGTACTTTGTTTATTTCGGCATATGGACATCTGAATTTGCACAGGAAAGAATGTGCTATTGATTGATTTCCATGCTGAATTTCTCAGCATGCAAATAGATTTTTTTTTTTTTTGTACAGCTGCTATCATATCCTGACTTTTTTTTATTTTTGATCTAGAAAAGAATTTTTAGATTGAGAAGTTTTGTCAAAATGTAGAAGACTTAAAATGTGGTCAATCTGCATTTTAGTCACTACATAATAGACTAATTACATCTTGGAATTTATTGCTGTTGTTACTATCCTCATCCCTGAAAGTGGCACAGGGAATAAGACAATAAATGAATAGAATTATACCAGTGTTTTGTTATATTTCAGTTTGAATCCTGTGAAATTCTCATTAAATGCAATATAATGGCAAAACTGTAGGATGATCATACGCTTCATTAATGAATTTATAGCATAGCATGGCATTATATAGAAAATGCAATAGAAGAGTGTTAACAGGTAAGAAAAAATAATAACTTGGTCTATGTGCGTAGTCACACGATTCATCTTTGTACCGTGTCACAAATGGAAGGAAAGAACAGGACTCATTTGTTAAACTGTAGACCRGTGCCTTAAGCAAAACACACAATTCTCTCTCAATGCAATGTCTATATCTTCCTTACCCATCTAGCAGAACTAGTAGACAGGAAGCAGTATATCATTAACAAATAGTATCTATATCTCTGGCTATAATCTTTTGAAATTTGCCTATAGGGCAGGAGCTTTATTTGACGGAGTATGCATAAGCTTGATCTTTTGGTTCATATTCTTCTTTGCTGTTCTTTTGATTTCTGCTTTTGATTTTCTGGCAAATTTGTGTGATTTTTACTTATCCCTCTAACATATAATTTGAGATTATTTTTATGGAGTTAGATATAATCCTTCCATTATTTCCACGTTTTCTCCCCCCTAAAATATTTATTGCTTAAAATTTATTTCCTACTTATAAACTATATTCATTAGTCTGAATCTCTATTCAAACCAGTGTCTAAAATGAGGATTTCTAGCTCCCACTTTCAAATTTTGAGATGTGTGCATATTTTGATGGGCAGTATTTAACTGCTAGTAGAACTGTATTTTTAAAAATATGGTAATTTTGACAGGTGAAAAATTGTAAGCTCATTTTTTTATATTTAATTTTTAAGTTCCCTCACTTTGGCACATAAGGCATGCTAAAGATTTGATATACTTGGATTATAGTAATTCCACTTTCATTGGCTTTTGGAATAGCCTGATGGTGAGCTACTGTGGCAGTGCCTGGGTTGTTTTTGTGTCAGGAGCTGCTTGAAGAGCAGCTCTGCTCTGCAGAATGACAGTRTAGAAGAGCTCGGAGAAGTTCCCTGTCTACTATGCCTCACTAATGCCTGTATCTCATCTTTTTTCTGCCAGTACTTTCTCCTGTGCCTTCTCAAATAAGTAAAAGATCAGACAGTCCTAAAATAACAGCCTTATCCTGTACTGTCACCCATTATCTGCTGCTGGAGATGAATATGTTGTTTCAATGGGAAGATTCTTCCTAGGTCTCTTTTAAAAACAACCTCTCTCTTTCCACATTTTGAGGGCATTGATACAGTTACATAAATGTGAGTGTAACAGTGTTCCGAAGATAGCAAGAGTCCTAAATAAAACACGCGSTGTGTATAACACGGTACCTACTTAGACTTAAAAGCTTTTTTAAGAAGTGCAGGGCAGCTTCTTATGCTATTGTGGCACCACATATAGCACAGCGGCACTGGCAACATGGCTAGCTTCAGGAGTGCTGTTTGCCACAGGCCAAAGCAGGTACTTGTGGAAGGTGAGAGGCTGTCGAGGAGGGATTTGGCTCTGTTGCCAAGAGCCGAGATGCTCAACCTGGAGCACGGCTGGGCCTGAGGCGACTGCTCCCCCAGACTGTACGTCCCCTGTCTGTATCGCTGAGGAACCTCAAGTCCTCTCCGATAACCCGCCTTCTGTGTCGGCGTGTTTGCCTCCGGGTGGCCAGTGGGAAATTTTTAAGAGTTTGCAGCAAGTATCACTGAGCTGTAAATACTTCAACACTACATCAAGGACTTGCGCAGTGGAGGCGCAGAGGACTCATTTACACAGA
This sequence comes from Eudromia elegans, assembly GCA_003342815.1. NCBI lineage: Eukaryota > Metazoa > Chordata > Aves > Tinamiformes > Tinamidae > Eudromia > Eudromia elegans. The sequence goes on along the minus strand of PTEX01000050.1, from coordinate 280,705 downwards.
TCCTTGTAGCAGCAACTCAAAAACTGTTAAAGTAGGATTTTATTATCTGGACTTTTTTTTTTCTCCCAGAAGCAGAAGGAAGCTTTAAAAACTWATTCCCAGAGCTGCAGTGGCATGTGTACCACGGAGCAGTCGCGAGGCTGGTGAGCTACAATCCCCTCAGATGTGCATTTCTGCTTGCAGGACAAGTTTAAGATTTGCTCTGAACATGCTAGACTTGAATTAGTCTGTGATTAAAAAAAAATAATAATCAGCTGGAAGCAGTGCAAACAGAGAGGTTTCCATGCTGATATGTTGTTTTACATAATATTCTACCAGAGAAAAAAAATTAGTGATGGTGTTTTTTGAACACCGCAGATAGGTTGTGCCTGAGCTTGGTAGTTGTCATTCACTCTGAATCTATAGACAGAAAAGAACAGAGATAAGGTTACATTTGGTGATGTCAGTGAGCTAAATGTGGCATACTGCACTTTCTCCTGAGATATATGCTTGTTTGTGAACGTGAGCAATTGGTTTTCTTACTTTGTGCATTTTTTTCCTGAATTGAAAGGATTGTGTTTCCTTTCCTAATACTTTCCTTGTTTTGAACATGATAAAATTCTTAACCACTCTAAAGACTTTTTCTTGAGAACTGTATATAAGTATCTGCCATAAAATTTAAATCACTGTTTGCATTAAGGACACCTGGAAATTCTATGTGCTTTCAGTTTGGCATCTTTTCCTTTTGACATTGTGACACTTCAATTTCTTATCCTTTGCAGAGTTGAGCTTTGAGTCTTCGTTTGTCAGTTTGTAACATCAAGGGAATGAGTAAAATGTTTGTATTTATTTTGGCAATTGGTATTTAGAGCAGGTATGCACTGAAGTGCTGCGGTTTGATTGCTGCTTCTTGTTTCTCTCTTTAATTAAAAGCTGTGCGAGATAATGCTCATGCAGAATTCAGGCTCTGCAATGAAGATTTAAAAAATACTGCTATTTAAAAAGTCAGCCGATGTTTTCCATGTAGTATTGAGTCAGTCAACATTTGCTCTTATTTACTGTACAGTGAATTAGAAATCATTGTATGGTTTTCATTTTGGTGTAGAATGCAGAATAAATATTTTTTATTGTTAAAAATGTTATCTATTTATTACTACAATGCTTCATATTGCTATAGAGCAATTTTTCAGATGCTTTTTTCCTTAAAAGCTGCTAAAAACCTCCTGAAGTATGCCCCCAGCTCTTTTCACTGATTCTGCAAATCAGGCCATTCTCTTTAGAAGAGTAACATGTATTCTAGATGTGGCATTACTGATAGTGGGTTCTGTTATATCTTGGAAGTTTGTGACATGTGAAAATGTGAAAGTTTTCACCTGCGGGGGAGAAAAAGGAAAAAGGAAACTGAAAGGGTTTCAGTAGTATTCTTTTATAAATAAGTTTGATAAACCCGTGGAGTTCTTTGCTGGTTTGTCATATAACTGGCTTTCAAATTAAATGCAGAACAGCTCTGCTGGTCATTGAAATGAGTGGAACAATTTCTTTACAGAGAACACAAAAACTGTACACAGCAGATTACAACAGACCAAGTAAATTACCTTTTAGCATTAGTATGTACAGTGTATTTTGAATACCTTAATTTAAAATAGGTTTGAAATAGATTGATGCAGTTACTCTTTGAGTTTCATACAAAGATTCCTAGAAAATACAGGACGTTTGCAGTAAGAATCAATTCAGAACCAAATCTTCACTATCTTATTGTATGATGTGTAGTGTAACCACCCTTTTTTCTAATATAATGCTTTGTGGCAAGGCATGTGATTTGAAAGTAACACTAAGATTAACTGTGGTTTTTGCTGCTCTATTTTCTCTGGAGGCGTTTTATCTGTTTGTGATCTTGGAGACAGAATAGCTCTGACTTAAAAAAAAMCAGGTTTCATTCTGGTGATCCCAATCCCAATGAAATAAGAGCCGTAACTTGAACTTTGATGTCTGTTTTTTTAGATTTATTCACTTATCCAAATCCAAGCACTATATTTTTGTGCTGTTAGGTTTATCCCCCTCCTAAATAAAATGATAAATTAAGTATATATAGATATTAAAAGTCAGAAGTTTAGATAAGACCTTCATATTTATGACGCCCTGATTCCTTCCCAGGATCTGAAGTTTACTCCATTGTTCCTTTACTGTGAAATGCTTCTTGAATGAAGAAAGCAAGCAACAAAATGCTGTCAATTGCCTCATTTAATGACCTCTTTTAGTCCGTGAATTTCATTGATATAATTGCCCTATTTTTCCTCAACTATCCTGTAATAAGAATATAAATTTAATAATGGTTCTTCCTGAGTTTTGGTATGCATAGTCTATGKAATTTGGCATTTTCTACATCTTATCAATGTGATTCTATAGTAACTCCTTGATAGACCAGAAAAATTATAGGTTATTCACATGTCACTAAAATACCTATTTTATTTGCCCTCCTAATATCAGTATCTTCTGAAGATTGCTAGTGTTTGTTTCAGGGAAGGATTAAAGTATTAGGAACTGTGGTTCTTTCTGGGCACTGAATTGTTGTCAATACTGCATAAAAAGAAATGAGCCMTAGCCTATGGAATACTGTTTTCCTGCAAAGTGAAAACAAAGAATGTTTGTTTGAGCAGTTTCAGAGTAGTTTACTACTTGCATTTCAATGAAAGGAGTTGAAAATGAGCTGAAATGATTTCTTCTACAAAATGAAAAGATATATGACAGCATATGAATTTATTCAGCTCTTCCAGGGTGATGGCTAGTATGCATGCTGCTGTCTTATGGTAAAAGCGTGGTAAGTTGTCTTTCAATACAGAAGATGTGAAATAACTTYAATTTGAAGATTCTTTTTCTTTACCGTATTGTTCATAAAGAAGAGAAAGTCTAGCTAAATGCTCAAGAGCTTTTGCCATATGCTAATGCCAGCCTTGTAATATATGTCTTCTGTCCTCTCCTTTMAAAATCTTGCTGCTCTGTCTTTGGTCCCAACCTCTGGGCTTCTGCTTTTGCTTCCTAGCTAGGTTCTCTGTCACTGCTTTTCCTGAGGCTTTGCTACTCCCTAAAACACTGTCACCATTTTTTGCCTTTCCTCTCTCTGCTGCTGTCACATCCTTTTATAAGGAAATGAGAGAGACAATCCTAAATTTTTTTTCCTCTCTCTCTCTCTCTTTTCTTTTCTTCTTATTTTCTTTTTTTTTTTCTCTTTTACCTTTTCTTTTACTGTATCCTTTTCTGTTTTCTCCTTTTTCTCCTTTCTCTCTGTTTCTTCCATAAAAATTTTCTCTTAARTTATGAAAGACTGGTAACTCTGTTACCATGGAACACTGTTCACAATGGGAATGTTTTTAAACATTAAAAATCATGCTGATTCAACTGCTATATATCATCCAAAGCTAGCCTCAAAAGAGTGCTCAGACTGAGAAATAGGTGTCAGCTTCCAAGTTTCCAATGGGAAAAAGGATTTTATTCCTGAAAGATGACAGTTTACCAATTTAAAAATGAAGTATTCTAATTAATTTTAGTCCTTTCTTGCACCTGATTTGTCACATTTTTGCAATGATTCAAGAACTGTTTAATATTGTATTAAATGAATGCAAGAATTCCAAGTGCATTTGTGTCACCCAGCTTTGTATTGAAATAAGCCAGGATGTAATCAGAATGTTTTGACTTTAAGAAATGTCTGATATTGAATCTGATATTGTTTAGGTGTTGCGACAGCAACCTAATCTGTTAGCTGCAGAACAAGAGTTTAAACAAATGTCTGAATAAGAGAGGGAGTGTGTGAATTGAGCAGTAGCTGAATACAAGATCATTTATCATTAGCATTTTACTGTATTAAGATGAATAAGGAAGGTTATTTCAACCAAAAAATAAGATTTCATTTGAATTTTGATCTGTGAGGGAAAATACAAGAGTTACTAATGCTTATCAGCTGCTGCTAGTGCAGTAAKTGTTGCTGTAAATGACTCAGATAATAAGTAGAAAAAATGCAAAGTTTAAAATCAGCTATTACAGGAGGAGAATTGTGTACCGGTTTATAACTTTTTTGGTAGGCGAAGCACATCCTAGTGGTTCTCTTTATGCATGAGTCTTTAATACTCAGGATGACAGATTCTATAAATGTAGTGAGGAGGGAGTATTTTGTGTTTTGAATGTTTTCCCAATATAATTTAAGTCTTCTTTCATTTGCAGTATCAGGGAGTGTTTTTTTCCTTTTGTTGTGGTTGTTGCCAAACCTTTACCATTTTCTTTTCTGCCTCTGTATTTACACAGAGTTAATATATTTAGTCTCTTCCAAAATGGGATTTAGCACATTTATAACACCTATCTATATTTATCGTATTTTTGCACATATTTAGCAGATTTTGTGTATTTTTATCAATATTAAGAAGTGCAGGTCAATTCATCTTTTCCTTCAGGTTTGAGCAACTTATTTCAATGTGCATTTTTATTCCTTGCCTACCATCAGTTCCTCTGTATTACATGCATGGAAAGACTTTGGAAGCAAAACCCTAATAGGTCCCTACATTGGCACCTGACTCTGGTACTCAAGAAATTGCTGATAGCTAACACTTGGAACTGATGACAATTTCAAGAATAATGATCTCTAAAGCTAGGTCTCTAGGTATGTCTTAATCTTGACTGAACATCACAGCATTTACTTCATCCGAAAGCTCCTCTAGTATCCATAAACTCTGCCATTCTGTGGCAGTGTTCCCTGAAGAGCCCATCTGATAAACATACTGACGGCGCTCTTTATGTGGACCAGGATTGGTCCAATGTTTATTGCATGGCTACATTTGGAATAATGTGGAAAAAAAGACAAAAGTGTTTTCAAGACTTATTTGCTTTTTAAAAGCATTCAGTTTTCTGGATATATGCAAGAAAAAAGGAGTAGTTGCATATTAAATTTGGAAGTGGGAAAGTGTTAACATCTGAGATGTCTGAAACATCTGAGATATSTATCAGTGTGGTTTGTGAAACCTTTGGGGCTATGAAAAGGTAATAAAACACAACAAATAGGTGAATGTTCATAATTCAGTGTAGTAAAATGGCTGAGTAATTCTTAATAAAATGAACTCTCAGAAAACACTGCATTTCTTGTGAGTGGGATGCTRTGGTCACAGATCTTTATGTTCATGTAAAATGAAATTTGAAAATGGGAAGGTTTAATTGAAAAGAACAGGTTTTGAATGTGATATTCTTAGGGATATGACAGTTACAGTAACTGCTTTGGCTCTCTCTAGATGAGAAATGCAGTTAAATAAATGCGAGGAATACTTCCCTGTGACAGAGCTGAACATGTAGTGTGTGCCTTTGCTTGATTTTCAGAACTGTCCATTATGAAGGTGGTGCTGTGTCAATTCATGCCCGTTCCCTTTGGCGACTAGAGACTCTAAGAGTTGCGTAAGTAAAAATTGCTTTCAGCTGRGAGATCAGTTTAACTGGTGACTTCTGATTCAAAGGCAATTTGCCTATAAAACAGGATTTGATAATACTAAATCTTCCAAAAAAGCACTTTATGCCACTTTCAAGAAAATTGAAGCTCTCTTCCTGTAGAGAATTGGGGTTAATATTCTAATTTATGTGTGTTTTGATTTTTTTTTCCTGAAGCAGTTATAGCTACCAGTGAATTGAATGTTTACCCTTTTTTAAATGCACATTTTAAACATATTTTTTAAAAAAAATTTGCCTATCGGAATGACCTGCCAGCTCATACTGCTGATTAGCTGATGTGAACCCTCACACAAATTGTAGAAAAGAATTTTAAGTCATTAAAATGAGTTTTATAAGATACTTTCAGCTTAAGAAACWTCCTGGTGTGAGTGTGTATTTTGACATTTTTCCTGTCCTGAAAGGTTGAACTGAGAGTATTGCTCAATGATACTACTCTCAGTGTTTTCTAATTCTTGATGTCCAGGTGAAGCAGATTACGGGGGCTGAGTAGACTGTAAATTGAATTAGACTGGAGAAAGCAAAGCCTTGCATCAAGAATACTACGAGAGGTGCAGGATTGGTGTATTTTGCTAGAAAACAAATAAAGTACCTGAGATTCATGGCATTTAGTCTTAGYTGAATAACAGAAAAAATTATGCTAGAACACTGATAATTTAGATAGGCCTTTGTGGAGTGTACTGACTTCACCATGTAGAAGAATAGAAAAATAAATGTATAATGGAAAAAATAAATGTATTGCTAAGATATAAAGCTTCCATATTTCCTTCCTCTGAAAAGCTGCCTTCCTGTTACCYCTTATAGCAGAAGGGATTATTTCATTTACAAAGAAAATAGTTAAGGGAAAAAAAGCATTCAGTAACTAAAAAGCTTTATAAGTTTAGTTAGTGAAGTATAACAAATCTTGCTACAAAAGAGAAGGTAGGTATTACTCTCGCGTTTTAGGAAGATCTTTCAAATTGTTTTTGCATACTTTGCATACAGTATGGCTAACACTTAAGAAATGCATAAACAAATGGATATTTGCATTAAACAAGCTAGTTCTTCAATCTGCTACGTGCATTTGACTTGGAAAATGAAAATGACTTGAAAACTTGTATAAGATATTCATTTCAGTCATTTTCATAGTTATCTATGAATATATACAAAGCATAAGGGTATAAGGACTTTGTTTTAAAAAGTTTTTTTTTGTCTGGTATTATTTTAAATGCAAGTGAAAAGATGCACTAATAAAAAGTTCTGTTGTGCGAATGAGTTTATAACCAGGTTGGGTTGAAAGGGACATGTTTGTATTCCATTGAGATATTGCTTGAACATTTATTGATAATTTGGGCTATTTCAAGCTATGGCATAACCGCCATTATGATGAATATTTCGGAAAAAAAGCATAAAAATAGAGTATGTGTATATATTTTTGAAGTGCAAACTGTTGAAGAAGTATTACTAAATAAAGCTTTGTCAGTGAAAATTCTTACCTATGGCCATTTTCCAATCTAAGGAAAATTCAAGAAAATTTCTGTCCAAACTAGGACTAAGAAATATYATCAGTATACAAGTTTGTCTTCAGGAGTTAATCGGCAAGGTCAGAAATAGTGATTTTTCCAGATTTTGAGGGAAAAAATTAATAGCTTGCAGCTTCTATATTTTGGCTTGAGGAGCTCTTAGGAAGATTAGATGGGGATTTTTTCCTCTCTTCCTTCAGTTCCTCCTAAGAGAAGGAACTGCCTAATTGTTTTTAAAATTAATTTTTTGAATATCTATGTAAAATGGATGACTTTAACAGTACATGGAAACTATTCCAATTAGTTGGCAAAATAATGTTCTTTTCAATATCTTTGCCAAGCAGATTTGTTAAAGGTTTTTCCTCTGAACTCTCTTAGGTGGAGTGGCAGCCATATTAGATGGGGACAGCCATTCAGACTAAGGCATATAACAACAGGGAAGTATCTAAGCCTCCTGGATGACAGAAGTCTTCTTCTTACCGACAAAGAGAAAGCAGATGTAAAATCTACAGCATTCTGTTTTCGGTCTTCCAAGGTATGGAATCAATGCAGCAATAATATAGCTAGTAATACTTATATATACTTATATTATCTTTAATAAGTGAGATATAATTATTGGAGTCTTTTAACCCTTTTGCTGTTTTTATTTTATTCTATTTAAGTATTCAGTGTAATTCATATCCRCAAAGCTTGTTTATCGTGTTTGCGTTGGGTGGTGTTGTCTGCCTGGTTATTTTTTGCTGTTTGTCCATTTTTGCACAATCTCCTGGTTTCTTATCTATTTTTCTCAGTAAYCTTACTAGCACTTTACTGCTTTATCTGTGTTGCCTGATAGGAAGAACTAACAATATTGCAGAATTAGAATTTTTTTTAATTAGATCTTTACTGTGCTCTAATTTGCATTTGTCATAATTTGAATAATACATTAGGCATTTTCCTTTGAGTCTTTCAATAAGCACTTCAAATTAAAAAGTATACTTTATATAGGAGATTTAGAATAATACYGTGATAAACTCATTAATCTTGATTTTTACTCTTTTCAACTGCAKCATGATATTGCTGAGAATTTTCCAATAAAAGTGTTTTTTATTTATCTTTTAAAATATATATTAATAAACAGAATGATAAATATTTCAATAACCTTAGCTATTACTTTATGTGTTTTTAATTATTTCCATTGTATGCTTGGTAAGTAATACTTGGTATACTAGATAAGTATGCTTGATAAGTAATAACTATACTTCTGAAAGGAGTTATATAGACTTTTGCACTCTGAAAATGTTAGATCAGGTGATGATTATTTAGAGACTCAGACAAAGTCTTTTTTAATGATTAGAAAAGTAGTGGAAATACTCAAATTTTTCAGGACAATGCAGTACAAATGAGTTGAGAAGGTCCTGTTGTTGTTGATATATATCTGAGTGATTTACTTTGAAGTGAATAGGTTAAAAAGAATCATGCACTGATTCTCAGGACKGGAATCTTCAGCCAAGGTTGCACCAGAGACAGTAGAAAAATATACTGTCCCCTATTATCATGTAGTCCAAAAAAATATATGAAGACAAGAGTTATCAGTGATACAGACAGTATCAATAATCTGTTGTCAATACAGAAAAGGCAGACATGAGTCTCTGTTTTCGAAGCAGAAATGTGTGTGATGTTCTGGAGGTGGAACAAGGTTTTGTTTGAAATTTCGTCCTTTTTTTTTTCAACCTACTTTTTTTTGAATTAGCTGTCCTTAGGAGACCAACCTCACTATATGCTGAGAAGAGMAGAAAAGAAAGATTATGGGGCAGATCAGCATGTAGAAGGGCAATCACTTCTGGAAGTAACACATAATCAAATCTTGATTCAAATAATAGGCTAGTAATCAATTATTGAAGTAATGTGACAGTTTTAAGAGTTATATAAGCTTATCATGATTTCACAGATAATGCAAAAAAAATCTTACTGACGTTTAAATATAGATTTCCAAGGCAATTTGGCAATTTGGTATATCATATTTGATGTAAGTTTTCTGGATATCAAACCTCATTTTAGCTGAAGACTCATTTGGAAGAAATTACAGAGGGAYCACGGGGTGTTTTGTTTGCCTTTCATTGCAGAGGATGAATCTGGTTTACTGTTCAGAACTTCTTAAAAGAGTATCAGTTTGCACTGTGAAAAGGCAGTAAATGAACAGATTTCTTTGGATTGAGGTGGTAAGAATTTTCGAAGCCTCCTTTGTCTGGCAAAGAGCATTGTATAMATATGGCAAAGTAATAGCTCTACTAAAAAGGTCTCTGTAGATGAAATAAGCAACTTCAGGGGTCTCTCTTCCTCCAGCTATGTATGGGAGAGCTATGTAAGCTCTTAGCTGTGTGGTTTGTGGTAGTTAGTCCAAAAGGATTACGCCTGGGGAAGAGGGAATCCCCAGTCTTTGCTAGTATCTGAGCATTWTTGGTGGGAGTTTGCTAGGACCAGCAGCGAGTATTTGCTTAGGTAACAGCAATTATAATCATTTTCCCCCACAGTCTCAGATTTTCTTTTTCTTGCCTTAAAAGTGCAGAGAGWTTGCCCTTCTTACTACTTTGTACTATAAATTAGTTAGTTTCAATTAGGAAAAAAAAAAGATATGRTGAAATAATACCCTTATTTGCACTGCTATTAATTTGATTTGTTGCTTAAAGGCTCAGTTCCTTGAGGYGTATGGATAGACGAGAATTTTGTTTTCAGTTAGAAAAAGAAACAGTGTTGATGTTTGCTGAGAAAATACTAAAAATTTATTCCCTGTGTAATCTGAAGATTTAGAAGCAAATTTAAATGCTCAGCATTTATTGTAGTTTTTAACCTCAATGTTTGCAAAGGCTTTGCTCATTTTAAATTCAGTAGCTTGCCATACTGTGAGAAAACTAAAATGCTTCAATTTTTTGTCACATAGCATTTATGACCAGAAAAATTTTCTCAAGTGCTCAAAGTAATAARTGTGCATGTATTTGGGTGTGTGTATACATGTCTCTGTGTTATAGATATATAGAGAGAAATAAAAATGTTAATATATCAAAACTTATTTTATATKAATAAATTATATTTCATAGTTACATTATTTCTATATTTTTACATGGATGAGTTATAGGTATTTGCTCTTACATGGTAAAATTCTTTAAATTTCTCAATTGCATTAGTAAATGTTAAATTTAAAAAAAAACACAAGTCAGAGAGCGCTGAGAAAACATTGATATTCTGGAGAGCTAACACTATCTTCGTTATTTCTGCAAGTTTGGGTTTTATGCTTTGGTTATTATGTGTTATTCTAGTAATTATTGTTGTGTCAGAATTATATTAGCCTTTGAAGCATTTTGAATTCAGRAGAGGTTTTTTCTTTTTGTTCCTTTCAACTCATAGTCTCTCTATTCAGCTCAAGATGTCTGCAGATATCTATAACATGAACCATAYGATTCATATATAAATTTGATATTTATAGTGATTCAGTTCTGTATTATATTTTCTACTTGTTCATATTGATCATTCTTTTGGATAAAAAGCATTACTTTAATGTAGTTTTCCTTTGAAAGAAAGTAATATTCTTCGTTTAAAAATACTTATGCAGTCTCTAGAAAATCTGTTCTCTATAAAGTGTATTCTTTATGAGATCTTTTTTAAATAATGAAAGAAAAGGAATAAAATTCCATGACCTGTATCTTTGTATCACCATTTAGTTCTTAATAAAATTTAATGGGTAATGTGTTAATGTTATTAAAAAAAAAAAAAAACCCATAGCTTTTTTGAGGCTGTGAGATCTGCTGGAATGTAAATGCTGAGTRTGCCACAGAAGGTATAGGTTGGGGCAGATGACAAGAGAGGGAATTGAAGGAAAAAGACTTAGTCATGAGAATCCCTTTTTTAAGTTGCAAGGAATATAGAGAAACATAATGGAATARTGTTTTTAAGGCTAGACTTAATAGAATAGTTACATTCAATATGAAGATAAAATCATATGAAACAACTTTGTCCATTTAACTTACATGAAAACATGGAATAGTTGGTCYGTATTCTTGTATGCCTAGAACAAAAGCCTGGTTTAGAATGATGATTTTCCTATGGGGATAATATTGCACGATGAAATTTTTAGTTTGCAGTGCATTGATTGCTGTGCRTTTTTTTTATTGCTTTACTTGGCTGAAGTACTTTAAATAATTTTCTTATATTCCAGTGTACTGAATAAAGAAYAGAGATTTTTGATCTTTATTTGTGTAGAAAAATATGTGTTTTGACATTGTAACTGAGCTGAAAATACAGCTGTAGTTTTTCTTTGTAAATATTTTTCTATGTAAATATGTAAATAGAAATCAAAAGCTGCCCCTTTATATAAACAACCTCAGAAGAAGGCTCCGAAGCGCTCACGGCCCCACACCATTACTGATCTTTCCATTCTTTTGACTCTACTTAAGTCTGTCCTTTAATATATGCTTTCTTAGCTGTTATTATGCAGGAAATGAAAAATTAAAAAAAAAAAAGAATGGGGGAGGAAGCTTGGTTTAAGAATACTTCGTATGGGAAACAAAATATCATTTTAAAAATTTGACAAGAGTTTAATGAGATCTAAATGAAATCTAATGAGATCTAGATCTCTCTGAGATCTGAACTTTACATGTATAGTTGCCAGGGTATTTATACGGGTCTAGACAGAGATTTTACTTCAAAATTGTTGGCACTGCAATTTCCATAAGTGAATTGAAYATTAATTGGGATGGAGGTTGCCATATCAAACCCCTTTAAAAGTTTATGATAGTATATATTAAAGAAAGTTTGGATTAATATTTTAAATTACCAATTGTATATGTTATCGAAAGACTTTTTAATGAGAAAATTTGTGAAATTCTCATATTCACATCATAGGAAAATAGACTGGAAAAAATATTACAGAATAGAAGCACCGAAGATGCAGATAAATGCCTATAGCTTGTGAAGATAATTCAAAAGATTGGCATTTGAAATCAGCCTGTCATTTCTTCGTATGCTAACAGGACCTGATTTGTTTTTCTTATATCATTATCTGTGTGCAATTTTCTGTTATAAGTAGCTTTTCAATTTCCAACTATTATTACAGTCAAGTTATTTGTGCTAGCTCTTGAAAGAAGTGAATGCAACATTAAGAGAAATTATATGAACAACCTAATGAATTAACAATGAAATAGAAATGCACAATAGCTCAGTAATCAGCACCAGACTTAATAATAAATCAGCTATTACCATATACCAMTGGGCAAGATTTTAGCAAGAATTTAAGCACTTAAGGAATTTACAAGAGAGTAAAATTAACACATTTATCAACAGAACTGTTTAATAAGCTGAATTGATAACTATATTATCTYGGGGAGCTTAATGGTAGGAAAAGTAATAGTAAGAATTCTACCTGAGTAATAACTTATGTTTATTTTTTTCTTTTAAGTACTTCAAAGTGCTTTTGTAATTGTAGGTGGAGAAAATCTGGTTATATGATATCTCCCTTTACYTAAGTAAGGCTTTTAAAATCCTTAAAATATTAGAAGTTATTTATCTTTTGTTCATTTAAAAACATGGTCTTTTGTTCTCTTTTCCTGTGAAGCTGTCTCCTCAAATCACTGTGTGTGTGTTTTGTGTGAGGAAATGCCTTGTCTCCTAATGCTCATCAGAAAGAGCAGATAGATCAGACTGATGCTGCTTTTCATTAAGAGGACCATCTTATGTGGCTTTACACATTCTTTGTTCGTGCATTAAACTGTTTTTTAAGTGTAGCCTGAAACAGGCTTGCTGTTGCTTTGGTCAGTGGTTAAAGCTAAGCAGCTAAGCAGCCTGTGAGGAAGGAGCTGGTTCTTATAAGAGCATTATTTTGGAGAACACCTTCAATTATAGCTGCTCTGAAGAGTACTTCCCAGAAGAAGCCCTATCCTCCCCCAAAATATAATAAATCGTATGAAATACAATCACATGTGCACATATATATATTAGACAGGTGAGTTGTCTTGCCCAAGCAGACTGTGTGGGGTACTTCCTCTTCTGAAATGGCTTCTGTATGTGTAGGACGCCGGGTGGATTGATGCAGTGCTATGCCAATCTTTTCTTCACGGTGTGTCAACAGAATAGTGACAAATGTACAGATATGGATTTCTTCTCTCAGGAAATACCAAGCCTCTAGTTGAGCAGTAAAGAGCAGTGACAGATTAAAGGCCATCTATCTGTGACAGTCAGAAATGAATTGCAGGGAGGTGCCTACTTTTCCAAGGTTGAAAAAAATCAAGGAGAAAAGGCTTCTGGAGATTATAGGCTGCTTCTGCAAAGGAATTCAAAATATTTGGTGCTCTTTTTTTCCTCCACAAAGATTTATTTTTCAATAATGGCATATATTTTCCATTACGGTCCTAGTTCTTTTCAAGGAGGAAAAATGAATATACCTGCTTTGCTAGTGTAATGACCTAGATTTTTTTTTATAGATGCGATCTCTCTCCCTTTGTTATCCCTAGTTAACCAGAAGTAGCATGTTTTCCAATTTTTAATAGTTTTGTTGAAGAAGGATCTTCAGTATTCTGTCAGGTCCTGTGCTGCACAATTGTCTTTTATTAAATATTAAATGTAAATGTTATCATATTGGTTATTGTTCTTGTATGCATCTTTTCCTTTCAGGAAAAGCTGGACGTAGGGACAAGAAAAGAGGTGGATGGAATGGGAGCACCTGAAATAAAATATGGGGATTCAATATGCTTCATACAACATGTAGACACGGGCTTATGGCTCACATACCAATCTGCTGATGCAAAGTCTGTAAGGATGGGATCTGTGCAGCGCAAGGTGAGACCATAAATGAAAATACACTTTATACAGTCACAGGCTGTTTTTGTGAACACAAGTGAAAACTGCAGGAGGCAATTAATTTGTAAATTAAATAATTTACAAATCAAATATAATATAATAGAATTTACAAGTCAATTATAATGTTATTCAGCATAATAAAGGAAAGAAAAAATATTTTCAACATTTAGATCTTTCAAAAGTGACTTCATATTTGTATTTATCTTCATTTTAAATATCCAATTTTGAAGGAATTCTAATGCTGATTCTCAGCATGGGAAAAAGGTCAAAATGAAAAGTCATTTCATTTTGAAATGACTCCCTTTTATTTTTTTATTTCAGGCAATAATGCACCATGAAGGTCACATGGATGATGGTTTAACATTGTCCAGATCTCAGCATGAAGAATCCCGTACAGCACGTGTCATTCGTAGTACAGTCTTCCTTTTCAACAGGTTTATAAGGTGTGTTTTTAAATGATTGTCACTGATTTTTCCCCTGGCTTTTATTCTATTTAAAAAGATCATTAACATGGCAGTGAATAATTAAGTCATTAGAAAATTTGATCAATACTTCTGAAATAAACTTTATGCCAAGCCTGTGTCTGTTACCAGTGAAGAAGTATCTTGAGAGGTGTTATTCAGGCTACTTTCTCTGTTCTCTAATATTAATTTATCATTCAACTTTCATAATAAATTTATAAATATACTATATCAAACCAAAAATGGAAACAAATCATAAAAGAGATATGTTATTTGCCAAAAGCTGCTGGGTGTTAAAGTAGGACATGAAGTGATCAGTAGGACATGACTCAGCTTTTGGTTTTCCAAACATAGCTTTAAGAATTAATAAAAGGTACCTTGAAAACYATGTTTGTGCAAAACAAATATAGGGAGCAAGTTCATAGTCACAAGTAAGTTTTCTTAAATAGATAATGTTATGCCTTATTTTTCCTCTTTCCTTGGGCTTTCCTTATTTGTTTCCTTTTAAGGCCACTTCTTTTTGTACTTTTTCTGCAACATGTAAATGAAATATTTTATTTTATAATTATTTAGACGTCTAAAAATACTTCCAGATTTATGCAACGTGCATTTATCTTCCTTCTCCAAACATCCTCCTCACTAATACTGATAAAATGCTAATTCTGCAACATTAGTGGCCTCAGTAATTTAAGAAAGGCCACTCTTATCTGGGTAGCTGCCATTAGGAAAGGAACAATCATATGTAATAGTCACAGTATTAAGAGTTGTGTATGAACTCATTATTCAAAGATGATTTAGTTAGAGGCCACCATGTCCTCAGTCGTTGTGCAGCTTAAGGCTGCACAATACCGGAATTTATTGAGAAACATATAACCAGGTTCTGAAATGATGGAATTTTGAATATAAAAGTGATCCTAGATATTTCTGTAAATGAAACATTTTCTTAGAAGCTTCTAAGAGTACAAAATAAATAAAAAAATAAAGCCTTTAATGATAAGATATCGCAAATCAAGGAAATAGTGAAACAGAATTGAAATTTTTTTAGGGAAAGCATATGGGATCTGAGTTACTGTTTAGCAATTTGCAGGATGTTTTTCCAAGAAAGAGGAGTAGGAATTATTCTAATAAGTGCCTGACCCATTTCCTAGCTGTGAAGCTAGAGGGAAAAAATCCTGGCAATGTCAGATAACGTGGCTATAATAAAAATTAGACTTGCCTTTGGAACTGTCTTTTGAAAGGAAAAGCTGGCTGGGGAGAAAAGTACAAATGGCCACTGGTGCAGAAAGTGCAGCCTGCAGGGAAAGTAGGAGTCTGGGGGCATTCGGATCGCTGGGGAGCAAGTGCAGTGGGAAGGAGAGCAGCATAGCCCCCGTTTCTGAGAGGTGAGGGTGTAGGATTGCTCCCAGGGGAATTCCCTCGTGCTCTGCCTGCGTGAAAGAGACAAAAGGATACCAGAGTGCAGGCACAGGCCGGCTGGRGGAGAGCTGGCACCGCGGAGGTAGCCCAAGGATGGAGTGGATGCATGATGGGGAGCACGTGTGGGCTGACTGGGGTCACCTGGGGAGACCATGCATTTATTTGACTTCTGCCACTCCTGGCCTTGCGATGCTGTGGGCAGGTTTATCATATGTTTGGCTTGGTGGGCAGAATATACATTTCTGAATTTCTGGATTCAGAAAAAGAGCCCTGAATAGACCCAGTTTAGTGATGATGATGTTTGATGTTCCCTTTTTTTGTTTGGGAAGCAAAAGTGGAGAATGTAACAGTGAATAACTGTTGGCAACAAAAGCTTTGGAGAAGTTGTGTAGTTGTCAGAAACAAATTTTCCACCTTGTTTTCATTTTTGTTTATTTATTTAATTTCTTTTCTTTTTKTGAAATCTATAATCTACATAAAGTGTTCCTTCAAAGCAATGAAGAGATTAAAATAGATTGTGTCATTATTCCAGGGGCCTTGATGCTCTCAGCAAGAAAGCAAAGTCTTCCACGGTTGATTTGCCCATTGAGTCGGTCAGCCTGAGCCTTCAGGACTTGATAGGCTACTTTCACCCCCCAGATGAACATTTGGAGCATGAGGACAAGCAAAACCGACTGCGAGCACTGAAGAATCGCCAGAATCTCTTTCAGGAGGAGGTAGCTCTTTCATCTTTACTCTGGATTTTCCAGCTTCTTGTCCACAAGATTATTCCTGCAGTCTGGGATACTGATGTTTAAGATAGAGTGCATTTTCAGCACTATAAAATGCCCTTCAACACTGTTTGTTTCTTTGTTTTTATTTATTTAATTCAGAGATACTGCTTTTCTGACTTCACTGGTCCAATGTCTTATATATATCTATAGATATCTTATGTTTTTTCTTATTGCTTTTCATATGTTGCATCTAAAGATATATATATTTTCTATGACATTCAGCGTCTTTCTGTTTTTAGGGTATGATCAACCTTGTCCTTGAATGTATTGATCGTCTGAATGTATACAGCAGTGCAGCTCATTTTGCAGATGTAGCTGGAAAGGAGGCTGGAGARGCATGGAAATCTATTCTGAATTCTTTGTATGAATTACTAGGTAAGAAATTAATAATCAGATGAGAAGAATTGTGTAGTTATTTTGATTTTGAAGACTTTCTATTTATGYGGAAAAAACAGAAAAGTCGAATGATTGCTTTTTTGTATCGTTGTCTTTCCTGCGTATCTCAAGSTGCCCCAGAGTGTGTAAGCAAATACGTGTGATGACATCATCTTCATGGCTTAGGAGCCATGACCAGTAAAACTGGTAACTCCAGCACTGTGTGAGGTTACACTGGGCAATGGAAAGGTGCTTTCTTTCAGATGCAGAATAAAATGAAGATCTTGTCCACTTGTAGCCAATCAAACTCCTATAATAGCTTTTATTAATATGTATTAGCCTTGATTTTCCTTGTCAGATTTCTGTTCAGCACTTCACCTGATCWGTTTTCAGAGTGATTTGAATTGAATATTTTATTCTCTATGTTATGTGATTATCTATTTTGTAAGATTATTATGCACTGCTGTTGTTATTTACATACTTATTGCTGCTCATTGATTCTGGGGAAAGCCAGATGTGCGTTTCTAGAACTTCAGGATACTTT
>PTEX01000050.1:94485-263304 GCA_003342815.1 Eudromia elegans | reverse complement strand
ACATACATATATATATACACACACCCCCTACTCCAAAAGAAAAGATGTCCCCTATATTTACTTCGTAATATGTGGCCATCTTACTCAGATCTTCAGAAAGCTTTGTCTTAAAATAATGTATCATGCCATGCAAGATCATGCAGATCTTCCCTCCCTAATATGTAGGTAGTAAAAACAATGATTCCAAATTTGTCTTTAGAAAATGAAATTTAAAATGGTTATGCCTCTTTCCTTTCTGTTAACCATTTTAAGCTCTAACATGGACTGTTGTGTGTCTTTAAAAACACGTATTTTGTCTAAAGCTCGGGTTTGGACACAGTCAGGACTGTTATCTCCGTCTTTCTGAGCTAGCGATCGATGTATGTTTCATTCATATTTATAAAATCCCACTTAAGAGAAATTGCAAAGTTGTGCAAATAAAGYGATGTTATGTCAATTCCATTAAAACGTATATAGCTGAATACGAGTTTGTAGAATGAAGCAAGTCAGAAGTTGGGAAATGTCCAGACTGATGTAGTGTGTTTACTATTAATTGAATCTTTGGGGATATGCATTGTGGAACAGGATCACGTACTAGTTTTTCTGCAGGATCCATTACTTATTTAGTGCTCATTTACTATTGGATCTTAGTATTYAGTTTCCTTTCTGTCACTCAGCATGTGTCCTTAAATCTTATTTATTGTAAACCTTTAAATCCTGTTTGGAAAACAAAGCTGTTAATTTACCTTGGAATTMTTTTGTGGCAGTTCTGATGAGTGGTCTGAATAATTATGGTTGTTTGTGGCCATGTTCTGTGGAAACACTTCTGTAGAGCACAGACACAGAATTATCTCCCTTTCACTGACAGGGAATGCTGGAAAAAAAAAAAAAAAAAAAGGTAGGTAAAAAATTTCCCACAGTGTTGGATCCCAAATTAAGAGCTCTGGAATCTGACCTTTTTATAAAAGACTGCTTAGCAGTATTTCATGTATGCAAGGCATGCTGCAAGCTTGCATTCCTTGGAATTCAGAGCCAGGAAAAGTGATAAACAAATGACAAAGATGATATCTGTCTGGCCTAACTGCAAAGTGATTGTTTATTTACTTCTCTTTTCTTCTCCATAATGCCCAACAGCAAAGTGCGGCAAATGGAAATGTAGCAGGAGTTCTCTATGTAGTAGTCTCCTCACTATCCAAACCTGTCCAAAGGCAAAGAAGCTCCAGATTRTGCTTTTGAAGGGAATGAAAATCCCATGGGGAAAAAATAAGAGTAATTAACATACGATGCATAGCCTTCATATCACCAGCAGGGTTCTTCCCTCCGGTCCACTACCTTGTCCTTCATGAGAAGCAGGAAATGTAGTAAATATCACTGAGACAACCAGGTGCCCTCTCCTGTGGCCCCAGAGATCATAGTGATTGTTATTCTAATTATTAAGAATCAAATTACTATKGTAGGAATTAAGCACTAAAAAATAATATAAAGTAGATCCAGAGAGTTAATGTCCTGGTTATAKCACGTATTGATCTTTCAGAGCATGCACAGTGGAATATAGCAGTCTGTGGCTGTCAGGTTATTCATAGGTTTGTGGGAGTGTTGAAGTTCTTATAACCATTTAGTTTGTTTCAGCTTCTGTTACAGCTGAGTGCACAGCTCAGTCAGACTGAAGGATCTAGTTCTGTAAAAAGCCTAAAATTTCCACTTTAGTCAGGTGATACACAGGCCACAAGACACCTTCTGAAAGGCTTTCACCCTGCCTACCTTGTGCATTATCCTGCCTGTGTCCCTAATTGCATTATCTCCTGGCAGCTAAGACTTGAGCAGCTTGGCTCTGATCTAGCAGTAATAAATTTGTTCATTGATCTGTTTTGAATGATGCTGGAGTTATACAGTAAGTGCATGGATGGCAAATGGATATTAGTTGCTTCTATCTTGCTCCAGTAAACAGCAGTTTGCTATTGAGTCTGCATAAAAAATTAAGTCTTGTCTTTTGTCATGTCTCTGACATTGTTTGTGGCGTATTTCACTGTCATAGCAGTGGAGGGATTTATGGACTAATAGCTAAGATAGTATACTGGTGTGTATATAGTTAGGGTATAAAAATGCTTGCTAATTATCCAACAGAGCACCCACGAGGCATGTGTCCTTCCCCTCCTACAAATACGTGGAGTCACTGTGAACCTTATTTGATCTGTTTCTATCACGAATATATCTCTAACAGTGTGGTTTTAATATTTGGCCGATAATCTCATGTTCTTCCCCACTCCTCTTCCATTTTCTTCAAAGCTGGAGACTTGTTCTTAATAGTGGCCAGAAAAAGWAGCAACTGCTGAATATTAACTTCCGTTTTCCATTTTGTGTGTCTTTGTTTCATTTTATGCACAACTTTAATCACTGAAAACTAACCTTTCAGAAGGTTATGCTCAGCTGCATTTTTGAAACCATCTATGTCTTATTACTGGTCCTGAAGTTAACTTTATTAGAGTTAGGTGAAACAGTAAACTATTACAGCCTTAATTTGATATTGTTACCTGAATTGAATAGAGTGATTTGTCTAAAATCAATTAAAATAAAAAAAAAAAAACAAAAAAACCCACAAAGAAAACCCCACAACAGTTCTTCCAGAATCAGAAATTCCTTCATTTTAATAAGCATCTTATACTCTTTTTATGATCCTTAGGAAATATTTGCAAATAACTATGGTCATGATCTATTGGCTATATCAAGTTTCAAAGTACAGATTTGATGTCACATCTTTTGACCTCACTAAACAGTGGTTCATACTGGTTATTTCGGTGAACTGCTGTTCAAGTGTCAGAAGGTCAAGTCCACTTGACATAAATACTTAAACACAGGTAAATGGGTCTTGTTGAATTCCCAAGATCTGTTAACTGTGAGGAAGTTCTAAAAAACTACTCAGAAGATATCTGTCTAATACTTTCAGACAACATTGTAACACATTTTGTTAGGAACTAATTTTGCCCATGAGCTGGATCTTTTCACAACATCATTGAAAAAAACAAMMCCCCCCCCCCAAAAAACACAAACAAAAACCAACAACCTCCCCTCACCCCAAAAACAGTAATGCAGAAGTGAAAGTTTGATTAGCACACAGATTTTGGAATCAGGTGATCAGCAAACCAATATTTTATCTGACCTACAACTGATTGTCTTTAAATAAAAAGTTAGAGAGAGAATTGTCTGATATTATTCACTGGTGTAGTTATTCCCTATGTTTATTGCTGTTACTGTTTTTTCTTTTTTTTTTTTTTTTTCCAGTGAAGAATTGAATTTTAGTTTCTTTCTTTGTCATGCAGGATTTGTGACTTGTTTGCAGCTGGCTCTAAGTAACTGATCTATTTTGCATTGAATAATATGTAAGGAACAGAGATTCAGAACAATTCAGAGTTTTCCTAAATATAAAATGCAGAGTGGCTGACTGGTGGAAGCAGAGATTTCCATGGACAGTGTTTCTTAGCAGGATCTACAATTAGTAGGATAGTTAATAGCCATTAATAGCCACTTCATGTGGACTATTTTTCAGGGATTACTGAGATGATTAGTGAAATCACAATAATTCATAATCTAGTTAGCTGAATTTGATATCAAGAACATCAGAATTCGAATGTTAAGAATCCAGCTTGCTGGTCTTTTCTGGAAAGACAGAGATTCTTCTAATTCAAATGGACTTGTAATTGTGATTTTCTCTCTCTCTTTTACTAATAGCGGCTCTGATTAGAGGGAATCGTAAAAACTGCGCGCAATTTTCCGGATCTCTTGATTGGTTGATCAGCAGATTAGAAAGACTGGAAGCCTCTTCTGGTATGTTTTTTAGTATTTTAACTTCATTGTGTTCCCAGTTTTTCATTATTTAAAATTGATAGTATACTCATTCTGTTTAATTATTATAAAGCTCTTCCTATGGGATAGTAAACTATATTCATAAAATGAGATTTATAATTGTAACATTTTTATACATTGACGATGGTTGTATTTCCTCTTAGCTTCTGTTCATCTTTCCTTTGCATTTAGTACTGTGTAAAAATAAACAACATTTGAGAAAATTTTAAAAATTATTTTTTAGCTTTTTACTCTTGGTTTTTTATTTCACTGTTGCTATTTTTAAATTCAGACAAAAAAATGATTTGTCAAAACAGTTGTTCTGTAGTTATAGTTGGGAATCTAGAGTTTGGTCTCACTTCAGACCCTACTTATATTCCTCATTGTCACCTACTGTCCTTATTTTCTTTCTGAAGCCCTGTGCACTTACCACTTTTTGCTTAGAAGGTTAATGGTAAACAGAAATGTGCTTATATTTTTGAATGTTTTTGAAGTGTGATTATCATCTGTGTTGCCCATTGGTCAAATAAATAAACTGCGATCCTGCATTTTGGAAGCAGTTGGAAGCAGTTCTGCATCATTTTATGGATGTTAATACTCACTGTTTTTTTTTTCTTTTCTCTCATTTTATTTTACACAATAATTTAATTACTGAGAGTTTTTTTTCTCAAAGTGAAGATGTATCGAAATGGATTTCAGATAGGCACCGCAATAGCCTATGATCAGCTATTAGCCAAAGCAGCTAAAAAATAAGATTCAAATAAGGGTGATTAGTTATGGACCCTTAGGACTGATCTTTGACTCTTTTCCAAGCATGTTTTTCATGCTGAAGTTTACATGAAGTATCAGAAAGCAAGTAATCCTGTTAGAAAGAAATATTACCGCAGGCTGTTAGACGTGAATAGTAAAAGCATTTACTGGACTCAAAAACGTGCATAGTGTAAGGCCTGTATTCTAAATGGGACGCTTTTTACTGTAATACTGCTTAGAATTTTACRCATACAGTTACGACAATAACTGAGGAAAGTATTGAATGGAATATAAACAAATGTTAGTGTCTTAATTTACTGGTTATGTGAAGTAGAGGGTATGAAAATAAAGAAGTTACTGAAATAAGAGAAACTTTAACAGCTCTTTACATATATTATTTCTCACATTATATAGACAGATATGTTAACTTCTGGGGATATTCTCAGGGAATGGTTGACAGAGAAAATAAGGTTTTACAATGCATCCACAAATTTGTCTGTAGCTCATAATGTTACTTAATGAAAATATGAATTTGGGTTTCTATATTTAACATTTACTCTACTCCTAATCAGTGTGCAATAATTTTAAGTTATATTTTCAGCTCAGAAAAGAAACATTTACCTTAGATGACTGTTCTTACCCTTCAGTCTTGTAGCTCTCTCACTTCCATARTAGATTTTGCAGCATTTTGTTACCTGCTTTTGCTGCAGAGCTATGCTTCTAGCATGGGAACTGTGCCATTACTTCCAACCCCTGGTGTGCACTGATTTGTTTCTGCTCACATRCATTGTGCTGTGAACCCTCAAACTGCTCGGGATGCAAGGCTATAGGAGCGTATGAGGTTAAGACTGTCCTGATACTTCTGTTCTCAATTTG
This sequence comes from Eudromia elegans, assembly GCA_003342815.1. Taxonomy (NCBI): domain Eukaryota; kingdom Metazoa; phylum Chordata; class Aves; order Tinamiformes; family Tinamidae; genus Eudromia; species Eudromia elegans. The sequence goes on along the minus strand of PTEX01000050.1, from coordinate 257,859 downwards.
TGTTAGAGAGTTGCTGCTTATCCTATCACTGCAGCATATTAGTATATTTGGTGTAGGATTCCTATCTGGATAGATGTTTTAATGAAAGTTTCTGTTTATATTGTGGCTAGGGTAGCCTGCTTTGCAGGTGCCTTGATCTTCTTGCTTTCACTTCAGTCACAGGGAGTTTAAAAACAAACAAGCATTTAAAACTGGCAAAATCACAGCATAGCTCTCTCTTCAGCTAGAGTCTGCCCTTGGTTTGAGAGCACTCATCTAAAGAGAAAGTTCTCACAATTATGCAATTGCAAGAAATTTGAAACTTTCGTAATTTTCATGTATTTTCACAGTAGTTCATGGTAAAGTTGTTTTCTAAGAAACTTAGTTTTATTTCTGGAATTGTCAGAGATAGGATTTCCCAATGTAATTCCTATCTTTGGGCTAAACCTTTGGAGATTTGGTAAGAAATTCCTTATAATAACTTCAAAATGATATGACATATGGTTCCTRTTAATTTTCTTAAATTTATCTGAAAGTTTTGAAAATTCAAAGCTAAATATTTATGATATTATGGCAAGGTATGACAAAGTGTAATCTATACTGATGCAGTAAAACTGCAGTAAAGTTACAAAATTTTTGAGGTGCTGGTGTTTGCAGTGCTCGTTTCAAATTTGTTCCTAGGGAAGGAGGTCATTTCAGGTCTTTCACCGTATGTTCGGGTAACATGATTTCCAGGTTGTCTCCCAAAGCTAACTTTATACTCAAGAGTTTTCTTGGTTTTGAGGGAGTCAGTTATACAAGTTGCCAGTTGCCAGCTCTGGGTTTCAGTTATCTTAATAGGTAAAATATATCTATTGTTTAATATGTAAATGGTGTTTTGTAATTTAAGTGAGATGCTTGTCTGCAAATCTTAAGCTGGCCCGGAGCAAGGAATTTCACTGTTTTGATTTGTGTGGTAGGTCTATAGTGGGTAGAAATGGTGCCTTGTATTGCACCTTCTAATCAGGAATAACAACTTAATGTATTCACCTAAAGTAGCTGGCTGATTTTCTAAGGTGCAGCATTTTTTGGGAAGAAAGAGTAAGCTCTGTGAGTAAAAGCTAAATTAGATTCACCCTCAATATTGGAATTGTGTTGGCTGCATCCTACAGATATTTTCTTGAGTGTGTTATAATAAAAATTTGATACCATAAAACATTGGTAAAACATTTACATCATTAAAAACACTGATCTTTACTTTTTTCATATCCTTGAATTAAATATGTTGTGAAAACACAATAACGGTGTTAAGTATATAAAGAACAGCTGTAGGAGTTAAGTACAAATTAGTGGGAAATGATTTCAGGAAATAGAAGCTAGTACAGAATAAGTGCAGCTCCTGTTTATTCTTTTTTGATCACAGCAGAAACATAAGRAAATGAAGTTATGTTGAACTAAAAACATGAGGGTTAGCCATGARTTGGCCATTTAAGAACCGAGATATCACAGGAGAAGTTGAGTCAAACAATGCAATGTCAATTGCAGCTGTCTCTACCATGCATAAATAGAAACAAACTAAACTATTCTGTATCTCAAAAAAAATTATTCCAGATGGTGATAACTAGTCCTACTAAAATTTTAAAGGCGTTAAACCATATAGAGCAAAAAATAGAATTGGACAAATTGGTAATCTAATATCCTTCAGAATAATATTTTGGAAAACAGGTGACATTTTGTTTTTGAGTAAAATACATGCTATTTTTTAGGTGGTGAATTTTTATTTCACAGTCTGAAATTACAGAAGTCATTTTGCTGACCTATATACTTCCTTTCATCTGTTAATCATTAAGAAGTATTTTTACCCATCTGTGTCATAAACTCTGTATATTGTACCATACAAAACTTATTTGTGATGACTGTACTATATTCAAACACTTTCTGCTTCGCTGCCTTGAGCGATTCCAATGAAATTGAACGGGCCCAGCTATGTTTAATAGACAAATCAAAAAGTGGATCAGTACAAAACCAGATTGTATATTCATATACATCTTTCTGAAATGCAGATGGTTTGCTCTTAGAAGAAAATGTATTCGATACAGATGCTACAGTAGCTGAGGTACCTGCTGTAAAAACTGGGTATAATGGATAGAATTCATTTATTCTTTGATRTTTACATCTATGTCTATTACTTTTTTTTTCCCCATTACCGGAAAAGTTAGAACTAAAATAAAACCCCTATATAKTCTTTCGAGACAAAATTAAGATTATGAATTTGCCTCTGCAAACCTTAAAATTAAATGTTATGGTTTTCACACTAACATTATTTAGTAGCTTTACTATTTATCTTGTTAAAAGTGTAGCTCTGAGACTACAGAATCACTTTGAAAGCTGATTTTCAACCCTTTGTCTGTCATGACTGCATCTGTTCTGTGCATTGTAGCATGTTGTGGGACAGATCACTAACCCTCTACAGCACTCTCTGCCTTCTCTGTTTTTATATGTGTTTCTCCAACTTCGCATATATTAAAATGCACACTTTTATTTGAAACCTGTATACTTGATAGACCAGACTGTTGCCGTATCACTCGTTTGTTTTCTGCCATTAGTATTCTTAAGTCTTAGAATGAACGACATGTTTTATTAGCCATGACTTAATATTTTCCTTCAGACCTCTAGATAAAAGTATTAAATAGTACTGAGATAAAAAGTGGTGAGCCTGTAGGTTGAGAATAGGACATGAAATCTGACCAAAGTCACTGGGAATTCCAGTCCTCATTCTAGTTCAAATTTTCCTGAGGAATAAAAAATAAAACTACCCCTTTMACAACAAGTAATTTTAAAATGAACATTGCAATTCTTCTGATAGAGAAACTTGGTCTTAGTGAGGATGGGAATTTGTAGAGCCCAAGGTTAAAGCAAAAATATTAAATTCTTTGCTGGATGGTAATAAAAGCTCTTTTCCCATATACTCCTCGTACCTTTCTATCCATGCATATAAATTCAGTATGGCCTAATTTTCTTTCTTTACAATRCAACAAAGTTTGGAATTCCATCTGCCTGTCTGCCTTGGCTGTACCTAGGCTTATTCGATTGTGATGGCTCTTTCTCACTTCATATCATGTCCCTAGGGTCAAGGGAGGAGCAGAGTGCTCTTACCTAGACAGGAGTGTTTGACTGAAACGTCTTTCCCTACCTGGGGGAGACTGCAGTGCTACGTGTCCCTGTTTGAGTAAAAGAGCGCATGGTACAGAGCAGCAGACTCATGCTGTGGATCTTGATTTACAAGAGTTAAACTGAGTGTTTGGAGCTGTGAGTAGAGTGTTGAGGACAGAGTGATGTGAGAAGCGCATTGTGAGTTGGAATTGCATTTCTCCAGATCTAAGATTGCTTCTCAGCTTTCCCTCAGTGCTCTGACTTCTCTCCCTGTGGCAGCAACAGCAGCAACTAATAGCAATGAACAGCATTTTTGATGCTTGTCTTTGCCAAATTTGTAAACTCTTAAAGAAAGTGGTAACTCCATCCAGTTCACATAAGAGCCCCCATTGCAGGGAACAATTCTAAGTTTAATGATTCTTAATGGCAGYGACTGCTGCTTTATTGGAATTGTAATTGCATTTAATTGTGATGCCACAGGTGATTTAGTGGTTCTTTCCTCCTTGCACATCTTGATTTCATGCTGGTTTCTATTTCTTTGTTCTTTTAACAACATTACAGTTGGCTCTCAACAGAGCTGTTGCATACACTAAGAAAATGATCCATAGTGTGCCATAGACTGGGAACTTATATGTGTCTTCTAGTTCAGAGGTATATGAATCCATTAGCAGATCATATGGAATGCTGTGGGGAGAGAGAAAATTGTAAATACAAAAAGGGTTTTTAGTGTATTTAATACGTGCATAATGTGTAGTCTTGGCCTTTTGGAGCCCTTGACACCTCCTCCAAAGTTTTTARCAGGACCAATATTTCACCTGGTTTGTTTTACTTTGTAAGCATTGGTTAGCATATATTTATCAATGAAATTTATGGCTTTTTCCCATATATTTTCTGGCTTTTTCTACAAGGGCTATTCTGGGAAGTCTAGCAGTGCAACATCCATACAAGACTTTTTTTTTAATAGCATACRATGATTTTTGAATCTTGTGTTGCAGGGTAATCTATTTTAAAGTATCATATTCAATTATAGTTTAGTTGCATACTTGCATGAATAACTTTCCTTTTTCGTTTTAATCCAGGAATTCTAGAGGTTTTACACTGTGTATTGGTGGAAAGCCCAGAAGCTCTAAACATTATTAAGGAAGGACACATTAAGTCAATTATCTGTCTTTTGGACAAACATGGAAGAAACCATAAGGTATGAAAAGACGAAGTATGTTTAAGTGAACCTTGATGAACCATGAAAGGAGGTTGTTCTGTGTACAACTTAGATTCCAAATACTTTTATAGTGCATTGACAGTTAGGAATTAAACTTTTCTTAAAAAGAATATGATCAAGTTGAAGAAGCAAAGGGGATGTTACCTTCTTGTTGGTGACAACACTGATATTCATTAAAATTGAAGGGAAGCAGGGAGAGTATGTTTTAATTGTGTTAGGAGAATTTCAGAATTATTGTGAAATAAAATGGCAAAAAAGAATTTCATAGCCATAAAAAGCTCTAACATATATTCCAGTAAAAAAGATACATAGTATTATGTTGCCTGAAGTAATTCATATTGATTATTATATCTTAGCAAGAACAAATATTAAGTATGTTAAGTTTTTCATTTTTTTTTTCTCTCCAGGTTTTGGATGTCTTGTGCTCTCTCTGTGTATGTCATGGAGTAGCTGTGCGGTCTAATCAACATCTCATCTGTGACAATCTCTTGCCGGGCAGAGATCTGCTTTTACAGACACGTCTTGTCAACCATGTTAGCAGGTAAAAAATGAAAAGAATTTTTGATTTTCAAAACTGTCTTTAAGATATTTTATTCTTATTAGCATTTTAAGTACTATACGTAAAATTCTWATTCATTAGGATAAAAAAAAGGATGAATCATAGCTAGCTGCTATAGGCTAAAGCAGGTCTAAACTTCTTTAAGTAGAGATTCTTGAATTTCTAAAAATTCTCGCACTCTGCTATCTAGCTCTAGCTGTTTTGTCAAAGTATCACCAATTAGAGGTTCATGATTGCCTTCTTTCTCCAGTGTTGATGGTCTTGCGAACATTTACTTTGTCGAGAATTTGAATTAATGCTGAGTCAGAATAATCTGACTTTAAGTGTGATCTTCCTCTGCCTTCAACTCAAGAAAGCCTCAGTCATCAAGTGAGAGGGAAAGTTAAAGCACAGAAATAGTAATGCTAATTCAGAGTTCAAAACATTTTATTAGATGAAAAGCATAAAAAAATCTGCTAAAAAGTATGTCACAAAAGGAGACCTTTTCAGGTTAAAAGAAGGTGAAAAAAACTTGAGAATTTTACGTATAATACCTTCAAAAATATATTTCATACTCACCTGTAAAATTCCATAAACCATGTGTATTTTTATTGTGTGTATTTTTTAAGGAACTTAAATGTTTAATTTGTAGAAAAGTGAACAGAATCTATACTCAAACTTTTGGCGTAAAAGCAGGTGCTCCTAGAAAGAAAATGTAGTCTTATGTGATAAAATTTCTGTAAGCAATTGAATCAGTGAAGACAGGTTTTATAGTCACTTGTGTTCTATAGTCCCTACCAACCCGTCTTTCCCCACAGTGTTCCCTTCACAGGAATGCATAGTATGTGCTGGTGTTGGCTTGGATATATGTTTGTACTAATTAGGCGTTTTGTACATGGCAAAAAAAAGAGTATTTAATCCAAAAAATTTATAACATAGTCCAGTAGATGGAAGTGAAAACTACATAAATGAACCCTAGAAGCCTGACTGATTTTTCACAATATGGTTAACTAATCATGGAGAAATGTACTTTGTGCTGCTATTGGATACTACTCTCATTTAAGGCTTTTAAGTCAAGAAATCAAGACTGGATGGCTTTCTCAACACATAGCTGATAAATGTGGAGATGGATTTTGTTGGTGAGATTCTAGATGCAATATTAGCCCAAAAAATCAGATTAAAAGAGCATTTATTTGTTTATATGTTTATTTATTTATTTATTTATTTATTTATTTATTTATTCATTCATTCTGCCACCTGACCTTTAAATGTATGACTCTGTGGTTTACTATTTAGGCATATGTTAATTAAGCACAGTAATATTTTTGTCTTTCAAGTATGCTCCTGAAGAGATTTGAAATCATCTGTAGGAACATTTAATTACCATTAAAGATTGAACTTAATTTTATGGAACTTAGAATAAAGAAGAGAGAGGARCAAAAGTATTTTGAAATAGGTGGACTCTTTTGTGTCTTTGTCTGTGTTGCTCTCTATTTTTAATACCTACTTATATTCTTTCTGTTCTAGTATGAGACCCAACATCTTCTTGGGRATTAGTGAAGGCTCTGCCCAGTACAGGAAGTGGTACTATGAGCTTATGGTGGACCATCTAGAGCCTTTTGTGACTGCAGAGTCAACTCATCTTCGAGTGGGCTGGGCATCAACAGAGGGCTACTCACCATATCCTGGTGGAGGAGCAGAATGGGGAGGAAATGGTGTTGGTGATGATTTGTATTCTTATGGCTTTGATGGTCTGCATCTGTGGTCAGGTATGTCACCTTTGTTGTTGTTGTTTACCTTCATACCAGGATGTACATTCGGAATTCCAGTATGWCTGTGATTTTAGCAGCAGCAGATGAATCAGATGTTTCAGCTGACACTAGAAATAATATTCACAAATGGTATCCCGTATCAGAATATATTTTAAGATGACAACGTATGTTTGAAATTCTTTATAATAAGCATTGCAGATTGAATAATAATTTTTGTTTCAGCCAGGGGCTTTTTTCTCAAAGTAAGTCTAAAGCTTTGCTTTCAAACTTCAAAGAAGCAGAAAATGAAGCCTGACAAGCAGTAATTTAAATTTCTAATTCATGTGTGATACTGTAAGAACATTCTGGGAGATTTAACTCATAGGACCTTTTTACARTTTTTTGTTTTGTTTTATTTTAAAAGTTTAAAAATGCTTTAGAGATGATAAATCCTTTTCAGTATGCTTCTTTTCCCATACACTTTTAAACAAGATTGTTTTGTAGTGATGTCACAATTTTACTTATATCCATTAAGACTGACTGCTTGTTTCAAGACTGGCTTGAATATGGTGTGTTTGGTCAGATGTTTATCTTCTTATTATTTCTCTTCTCCCTCCCTCCCTCTCCCTCTTTCTCTTCTCCCTCCCTCTCTCTCCCTCTTTTTCTTCTCCCTTCCTCTTTCTCCCTCTTTYTCTTTTTTCTTATACAGTTGTGAAACCTTGTACAATTCTCTGACATTTTTCCAAATGTTTATCCTTTCCTTCCATAGGTTGCGTAGCACGGACAGTAAACTCTCCCAACCAACATCTGTTAAGAACTGATGATGTTATTAGCTGCTGTCTGGACCTGAGTGCCCCCAGCATCTCTTTCCGGATAAATGGTCAACCAGTTCAAGGAATGTTTGAGAACTTCAACATAGATGGTCTCTTCTTCCCAGTTGTCAGTTTCTCAGCAGGAATAAAGTTAGCATCCACTGTATTTTTTTTTTTCTTTCCTTCTTTTTTCACCCCCCCCCTTTTTTTTTTTTTCATAGATATAAATATGGTGAATGTTTCCCTGGCTATATTCATCTTCATTTCCCTTTCTGACATATGCTTCTTTGGCACAGTTCTTGTGCTAGGATAATAAGTAAGAGTTACAAAGCAGTCCTGAAGAGAATGGTGCATGTGTTCTTTCTCCAGCGCACCAGAGTATTCACGTGATTTGTAAATAGAGCTTAGAAGCAGCTTCTTTATCATTTTCACAGCTGACAGTACAATGCATATTGMCAGTTATTTCCAGGGCAGCCTTTAATCGTTATGGTAAGAAAAGCATCAATCTTCAATATTTTCAGTATACTTGGCATAATCCACCTATTAAGAGGTAGTAACCACTTTTTGAAGATACATTATCTACCCCTTTCTTAGCAAATGATGGTAGGCTTTCTTTTCTGCAGGATGGGTTAATGTGAGCCTATCAATCTGTATTTGATTGATTTGATTAATCTGTGATTTTCCATAAAATTTCAAATCACATTTGAGGTGTCAAATTTCTCCTTTCACATATTAATTAGTTTGGGACTGTAATGTTAAAAAAAGACTATGGTGCTTGAGCAGGGGACTGTCTTCAGCAAGGCCAAACTAGACTGGAAATTGACTTTTTTTTTAGAGGCAGAACAATGCTATTAGGTATAATTTAAAGACCGTGTTAAATGGTATAAAAGTTAAGGACCTTTTTTYCCAGATGCATTATATTTTGTCATAAGTAATGCAGTGACAATAGGTATGTTGGTAAAACTACATGCTAAGATACAAACAATAAACATGAGAGAATTATGTGACACATGTTATTCACATGCTGAATATTCTTCTGGAAAGCGTTCAGCTATAACATTGACAGCAGCAGCTTCATAGAGCAGCCAAGTAGATATAAAAGAAGAGACAAAATCATTCTGCTGTTAACACTCGGGTATTTTTTAAAAAAAATGTTTTTTGATTCTTTCTTGGATGACAGTGGTCTGAGGAGGATTTTTTTTTTGGTCTTATGTCATTGCTACTTCATTTTCATGTCCTTCATTGGATTTTTCAGTAGCAAAAATCACCATTTTGTAATGAATGACAATGCTTTCCCCTAGGTTTCTGATAATGCAAGAGTATGGGAGTTTTTAGTATTGTGTCCTCAGGATTTAGCATTCTGTGGCAGAAAAAGCAATCACATTCCATTGTTTTCAGGCTCTTTTCTCAAATCTTCAATGGAGAGAGTTAAGAGACTGGTTACTTTGGGTTATAGCCTCTCCTTTCAGATACTAGGAAGGCTGCAATTTACTGAGTAGGCAAGTGAAGCAAACTCATTATTATCTCTCCTCTCCTTYTTTAGTATCTCCAGTTTAGAAGTGGCAGTAAACTAAGAGAAAGAAGAGGATTTTCATCAAGTTTTAGGTCCTACTACTTTCTAAACACCAGCACTAATAGAGAATGTTAAAGAATACAAATAAACTGTAACTTTTTTGTGTGTGTGTGTTCAGTAAGTTTTTTCTCCTCTCGCCTCTTGTCAGTTCTTAAGCCCACAGACCAATTGCCTTTGCCATCAGAGGTGTTTGTTACTTAAGTTAACTCTAATATTTACAGGGTTCGTTTCTTGCTTGGAGGTCGCCATGGAGAGTTCAAATTCCTTCCTCCGCCTGGGTATGCCCCTTGCTTTGAAGCTGTCCTCCCAAAGGAGAAGCTCAAAGTGGAGCACAGCCGCGAGTACAAGCAGGATCGCAGCTATACAAGAGACTTGCTGGGCCCAACTATCTCTCTGTCACAAGCAGCTTTCACCCCAGTTCCTGTAGATACCAGCCAGGTAAGGAACTTAAACTTTATATCTTCCCTTTTAACAGGAGATGTTAAGAGCTYATTTTAACTCAAACTGAAACTGAGTTTGCAGCTTTTCTCCAACTTGTTTTTCTTGGAGTTTGGTTCTTCTCTCTTCAGATTGTTTTACCTCCCCACCTGGAAAGGATTAGAGAAAAATTAGCAGAGAACATCCATGAACTTTGGGTTATGAATAAAATTGAACTTGGCTGGCAATATGGACCGGTATGTACCTTYCAACTTCATTTTCTGTTAATTGTGTAATGTTATCTGATAAATTGTTTTTGTTGTTATAATGGCACTATTTTTTCCCCCTCCTACCCAAATTGGCAGGGTTTTGGACTCTTTCCTCCAAAAGTGACCAGCAGTGCTTATGTATTTCTCAATCAAAATTCTGAATTTAAAGCTGTTTACTGCTTAAATATTCAGCCAGTCTACTTGACAGTGCAGAAAGCACCTCAGGGATTTTCCACCCTCTTATTTGTTCGTAGGGTAAACATTTTAGTCAGAGAGAAGAATGGCATCATTAAACATATAGCTTAGCACATTAGACTTATAGTTTAATATATGATTTTCTTATATTCAGGATAGCTTTTCAGGCTTTTGCTAACCCATGGCAAGGGCTGTGATAGATTACTTTTGGACTTCTCAGTAAAATGATTGCCTGGTGGAGTGACAATAAAACAGATATTCTTGCTTCTCCKTACTTTTATTGATGGGTGTAAATCGTTCAGAGTCCCACACAGATTAAAAGTAACTGTTACTATTTTTTCCAAGGTTACAAAATGCCATTAATTTTCTCATTCTCCTTTTTTTCCCTTTTCAAACTCAGCTATGTTTTATATGTTCTCTGTGCTGTTTTATTGTCTTTTCCATTTATCATGGAGCAAAGCAGAAGAAACGGACTGACTTCTGGCTTCTATGCAAATAAGAATGTGACGTGCTCGGTTAATCAGAGGTTTTTAATCATTTATAAAATAAGTCTGGAAACTAGCTATTTGAATCTCAAATGGTATTGACTACTGTTCTGAAGAGTGTGTAGAGCATGTAGTAGATACTTGATGAAAATTTGAAAACATGTATAAAGAAACATATACGTGTTAATAAACAGTTTTGATCTGAGAAATTTAGACTACGTGTGTAATGTAACAACTGCTGTATAGGTATTTGAAATAGCATACTACAATACTTTGATATACTTGATCAACTTGATTAGTAGCCTTGCTGGCCTTTTTGTTGCCTTCCTCACCAACTCAAATAAAAAATGCTAACTATGAGATAATCATACTGGCCGTGAAGCAATCTGCAAGTGCCTTTTAGTGTATGATTACATCCCGTCAAAAATCTGGTTCCACCCTTGAACATTGTTTTAAACAATTGCATAAGAAATATGAGTTAAACATTCATTGTATTCAGAATGTAGCCAGATAATAAACCTATTAAGTTGTTCATCTTTGATTCGCTAGCTGTAGTGCATTATATGTAATAGYTAGCCCTTCTGAATAAGTTTTTTTTTTCAGCTTTAAAAGTGTCATGAAAAATCCAGCTAATAAGCTAGATGGCAGATGTTTCTTAGGTTCAAATATCAGCAACTCAGATTATTCCAGAAAACAACTATTCATTGTATTTTATATTCCCTCCTAGATACATGTTTCATCAGATTAGTGGTTACTGTCTTCTAGTATTGCATGCACTTCTCCTGCTGAAATTATACCTGTAATAAAACAAAATAGCCAACTACAAAAACAAAAGCTAGAGCGTATTTTTAATAATTTTGTTAKCTGGTTCATTAGAAATTGAAATATGAGAAGTACATAGTTGCCCAGCTTGGTATGCATAACATGCACACAKCATATATTAATTTATCTTAGTCTCTGCTATACATTTAAAACCAGCCACGAAAGTTAAGRATTTATATATGTCACAAGTTCTACCATGTATATAATATTTGTAAGGCGGTGGATATATGCTGTGCTCAAGAAAGGGTGGAAGGCAACCTAGAAAAGTTGAATATGTGATAGGAATATTATATATTTTAGTWGAAGACTGAAATAGCATCACCTTTGCAAATATAATTCATGTTGGAAATATGAGGAAAAATCTGAAGTCTAATATTTAAACTAGTTTTAATGAGAACGAGAGTGGTCCTTCTTATTGGAGACTATACTGAGTTATTAGTACATGTTGCTATAAGTCTGGGAACAAATTTGAAATAAACCTTTTCTGTGTCTGTTTATTAACATTTCTCTTCTGAGCTGCTAATGATCTTGATGGAATCAGTTGACAGTTAAACTGTTAGTATTGCCTGCCCAAGGAACGTAAATACTGTCGAATGCAGAGAAAGATTCCCTGGAGATTGTGAATATTTTGCAATCCAATTCATGAACAACTGTGTGCTATTCAACTGGATAATTACTATGCAGTAATATAATACTCAGATATGTTATAGAGAAGTGTGGGTTGTCTTATTATTTGATGATGTTAAACCACCYAGATTGAATAATGGCATCCAGTTCAGTTTTCAGTGTAGCACAAAACAAATACAAATAGAAGACGATAAATAAAAACACTCGGTACTTGAAGTTAGAGACTTTGTCCAWAGTCCAAGGTGTGCAGGTGTCCATTTATTCTTTTTTTTCTCTAACATACATTGTTTATGCACCCATGTTATGGTACAGCTTATTTCCGTATATATTAGGTACTACATTTGAATTTATTGGCATAATGCTTAACTTTTTCCATTTTAAGATATTTATATTAAAATATCCCAAGAAAAGCTTCTCTATTTGATGCAATATGCAGGGCAAGGAATCAGTTTAAGTGTGATGGATTACTTTTTTGAAAGCCAGAATTTTTATGTCAGTTAATAAACTATTGACTTTCTTAGTTTTTAAACATCAACTCTGATTCTTTATATGAATGGCAGATCAAACACAGCTATTGAGAATGTGTTATACCTTGTTTGATTGGTAATATATCATTGAAAATTCTGCCCTTGTTCTTGTATCTTTCAGTTAATATAATTAAATAGCCATCTTATATTCACTAAATGAGTAGAAATGATTTTGAAAAAGTGAAACAATTTAGCTTATTCACTTCAAATGTTAATATTGTGTTTTCCAACAATATCATCTGATTCATCAAAAGGCATAGTTAATGTTAGTTTTGTAACCACTTCCACTTCACAATTTTAATGATTAATAAGAAAAAGATGCTTTAGTAGTATAGACCCAGTRTATTTGTATCAACAGAGCTCTTCAAGCAGCTTTATGAACAGGAGTCACTGTTTGGTGTACCTCTCCTCAGGGCCTCTTGAACAGAAGCCAGTGTTTAGGCTTGCTCTGTCTTCTCCTACACTGAATTGCTCTTCACCACCAACCACATTGTGGGTGGAATTGTTGAAGTGCTCCCCAGTTTGCATCTGGTGGAGCAAAACACATTAACTCTCAGAATCTTGTTGGCTGGCTGCCTCCCTGAGAAGCTGTGGAGGTTTTAATGTCTTCAGGGGCAAAGCTGTTGTTTATCTGGTGTCAAGCGAATAATAACCCTGCATGTCCTGTCAGGGGAAAAATCTCTAAATAAAATTATTTTATGGATATATGTCAAACCAAACATTGACTTTGTACATTTTTTGTGAACTTACATATAATAAAATATACAAATTGTGATATGCTCCACTTTAGAACCCTTTTATTTGCAAATGCAAATTCTGCCTCACTGTCACAGAATGATTCTACTCTGAGAATAGAGGGTGTTTTTAATTGAATTGCTATTCAGTTTGAGTAATGCTGACAAGATCAGCCTTAAGTAGTTTGTGTTTAGTTTGTTTTAAAATTTCAACTAGTCTTAAGATTTTTTTTTATAATTTAAAATTTAAAGTTTGTTTTACTCTTTTTTCAGGTTAGAGATGACAACAAAAGACAACACCCGTGCCTGGTGGAGTTCTCAAAATTGCCAGAGCAGGAAAGAAATTATAACTTGCAAATGTCACTTGAAACACTCAAGTATGTTCCTAGAAATTTTAAAGCTTACAGTGAACCATAAAGATGCAGTGGTGGTAATGCATGTTATGAAATGGCAATTTTTTGAACTGTTTTCATCTTGCTTAGATTGAGGCTTTGAACAAATATTTTATATATATTATATATGTATATATTTGGTTTAATTGTTGAAAAGACATACTTTGACAAAGAACAGATTTTTTTGGATGTGCTTAATAATGAGCTTTGCTTAAGGGCCTTTTGCTGCTAATTCTGTGTCACCAGTACTAGTTGCCATAAAACAAGACTAGGCATTCTCTCCTCTTTGTGGATGGATAATTATATATGTGAATGTTATGGAAGCTCTCCAAATGGTTTGCTCTAAAATTTCAGTGGGACATTAATGGGTATACAAACAATCTAGTCATCTGACTTACAGATATACAGTTCTTCAACTTAGCACTGACCATCAAGCAGATGTGTTCTTACTCTGCTGCAAATATAGTGAAAATCTATTTAAATAATTTCTTCAATATGTAGCACTGCATTGCCAAAATGCTAAAAAATATTTCTTAGTCTGATAGATGCTGTGCCCTGGAAATATGTGTGGTTCTCCTGTCACTCTTCTTTTAAAAATATACTTACTTTTTCCTATTCTCAATATTAACAAAGAATGACTTACTGTGTGTGATTGTCCTTTTCTGGAAAGCCACAAAGCATGAAGTCTTTGACTTTCGAAGTTGATGAGCTTATTGAGCTCAGTTTCCATTCTTCTTTCGAAGAATGTTCTTCTATTGATCCTTGTTTTCTGAAGTATGCAGTTCTGATTTTGCATCATCGAGTATTTGAGGACTAGAATGAGAATGTTAAACTCATTTCATTTCTGACGTGAGAAATGAATGGATGAATCCATTCTGATTAATAAATGCAATGGTAACTTGAAATGTAAACTTCTTTGACTAGTTCTTGATATTACAAATCTACTTTTAATATCTTGAAGGGAGAAGAKGGAAACAAACAAACAAACAAAATCTTCCTCTAATTGCCTACATACTAAATACTAATTTATTTACAATTTGTGTTGAACTGTTTACTGCATTCTTGAAATAGTTGCAAGATGACAAGTATAATTCCTTACTGTAACTGGGTTTCTCTGTTGGCTTTTTGCCAGTTTTGCTGCCCATTCTATTAGATAAAAGAGGCAGAAAACAAGGAAGTTCTGAGTCATATTGTCTCACGCAACCTTTCTTTCATTACTCTGTGTATTTTTCAACATGATTGTACATACTGTATGAAATGTCAAGATTCAGGAATGAGTTACCACTGAAAATGTCATAGGATTTAAATATGCTTGCACCTTAATACTGTTTCTCTCCATTTTAGGATTTATTTTATAGGTTGGTCATTTATTCTGTTTTGCTTATTTTTCTGTGGCTCATTCTTCCCTGTCTATGTGTTTACCGAGCTCTGTATGTGATAATTATATGCATCAGTATTAGCTGAAGGCTATATTCAGCTGCTCCTAGTTTTCTTCTCTAGCTTTTAAGTACTTCAGGGCTTTTTCAGATCCCACTGCCATTGATGAATCTATATGAGAAGTGAATGGAGAAGTGATTAAAATCTAATTCACRGGCCCCAGTTGACTTTTTATTCTCCTATGTCTCCCATTTTTATTGTTCTGTCTTGATAATGTAATATAAGCTTCAAATTCCTGTTTTAAGATTATTTACAGTACCAGAAAATATGAGTTAGTGGAAGTCAGCTCCTCCATCCTGTTTTCTACTCTTTGACATGGTCTCCTGCTTAGGCTGGTGGTAGATGAGAGCACTAGACAGAATTTGGATATGACTTATGCCAATTAAATCTAGCTATGTCATGTATTCTTAGCAGATAATGTGTATTGCAGAAGGAAAACATTGTAGATTGATTTCCTGGCATTTAACTTTTACTTTTTTATATAAAATTGAGGTTCAGAGGGTGTAACCATATGGTTTAYCTCATGTAGCCCAAACTACAAAAAATATGCTTAAGAATCATCTTGAACTGTGTCATATTAGGGGTTGATCTGCTGGAAAGCAGCTCCACAGTGAAGGACCTGGGCATCCTGCAGGACAAGATGTTGACCATGTGTCAGCATGTGCCCGTGTGCCCARGAAGGTCAATGGTATCCTCGGGTGCATGGARTACTGTGTCCAGTTCTGGACTCTCCAATACAAGGAGGACATGGAGTTACTGAGGAAGAGTCCAACATGGGACTATGAGGAATAAAGGTGGAAGTATCTGTCTTACGAGGAAAGGCTGAGAGCACTGGGCCTGTTAAGCCTGGAGAAGAGAAGACTGAGAAGAGATCTTATAAACATATACAGATATCCTAAGTAAGGGTATTAGGAGGTTGGGGCCAGACTATTTTCAGTTGTGCGCAGAAACAGAATGAGAGGCAGTGGGCACAAACTGAACCACAGGAAGTTCCATGTGAATATGAAGAAAAACTTCCTGACTGTGAGAGTGACAGAGSACTTGCACAGGGTGCCCAGCAAGGCATCTCATTAGAGATGCTCAAACCTGCCTGGATGTGATTCTGTACCATGTGCTCCATGTGACSCTGCTTGAGGGGTAGGGGTTGGACTAGATGGTCTCCGGAGGTTTCTACTGAGCTCAACCGTTCTGTAATTCTGTGATGATTCACCTGTCCAGAGGAATACTGCTAGAGACCCAGCTTTTAGATGCTAGTTCAAGAGTGGATAATGCAGTAAAGCAKGGGGTGAAGTTGATTGTTTTTATTAGAGAAAAGAACAAATCAAAATCCTGTTTTCYAACTTTCTTAAATAGCGGGAGAATTGGGACTGCAGACCAAAGTTTACACTTCTGATTTCTGTTGCATAATCCGTTTCAAACAAAGGCATATATATCACCCTCAGATGTTGACTCCAAATGTAATAACTTAAGTCAATAATAGTTTGCATTGCTTAGACTGTAAGAAAACAAAAGGTCCTGGGAGGGCAGAGTTGGAGAAAGGAAATTTTGTGTATGAAAAGTGCTTTCGTCTCTTGTATATTCAATAACAGAAATGTGGGTTAAGACAACAAAAAGAAAGTACTAAACTGAGAAGTAAGTTATTAAAACCGTTAAGCCTCTCTACATTCAAAAAGATGGATAACAAAGAGAGAGAGTACCAAAATGTTTTCCATTCTCTGACTTGCTTTTCATAATTACAGTCTGYCTGTACATATCGCTTCTCAGCCTTTTGGCTAAGATCTGTGATATTTTCACATTTACATTTTACATTTAGATTTATGTCTCTCTTTTTTTTTTAACATTTTCTCTACTGTACCTTTTCTCCCAGGGATTATAAAGACTGAAGGATATTCTGAGGATACTGTAGCTTTGCCTTCTTTTAGAGCCAAAATGATCCATAACTTTTGTTCAGGATTTGTTTTCATTCCTTTGTCAATACTTTAGTAATGCATCTGGGTTACAGGAAATAAGATTTGGTAACCAATATTGAAAGTAAATGCAAAAACAAATAATTAATGAGTAGCAGATGAACACCTGGAGGTGAATGAGACKTAGGATTTATGCTGTTAGATAATATGAGTTTAAGGAAGAGGTTTGAGGTAATCAAAAAACTATTAACACATTCTAACCTGTTCACAAGCAAACGTTCTAAGGAGGAAAAGTGATATATTTTGCTTTTTCTCCTTTCATCATCTTTGAAGTAAGCAACGTGTCATAAAAGGATTTTGGCATAAAGCAGTGGTACCACACATAGATTGTTAGTAGTTAAGACAAACTTCACTGTGAGGAGAAAAAAGCAAAACAAAACTCATTTTCTTCACGCTAAAGATGTGAACATGTAGTTCCTCCAWCGTTGTATCTGAGAGTAAGATGGAGAGGAAATAGTTACTGCTGTTATGAAGACATCTATAAATGCTAAACAAACAAAAAGTAGGAATGGCTTTTAAAAATTTTATGAAAAAAATGACAAAATCATTTCTCAGAATCAAATTATTTTGAGAGATATATTTCTATAGCGTATTTTAGTGCCTTCTTTGCTCACTCTAAGGAATCTTTAGAATATYTTGGACCAATATTTCTGTACAATTCATTTATCCCTGTAAATATATACTAAGGGAATCTTTGAACTGATGTCTCATAGAGATTAAATAGCTAAACTGTAAGATAGTTAATTTTTAAGTTTTTCACTCATTTGGTGTACCTAAACAATTTAATAACATCTTATGGTGTTTTCTTAACATCATCARTAAATGTGCTATATGTACAAAAAGGTGTTGACCTTTCTGGATTATAATACAAGTTGTGTTGTTATTCCAATAGTATTTTTCTTTTTGTTGTAGTGTGATTTATATATCACTTGAAAACTCTGAATAGTAATTCTGATAATAATTTATCACCTATTTCTGTGCTCTAGAACTCTACTAGCATTAGGCAGCCATGTTGGAATTGCTGATGAACATGCTGAAGAAAAAGTGAAAAAAATGAAACTTCCAAAGAAGTAAGTTGAAATTAATTTTTGTTTTTTGTTGTTATTGTTAGGCTCTTTTTAAAGAGCCTTTTAAAAGTCCTAGTATGAACATGTAGTGACTTGACCTGGAGAAGAATAGTACAGCTTCTTGACTTTTTCCCTTGGGAAAAAATCTGTAGTGATGCTTATGCTGTTGTGATGTACTCTACTACTGCAGCTCTGAGACCAGCTTTTATTGCCCAGAAAAAGTGCCCTTGTTGTTTTCTCAGGAAAACTGTTCTCTCAGTGTGCCCCCCCTATTAGAAACTGAAGAGTTTGAGAGCATGAACACAATCGAAAATTATGAAACTGTACTTGGTAATAGGCATGTGTAGGCAAGTAATAAAGCCAAAAGTACATTTGAGCCCAATGATTTTAAAATTTATACCTAGGCTAGTATAAAAATCTTAATGAATAATTTAGACGGAGTCTTGCAAGAATCTGAAATATTACTTTTACCTTATGTTCATCGAGTCTCTCTTCACTGAACTGCTGAATTTGAGAGATACGTGAGCAGAGATACGCACTGTGAAAATAAGTTGATCATTTTTCCAACTTAGTCATCTTTTATACGGATTGCCAAATAACTGAGAATGAACTTACTGCATGGTTTGGCAAATACCTAATCCATGCAGTGTGTCTATGTTCATATGTCCAGTGTTTCAGGTGGCCATGACAGAGGATCCAAGAGTGCCTGGGATGCTGGGGAACAAATAAATTGCACTTCAGCTCAGATGTAGGGGGACCAATGTGCGAGAACAATGAAACCTATACCAACAGACAATGAGACAGGAAAAAGACTATTATTTAAATTGTCATTAATAAAAAGAAAAAGATCGAGAATGACCTTTCTTGATGGCTAACTTTGATGTAAACAGAATACATTATATTTTTCTAATGATGGGAACAGAATCTTCATTTTTCTCTATATAATTTGCATCTATAGTCTAGAGCATCTACTAGGAAAAGTGTTGAAAGGCTGACTTCTCCTTAATGACATTTGACTTACTTTTCACAAGAAAAACTGATTAATATCAGCTTCTCTAGATAACCTGTTGCAATGTTAGATTTTTAGATTGTTATGAATTTAACTTAAGAATATGAAATTGTTTACCAAAGGCAATAGTGAGTTGCTGCTGATTTCTTTGGCTAATATAGCTTTGGCTAATCCATTTTGTTAACTTTGAAAAACTTGCATAAATTATATGTAAGAATATGTTATTATTAAAATTCATTAGAGCATAAGTGTATTAGACTATACTTGAGTTTTTCACTTATCATCTTTTTGCTAGTAATGCTGCTTACAAAGTCATTCAGAATGTAAGATATCTTCATGAAAGGTCTCTTTTCAAATGATTACTCATGTTACAGAGTGTAGTGTTTAAAAAGGTGAACTTTTGATAGGAGATGACATGTCTTGTGTCTTTTGGATTTTCTGTTGCTGTATGTGATCTAGGTGAATATCCAAACAGTTGGTCAACTTTACAGTAATATTAACAGTTCTCATATCTGCTTGGCATAAAACCTTTATGCTATTTCAAAAAGCAAAGCAGCAGGCATCACTTGAATTCAGTTAGCRTATCTTCTGTACTTTCCAAGCAGCTTTACTGTGTCTGTCTTCTTAAATCYTGCTTTTTTCTTCTTCTTCTATGATGTCTTATTTTTAACAGTTAAGATTGTAAAATATTAAGACAAAAATTTTGTGTTTGTGTCTGTCCTTCAGAGTTTTGGTATCACAGCCACATTAGTTAAGAGTTCGGGAGAAGCATATTTGTAACTGACAGAAATTTGCCTTTTCTACTATAGCATCACCCAACAAAGTGTTTCTGTACTAATTTGAATAACTAGCTAGTGTGTACTGCAAAAATAACTTTTGCTGACAGAAATTTTGTTTTACTAGGAAGATTTRTCCTAGTACACTGCCAGAGCTTTCAGATTATTGAATAATCCTCTTCCTCTTCTACCTACACATTTAGCTGGTGTCTGATGAAAAGCAGTTTAAAAATGGAGTTTGAATCTGCCAAAACTTTGAACTTCATCGGCTTTGCTGTATCCTAAAAAGACCTGATACTAAAACTGATAAGACAGAGAGAGAGAATACTCCATTTAAACTGGTTAATGACTCCCACCAGYAACCCTGACAGATATGTTTATACTGCATGTATATGTTGCACTGTATAACTTCAGAAGTTTAAATATCTCACTGATGCAATTTTCTGAAATTGAATTGAGTTGTCTTTATTGTGGAGAAAAATGTCAGCRACTAGCAGATTCACTTATCATCATCAAACTGATTACTGTAATTAAGAGATATGGAACTAAGCAGTCGAAAACTTGGAGGATGAGTTAACTACTCAAGTAACCCTCAGAATATTAGACTATTTGGACAAAGTATAAGTTTAAAGAGATAGCTGATTTGCACTAGTACCCTTAAATCTTTTGTTTAGCTTAAAGTTCTGTGAATTGAATGAGTCAAAAAAATCACATTTATGAATTAATATTAGGTAAGTGACTTACTGTAATTGTGGTGTTTGTAAAGCAGTGTATTCATATAAAAATGACATGAGTGAAAGTCAATCAATAAAATCAGGTACCTTTTAAGACATTAACTATTACCTAAAGCTATATGAAACATTACTTGCAGTACTGTATAGATGTTTTAATAATGTTTCTAAATGTTTTTGCTCTAGTCTCATCCATAGATTAAGGAGGATATTGGAACAGAATGGTTATTCAGTTGTTTTTTCTAGGTCATCATCAATTAATGTAAATTGAATGTTTTCTTCTATTTCTTTATATAACCAGATTGTGAAGAAACAAATATTTGCAATCGATSAGAGTGGTTTTGTTTTGAAAATTTYAACGGTAGCACAAATCAATTGCTAGCCAATGAATTKGATTTGTTGTTAATATTATTAATGTTATTGCTGCTTTTTTAGCAAGTACTTATTCAGAAGCTGATGCATCCCCTCGCTTCTGGAGCCAAGTGCTGAGCAAGTCTACCACAGTCAAATGAGGGCATTACAAAGGCTTTGGGGCTAGAGATAATTTAAGCTCCTAAATTCCCATGGTGCTACATAGCACCCTGTAAGTTTGATTTGGGAGTAAGTCATACTGTGTTTCGTCCATTGTCATACACATTGCATCTGTTACCTAAGAAAGCTTTGACTTAAGCAAAGTGGGAGATGACTAGAAATCTGTAGGAAAATCTTCATGAAAATAAATAATGCTTTCTTCTTAGGATTGGTAAAAATTGTGAGAAAATTGTCTCTATTCTGAAGAAATGCTTACATTTTAAACTGTGTGGAATGTTTACCCTAAGATTTGATGAATAGCTAAGAAATGAAGTATTATAAAGAGAAATGTATATTAAATAAACCACATAGGTGGTCTTGAGTAAGCTGTTTGGCTTGTTCTGTCTCTCTCATCCATGTCTGTAACAGGAGGAAAATATTATTGTAAGTGTTGAAAGGTAATATCAACAGTATTTATATAAGTATTTAAATAAATGATCTATTTAGATGATCTTATAGGTAATCTGCATCCAGTGCCCTAAATTTGTGAAAATATTAAGATGCTTCTAAGACATTTTTSTTTCAGATCATTTTGGATCACTTTGGTTACCAGCTACTTCATCCCATTCAGATACAGCTTGAAACAAAGATATATGTCAGTGCACTGTTTTTCTTTCTGTCCAAAGACAGATTATTTATATAGATATATTACATACATGTATCTTTGTAATTGACTTCTTTTGCATTTTGTATTAAAATTTTCTTACTAAAAAGTGACTACAAATTCTGTGGTTTTTTGACAGTTACCAGTTGTCAAGTGGATATAAGCCTGCTCCCATGGATCTGAGTTTTATCAAACTGACTCCCTCTCAAGAGGCTATGGTGGATAAGCTAGCAGAGAATGCTCACAATGTATGGGCAAGAGACCGTATCAGGCAAGGCTGGACTTATGGTATCCAGCAGGTAAGTGCTGCCTCTAGACACAGTTAAATGAGAGTGATGAATGTGGATAACTTTAGTCTGCCAGTTGAGGGGACAAAATATTTAACTAAAGCAATCCTTCAGCTAAATCTTCTGGCAATATGAGGCTCCTCTTTTTCAAGTAGTACTAAAAATTTGTTGGTGTGTTCTCATATGCTATCTAAACAGCAGGGTGAGAAAATTGAATACTGTTTGCAGAAAGTGCCTGGAAAACTAATATCCTCTAGTATCGTAGGAAATGTAAAGATTGCCTTTCAGTAGGATAATCGTTTAAAGGTTTGCAGTCCTGGAAATTGAATAATTTCATTTATCCAGGAAAATCGGAGTGTAAGCTTCTGGTACTCGGTTTGCTAATGTGTTTTAGTTCTGGCAGAGGTAACCTCTAACTGTGAATAGGTAAGTCTCCAGCTTCCATTCCTGTTTGAGTATTTTGGTTTCTGTGAATAGCAGTGCTTTTRATGCCTGCCACAAGGTGTGGAGGACAATAAAAAACCAACCCCAAAGCTCAAAATGTCTGTTTCTTTCTTAAAAAATTATATATAACCAATGGATTTATTGTAAACTTGATTTATATATATATATATTTTAAAGACAGCTACTATAGCAATTTTATGAGAGCTGTCATTTTCTACTTTTGTAGGTATTTTAAATAAGAAATAATATCTYCATTTCTGTTAACAAATGTTCAGTAGCATTTCACAGTGAAATTCTAGCAAAGTTCACCTTTGGGGAAAAAAGTGAATTTTCATGGATTTGCATTGGACATGACAGATCATTATTTTTGAAAAAATAAGAAATAGTTGCTTTTTAGGTRCATGCAATTTCCTGCCTACAAACAATCTTCTTGTCAAAAATTCAAGTAATACATATCAGTTCCACACATTTCAAATTTTGCTTTTGTGCTAAAAGAAAACTTATTCTACTTTCAGAGCTTTTGCAAAAAAATTGTTTTGTATATATTTTGTTAGTCGCTTAAACTCATTACATTACCAAAAATGTACTTTATATGATAAAATATGCCATATAGTGTTTTCAGTGCTGTCCATTGTAAAATTTTTACTACAAAGCTCTCTACTTTGGTACTTTGGCCAAGCATTTCAGAAACCTGTGTTGTCTGCTTGGATACGGGCAGACAATGAATCAATTTTTAGGTTTATAGACAGGAATGTTTATAATATACCCTACTATATAGACATTGAAAATTATATAATTTTGTGTAATTCTTCTGCTTACAAGAAGATTAAGTTTAGCCTTGATACTGCATCATTAAGGAAGAGATGAGCCTTTAAAGTGCTTTTAATATTTACAGTAGAATACTAGTCATGAGAAGTGTTGGAAAGATACCTCTTTTGAAAGATAAGGGGAGCAGATTAATTTGTTTTGAACCCACTGTTGCAATCCTGTGTTTATCAAGGTTGTGCACAATTCACATGTAGAATTAGAGCCTATCTCTAAATTCTCAATGGCAATATTTCCGATTATTATTAAAGAATACACACAATAATATACATTAACCGTCTCCTAATAGTCCTTCCGTCAGAAGCCAAACACTTTCAGTACAGGGCCTTGCTAATTAGAAGTTTGAAAATGAATGAAAATTGAGATATAATTATGGCTTTGATCGAAGAACTGATTCATCCCCAAATTAAATTTAACTAGGCAAATCAAATTTATTGTTTGGTTAATAAAAAGCTATTGGAACCAAATACTTGTTTGCTATTTTCATTTCTAACTAATATTGGTAAAATTTAAACTCACCACTCATATGCAGTGAATAAGATTTCTTAGATCTTGAGGCCAAAATAACATACACTGTGCATCTGAGTATCTTTAAAAGATTATATTTATTGATYATATTATTGCTGTATTTACCACAGTGTGTTTGCAGCTATGTTGTATGCTTCCTGWATTGGTGATATGTTAAGTAAGAAAAGCAACTAAATGAGGCCAGCAAAGACTTTTCAGTGTTGGATTCACTTGGTTCAGTTGGTTCAACTGAGCTGGAGATAATCAGTGAAAGATGTAGCAAGGTAAATTAATTCCTCTTAAAAAACAAAATAAAACAAATTTCTTATTAAATTCAAGCAGCATGTTTTTTATAGTGWCTTCATCTATCTTTGGATATAGATGCTGAGGGTTCTACTTCTGAAGAGACTAGATGGTAGCAATCAATCAYTAGTTTTATTATATCCCCTGAAATGCAGTGGAGCTGCTTTAGGCACAATTTTAGTGAAAAGTGTAGTTTGACTTGACAAATCCAGTAAGGGATGTAAGCACCTAAAATTAGATACTGCAGCTTCATGGCAAAGGAGCCTGAAGTCTTTCTTAGGCACCTCTATGCTCTGTGCTGGGGGAAAGATAATAACTTCCCTGTGTAATCCAAAACATCGTGGTGCTGTGCAGAGACATTTTTGAGACTCACGGAAGGGAAGCAGAAGGAAGGAGCTGGGCTCTAATCTACTCACAGGACCATTTTCTATATTTTGTGCACTGACTGTTTTAAAAGGTCTATAAAATGCGCTCCTGGAGGTTAGCCTTGGAGTGCAGACTTCCCCACGATACTAACCTTCCTAGCAGGAACCCTGAGCACTGRCTGACAAAGCTCAGCATGAAATCCAGTTGCACTCATTACAAGTTGCAGTCTGGTGCTGAGAGAACTTGCAGARGGTAATTCAGTAATGACAGGCCTAAGGGATTAAAAATTATATACCTTTGATGTCCAGGGACAAGTTGTTATATAAAGAGAGTGTCACTATCACATATAGCTGTTCAATTTTTAAATAAAATATTAGCTCCCGTTAGCCCCTAGTTAGGTTTTCTTTAAGTGGTCAGTGTGTATCAGGCTCTGAATATTAGGCTGAACTCTGAAAAAGCCTTAGAGATATATCTCCTCTCTGAATCTTACCTGGACTTAGGTATATTATTAAACTGTTTATCCCCACCGAGATGAAGGCTGGTGTGTGCAGGTGAAGAGAAATCTGGAGAAATAAAGCTCGAGAGTTTGTGAAATTGGGCACATTCGGGRTTGGAAAACTGCTGAATTAGGATTTCAGCTCTACAGTTTTGCATATTTCCTATTTAAAGATTCAAATATCATATTGGATCGCTGTTTTATTTTTTTTAAGTTGACTGAAGACATCTGTGTGCTGAAGTGGGTAGCTCTCCTATGAATGTAGTGCAGTGGTGAGCAGTGCCGTAGYTATGCTTTCAGAGTCATCAGGGTGATTTCAGAGCTCAGGGATATTGATGAGCTTCAGGAATCAGATCAGCAAGATTAATAGTGTCCTTTACTCCCATAAACTTTGCGGACTAATTACAATAGCCTTCTTTGCAGGTAAGCAGCTAGATGCTGCTTGAAAGCTTTCCCCGCGACAGCATGTGCTGTCGAAGTCATGCATTGAATATTGGTGTTGATTTGTTCTTAACTGAATTATATTTTTCTCTTTTCAAACAATTGTGTTTATTTTCTTTTGGATAAAAGAGAGAACTGAATTCCAAAAGTCATTACAATGGGCAGGTAACAAATACAGTTCATGAAAAGTCCAAAGAGGAGAGCATAATAGCAAGCAAATGCTTCTTTCTGCGTGTGATAGAAGATTCTTTTCATTTACTTGACCATATGTATGACATGGGAAGCTGCCAGCTGTTATCCACGTCACTCTATGCTTCTGCGGGTCTCAAAAAAATGCCTTTGTTTTAGGGTGTATGTTTTGTCATCCCATCATATTACTGTGRCATGTTACAATACTGTATAAGATGACATGATGGTCTATATTATAATACTGTAAAAAGAGCTGCAAGGTAGTTTCCTGAAGGAAAGAAGCTCTCAGAAGTTGGGTTGAAGATTGGTCTAATCACTGGAAAAGATATTATAAACTGCAATTATGCTGTAGCTGTAGGATGGATTAGATGATCTAGTTGGTCTATTCCATCATGAGTGCCTCGTCATTTTCTGATTATACAATATAAAAAATTAAAGGGATACTGTCAAGTAGGTTATGTATAATGCAGCTTTCCCTGTTATAATCTGTTGGGGAATATGTCTTGCAAGCTACATGCTTTTGTTACCTCTGAATCCACCACTGCTTATCAGGATGTTTTTTAATAAGTGTTWGCTGCTGCTTATACATGATTGTGTACAGTTTCTTTGTTCTGCTGCTGCAGGGCCAGCCAGCCAGCAGAGAGAGCGGAAGTTAACTAATAAATCCTCTTCCCAGAACTGTGCTGGCAGCTGTGATGACACTGGTCACACACAAGTATTTTAAGTCAGGTGGAACCACAGTAGCTTGCTGCTCCATAAAAGGATCAGGAGTTACAAAAAAAGCTAAGGAATGTACATAGTTCCCTTTCTAAGAACGTATTAAGTGTCAATGGTAAGTGAAAAACAAGCATGAAACCATTATGATACTTGACAGTGTCCCTTTAAGGGAGAGTGTGATTGTCCTCAGGTTGATMTTCTCAGAACTGGGGAAATAGTAAATGATCCAAAGTAGATAAAATAGATTGATCCAGACAAAAGTGCTACATATCCTCGCTGTAAATCAGTTTAAACAATTAAAATATTTTATACTATGAAAGAATTTTTTGGTTTGTTTTTTACATTATGGTAAATACTCGAGCCCCTAAACATTATTTTAAATGAYTTTTTCCCATGATGGATTGATTGAAAAATTGCATTGCAGGTTAAAAGGAAACATTTATGACTAAATCTTCACAATTAAATGGAAATTGTGCACAACTAACATAAGCTTCTTAAAATATCTCTTCTTAAAATACAGGCTGACTTTTCAAGTACTGTGATATTGTGTATATGTAAGAATCTCAAAATCTGTACAGATAAGGAAGAGACAGGTAGTGGGAGAAAATAGACTGACTGAAACATTAGAAAATGAAAAGAATTTAAAATACATAAACCACCTCCTTCCACTTCCTGAAGACATGACTTTAAAGCCAACCCATTGATTATAGGATCACATCCAATCGTTCAAAAACAAACAAACAAACAAAAAAGCAACTTTACAAATCAGTATAAAAGTCAATCTCCTAAAATATTCTTTCATCTGCTGTGTAAAGAAGCAGATTTTAAGATACTCTGAAGTTTCTATCCTAGAATAATTCTCCAGGACTGTGAAGCAATTAACAATTTTGATTTTTCCCTTGGCTCAAAATGGTAAATGAAAAACAATTTGGTCTTTTAAAATCAGGATCACACTTATTTTCAGATTAAAAAAAAATATATATACATATGTTAAGTCACTATTTGCTCAGAAGGTGGTCTTCTCAGAGTACCCTTTGCACTTTGAAGAGGAGAATTGTTCTGAAAATAAACACATATGCATATGTGAACATATGTTTTGATACATATACATTTTGATATCTTTTTATTCCTTATATTCTGATAATCTGCTCTTCCCAGTCTTCACAGAGCTTTGGAAAATCCCCAACACTTTTGTATTCAGCATTCTGAAAAACTATAATGTTCTGTGTCATTTTGGATTTTGATTATGTATTTTGTTGTTAAATTACCTCTAAAGATACAGTATTTTTACACTATATGTCTCTTAATAGGATCTTCTTTCAGAATTGTTTGTACAATTTGGCTGTGGTGCTTTGTGCTATCCTACGGAGTGCAGATGTTTCTTTCTTCTATTTTATTATCTTCATTGAATGAGCATATGCAGTTCTGCATCTTCCTGTATGTTTCCTCTTTTAATTGTTTTGCAACTGCATTATTACCTTTAATGGAAGTTTTATAAAGCTGTTTGAATGTTTGTGTATTTGGATATTTTTTCCATAGTGTTTTTCTCCTGTTCTTAAGAGCTATATTTGGTTTCTATTATTTTTTGGGGCCCATTTCAAATCCGTGTATCTCTACAAATATATACACATGTGTTAATTCACGTAATTCTTTATCTTGTTTACTGTAGTAGCAATTTCTGAATATATATTGTATAACATAATAATTTTCTGAAGCTGTTCTGCTTTTTCATGTTATACTTTTCTTATGACCRGTAAATAACTCTGCATTTGATTCTAAATGGTGATTGTGGTGCCAGGATTTCATTAGAAAAGGACAAAGGTGTATAAGGACTCTCTTTTTTCTTTTCCATTATTTGTCATTCCTCACTTTTTCCTCATAGTAGGAAGCAGTCAGAGTTCTAGATACCCTTACTGAAAGCTTTAGTCTTGTGTGAAGTTTGGAAGATAAAAAAAAAAGGTGCTATCCGCCTGAAATCAATTGTAAAAGAACTTTGACGAAGAGTTTATATTTCTTTTCCTGTGGAGAAAATCTGCTTTTCTTTTTCCCTCAAGTTACTTGGTGAATAAGTAATTACAAAACACAGTACTAGATTGTTGAACTTGGAAAAATCTGGCAAAAAAAATAGCAGGTTAGGCTGAGTTTTCTTTCTTTTCGTACTCTACAGAACAATTACGATACTCAGCTAATCAGGTTTTTTGTTGACTTGATTACATCTGTGCAAAGCTCAATCATTATATAGTATAATTTTCTTGATTAGCTACACTTAAAGCACAGAGGTTCAAAAGAGAAATAAATAAATTCACGATCAGTATAGCAGTGATTTATGATCAGCTGATAATTCAACAATAAGCGGAACATTCAAAAGTACAGATAGATAAATGATAGGAAAAACAACAAACTATTCCTATTCACACTTCTGCACATTCTTGATTTTGTGGAAAGTGTTTCCTTAGACCTAAGGAAACTTGTGATCCTTTCTTTTTTTTTTTTCCCCAGTCTGACTTTGTCCTGAGACTTTTTTTAAAAAGTACTTGTATTTCATTATCATACATTGTTATAAGCTGATTACCAGTGTGTTAGCATACATTGYTAGTTGCTATGGCAGTTAACCAGGTCATGATTGTAACTGTGCTCTGTATGGAGGATAAGAAGTTACATAACTGCTATTCTGRATTTCTGATGCGTATTCTTGAAGACGTAATATCCTGTTTTTTGCAGGAAACTATATCTTTTGCTCCACAAATACTTACACCTGTAATATGTCATTTTTGATCTGAATGTGAATATTTTTAGATCRAAGAGCTAGTAACTCCTTACAGTATTTACTACCATATAGTAAATTTCCATTCTGTTTTGAAATGGTCCTTTTTCATATCTACCACATTTCAGACTATTATTATGCTTAAAGAGGTATGGAGAGAATTCCCCAACATGGGTCTTTATATTGGTTCTGATGTAACTGCACTTCCCACTTAGTTTAACAAGACTCTACTGGTATAATGTTTTGTGTGTTCAGCAATGCATTATTTTTGTCTTTTTGATGACCCTTTTATACAGGTAATGTCTGTCCCSTATTATTTGTTTTTCTAGCAGGAAACTCACTAATGCGACCAGATTTCATCCAGCACCAGTTAGTCACTGCTCCTTAATATTTACTCACCATAATGAGCCAGAGGGCAGATAGTTGTGTGTCTAAGCATTAAAAGGAAAATAGAAAATGTCCTCAAATCTTTGTGAAAGTGAATCTGCATTTTCTGTTCTATTTGTAAAGGATATGTAGAATGAAAACTTCATACATTCATAAAATCACAATGATAATGCTATAAAMCAAATAAGTTACTTTCAGCGTAGGCACTGTTTTCTTTTAGAAATAGGGAATATTTTATATTTTTTTCCTTTAAACAATAATAAAAGTGTCTCAAAACTGTTGTTTGTGTCCAACAGGAAATGTTTTTTGATAAGACCAGGCTTTAATTACAAAGCAAAGAAACAAGCAATTAAGAAATATAAGGACAGTTCTTTGTATGATTTATMTCACTGCCAACAGGTGCTTACAGGATGAAAGAAGAAAATGCAGATAAGCGGACAAATCTGTTTGTCACTAAAAGTGTTGCAAGTCCTAAGTAATTCAGTTAAACATTTGCTGTTTCAATTAAGATAATCTTGCACCTTGGGAAAATCTAATCAGCATTGTGTTAATAAAACTCAAGAACAAAATGTAAGTCTTGCCTAAAAGTTTAATTTTGATAGGGTACATTCAATTACTGATTACAAAAATTTTGAAGGGCATTAAGAACGTTCATTAAAGGTCAGTCCTCAACATCAAACCTCATCAAAAAATGACCTCAGTTTTGGAAAATAGTAGTTTTGAGTACTTAATGTAGAAAATCATGAGTATATTATTTATTTATTCAGTATTATGGATATAATATTCTCTCAATTAGTAGCATTTTATTAGTAGCATAGTTCTTCATACAGTTTGTTCTGTAATTAAAAAATAAAATATATTTTTGTACTGCGGTAATGTCTGAACTTCAGTCATGTACCAAGACCTTTTATGATAGTTTCTTTTTAAACAAGAGTAGAGAAGATCCCTTTTTCAAGAACTGTTCAACTCAACTCCTTGCATTTATCTCTTGTTCTTGTTTATATGGGTGAAATATTATGAAATTCCAGTTTAGAAGATTATCGATAGAAATGAAATAGAGTTTAAACTGTGCTGTTTCCTGWTTTACATTGTTTGTTTTTAACTATATTCTGTTTAATTACTAATTTCAAGAACACTAGAACATCTTAGAATCGTTGCAATATTTATGAGTACATGATTTCACTTACTGTAAGACATAATTCTTATACTGCTGCTATAGCACAATTTTATTTTTAAGACAAAACATGTCTTCTAAAAATGTTTTGATTTTCCTTATTTATGCAGGATGTGAAAAATCGACGAAATCCACGCCTTGTCCCTTATGCCCTTTTGGATGATCGGACCAAGAAGTCAAACAAAGACAGCCTACGGGAAGCAGTCCGCACCC
The DNA here is from genome assembly GCA_003342815.1 of Eudromia elegans. Taxonomy (NCBI): domain Eukaryota; kingdom Metazoa; phylum Chordata; class Aves; order Tinamiformes; family Tinamidae; genus Eudromia; species Eudromia elegans. Next base: position 227,113 of record PTEX01000050.1, on the reverse strand, counting down.
TTCTTGGCTATGGCTACAACCTAGAAGCTCCTGATCAGGATCATGGTACTTAATTATTGTTTTTTCTCTTAATAAAAATAGTTATAATATTCCCATTCACTAAGTTTTGTTAGTCTAAAAAAACTATCTGAATACTTATTGGTCCAATAAAATATCTAAAATATGTAGCACCTCAAAGACTGATATACTTTTTCTCTGTTTTGTGTTCTTTCATTCCCTTTAATCTTAGTTTGCTTGTTGTTCCCATTTCTTGTTTGTTGATGTCCAATGAAGCATTTCAAAATTTTAAATGGTTTAATTTGGTGTCAGTGTTGCTGTTTTTCTGTATTTCACACTTTCCATCATCTCTCCAAATCTCACTGAGKTTTTTTTTTCTTCACATGTAGAGGATCCTTGATCTGGTTCTAGATATGAAATTACTGGTGAAATGAAAAGAATATATTCACAACTGAAAGGTGTCATCGTTCCTATTGCAAAATTCTTAGAGGCAGTGGGATTTCTACTGGAGCATCTCATGAACTGGCRTTCCTTAAGCAGAGAAGGACATTGTATTTGACAACAGATTTTGTACTCATTTTAGGCATTTATATTTTACTGCTCATGAATGAGGCTCCCAAGTTTTCTAGATGTGTAAAGAATATTGAGAAGATTTTCTTGCATTAGCCAAAGTCTTTGCTGTTATTACAGGACTGAGAGCCCTCTAGTGGTGTTTTGCTTATTAATTTTATTTTTGACCCTCGGACAAAACTCTTTGCTTGATTATTGCACTATATCATTATTGTCATTAGCAGTAGCAGCTGTAATTTAGGAATTGCTTAAAATTTACATAGTCTTACAATCTAAAAAGACAATGAATACTTCATTCTTGTGATTTGTGGCCATTCATCTATGGTATAACTGTGGAAATGCATTTAGAGCTTCCCAGAGCATGGTGTGACTGAAGTAAAGTATTTGGTGGCAAGGGGAGTGGTTGTGAATTTTGAACATGACTGTKTCGGCTCTTCAAGAAAAGACTTTGATTTGACTGAATATATTAAAGGGATAGAKTCTTAAAATGATCTAAGCAGTAGACAGCTAAATACACTTTGTACAGTTTGGAGAACAAAATTTGAGTTTATGAGGAACTCAAGGATGAAAGGGAGAATTACTGTATTTGAATAGAATATTRGATTTTCATGGGTTGCGCAGGTCCTGATACCTTACAAGCATGTGGAGAAAGATGCAAAATGCCTTAGGTATTCTTTTTCCTTATCTGGATGAAGGAGAGTGGAAGAAGAAAATGGAACAGTCAAAAACTTATCTCTCCTGCCTGTAGGACTTGATTAATTGACAAGAAAATTTTATAAAATATCAGGGAATATAATAGTTGAAAAAGCTGATGGAAGAAAGATTGAGGGTTTGATTTAGCATCATTTCCTGTGCATTTTGAATTTTTTTCATCTGTATAAAATGTGATCTGCTCATTTCTAGTCACCTTGCTTGATTTGAATTGATAGTAAGGTTTTAGAAAGAAATGTCAGAAACAGCTATGTTGTAGGACTGTATAATAAAAGACACAAGTCAGGAGCAGTGAGGGAGTATTKCAAGTGCTTGATTCACAGTGTGCACGTGAAGCTATTTCAATGGGAGATGTTATATAAAGAAAATGYGCAAAGTAATAAAACACAGCTGAGAGACTGAAACTCTGTGCACCGTAATGGTGAGGCCGAAGAGGAAGAAGCGAGGAGCCCCGTCTAAGGACTAGCCAAGAATTTKGAAAAAAAAATGGAAAGGATAGGATAAAAAAAAAAAWTTAAAAAGGCTTTTAGGAATGACCATCACAAAGGCACCAAGTATGCTCATGACTGGTAATATTCAAGTACCTCAGTAGTAATGAAGTGTTTGAGATAATTTTTTGAGATAATTATTCTTTCATGAAGTAGGAAAATTAGTGCTTGCTTTCTGGAAGGAATTAAGTTGCCTCCATTTTCTATTGATTCTATAAAAACACCTAAATTATAACCTTTCTGTTTTTCTGTTATTTATTATAGTAAGTAGTAAATATAGCAATGCATTTCTAGTGAAAATAATAGTCACTTATTTAAGATATCTGTCTTTTTAGAGTAAAAATGAGAAGAGTAAGTGAATTGATGACAGCATATAAACAAAGAAAATTTCTCGTAATTGAGGAAGCTTTTATCAAAGACAGACATTTGCCTTTTATGGTGGTTAGGGGGTTAATTTAGTCTCTTTTTTGCAGAGATACAGATGTTTATTTTTAATGCCTGAGAACTCAATTCACTTTTCTTTCTCAATTCCATCTTAACTTGCTACAGGAATGCTATTTGGAAATTTGTAGGCTGTGTTTTGAAGAAGAGTGGGCAATCATTTCTGCCACATGAATCAGTGATGAGCATGCTATTTTCCCTTGTGCTTCTAAGATATCATCATGTTTGGTTATGTTAAGATATCATCATGTTTGGTTGCTTTACTAATGTGATATTAGGTCTTTAGTTCTTCAAAGTTATTACTAAATGCCACTTTGTTACTTCCTATTATTTTTCTGTGTGCCTTAAATGATATGACTGTTCGATTGCCTTTAATTTTCATTGGTTTCATTTTGTCAGTGGTTGAATACAGAACGTTCTTTATTTTTAAATACCTCACAGCAACAAGACTAGACATGTCCATGGGAATAATAGAAAAATTCAGGATCTTCCGCACAGAAAAGACTTATGCAGTGAAAACTGGGAAGTGGTACTTCGAGTTTGAGGCGGTCACGGCAGGAGACATGAGAGTTGGCTGGACCAGGCCAGGCTGTCTGCCAGATCAGGAGCTTGGCTCAGATGAAGAAGCCTTTGTTTTCGATGGTTTTAAGGTTTGTATATATTTCCCTGTGACTGCAGAGACTTTTGCTCCTTGTCCTCTCTGCCATTGCCTTGGCTTAATTGCTTGCTGATCTTTCATTTGTGTTTTATGAAATTGTTTGTTTCTTTTAGAGTCTGCATGGAATAAGAGAGAAAGTCTTGATTTTTGAGAAATAGGTCAATGTAACTTGAGAAAATAAGTAACTGTTTCTGGCATTTGTTTAATACTTTTCATATCTTCATAACKTTTGTATAGTGCGTGTTGAAAAACTTGGTGTCATAGCCAAATTCAAAACACTTGCAGAGCTGTGATTAACTCTGAGTCATTTCTTTAAATTTTTAATTTGCTGTTTTCTGTATGAGAAATTGAGAAATGCCAGTAGGGAATGAATATGATTAACATTATTAACAATAATAAATTGATGCAAACTTTCATACAAGTATTTGTAGGAGTGTAAAATTTAAAATCAGTATACCTAAATATTTGTAGTTCAGAATAAATGAAGTATGATAAACCCAGTAATTTTGGTCTAATTTCACCTCCTGTGAAACAATGAGAGACTGAAATCCATCATTAAAAATATATAGGAAAACAAAGCATTTAGTCACTGATTTTTATAACAGTAGATTAAAAATGACTCATTAAAACACATTATTTTAGTATAAAGGCATATGAAACTGCTATCCAAACTATAGTTGCTATTAAGGCTACTGATGACTCATATCTTAATGAAGATGTTTACCATATGTTCTTGTATCTGACACTGGAATTATTTTCTCCTATTACTATKACAATACTTGAGAGAAATCAATAGGATTCTTGGTTATTCCTGTTCAAGCTTCTCAGCTATTTCTTATTCATATTTTTAAAATTACATTTTTTTCCTAATCTGGAAAATTATCATCTCTTCCCAGTCTCACAACATGAGGTGTCTTTAAAAGACAACTAAAAAGCAATTTCTCATAAAATCTCTGATTAATTAACTTGTTGAGTTCTACATCGTTACTGGAACAACTAAGTAATAGATTGCCTTCTGAATCCTGGTTTTGGACCTTTAGTTCTTAATCCACAAAGCTAGTTTGTTTTCTTTTATTTGGGCAGGTTCTCTCCTTGGTTGGAGAAAAGGTCGAGTTTTTTAACTTTCAGAAGAGGCAGCAAGATGAAATTTTGTTTTAGGATTTTATGAAAGAATACAACGGGGAAAAATCTAATTCTCATAATATATATATATATATATATATATGAGATAGCTCTTTGTTGCTGACACTGCTTTCTTTTATGCCTATTACAAAAATTCTAAATAGATGTTAATTTATCTGAATTCTACATCATGGTCCCAGCTAAGGGTATCTATCCAAAGTCCTGTAGTCTTTGGCTTGGAGGTCAGTCATACAAAGCATTAATCATGATCTTTATTCTTTATTCTGGATCTTTATTCAGATGCTCAGAGTGCTCATCATTTCCACAACTCCTCTATTTTTTTCCAAGATACAGAGTGCCAGGAAGTTTCATTTATTTTATATACAACATATTTAGAATTATACTTGAAGAAACAATAAAGTTTGTTTGGAAGCAATGAATTTGTAGATTACAAGGTTAAATGAGAGGGAAAGGAACACATGCACTGTCATTATGATTATKTGATTATTTGAAATTCTTTGAAATCCCTTTTAGGCACAGCGGTGGCATCAGGGTAATGAGCATTTTGGCCGCTCCTGGTTGGCAGGAGATGTTGTTGGGTGTATGGTTGACATGAATGAACACACTATGATGTTCACTCTGAATGGTGAAATCCTGCTTGATGACTCAGGTTCAGAGCTTGCGTTCAAGGACTTTGAGGTCGGCGATGGTAAGTACTGTAATATACTGTGCTGTTAACTTACTGTTGTTGCTTTGTCTTCCTGCTGTGCATGGTGTCTTGTCTATAATGAAAAGGGCTTATTTTTCCTTTTTTTTTTTTCCTCTGTCTCTCTCTCTCATTTTTTTAATTTATTTTTTCTTCTTTCTGAGTAGAGAGTGAGTGAGTGATTGTTCCAGGATATCTTGGTATAGCTGAACTTTATTGGGCAAAATATCTTGTTGAAATTGTTCTTGCAAACTTCAGAACCATATGAGTTAGATTAGGATCAGTAGCAGTGAAGTTTATATATATATATATATGTGTGTATATTTATATATGTGTGTATGTGTGTTTATATATACACACACAGTGTAAAGCTGATCATTAACTTGTGTATATATCCATGTGTGTGCATATATATAAATATATACATATATACATACATATATATATACGGAGCTTCTGATCCGTATAGGATCAGAAAGGAAAAAGGAAAAAAAATATTTAAAAAATACAAAGATTTTACATTGGCTGAATGGACAGAAGCGAATTCAGTGTGCTAGGGAAACAATAAAAGAACAGATGCAAACAAATGTGAAGTTGATTAGGTAAATTTTTCAAACATCAATTTCATGAACTATAGCTCATTAATGAGTTATATGATATTGCAACTGTATGATATTGCAACTTCCAATACTGCATATTTTTTCCTATTAAAAAAAAAAMCTGTTAAGTGTAGATTCTGTTTTTTATCGTTTTTCTTAATACTACTGCATGAAGTTGATGCATATTTTTAACTTTATTTTGCTGTTTTGGAAAACAAATATAATTCTTTTAAAGGGATATTTGAGGTTYTCTGAATATTCTATGACTACTGGACTTTTAGAAGGAATATTGAATAGTGTAAGACTCGGATAAAACTGTGAATTGATAACATACTGCCCTGCTAGCAGAGAGCTTAATCAAGTCATTGTTGACAGAATACTTGAAGTTCTTTCTTATATTTCCCAAAAGTGTATTGGTTCCTGAATTAAGAGATGCCTATTAGAGACCTGTATTTTCTCATTGGTGTTTGAGATTAGATTCTTGGTGATTCATAAGAGATGATGTGCTGTAGATGACTGGTTACACTTAAAGCATTTTGGCGTTTTTTTCCAAATAATTTCAACTGGGTTATGGGAAGAAACCTAGTATTTGTGATATACAACTTACATGTTCTTTCTTCTTGTTGTTTTAAGGATTTCTACCAGTGTGCAGCCTGGGCTTATCTCAGGTGGGAAGAATGAACTTTGGAAAAGACGTCAGCACTCTAAAATATTTCACTATCTGTGGCTTACAGGAAGGGTATGAGCCCTTCGCTGTTAATACAAACAGAGACATCACCATTTGGCTAAGCAAAAGACTCCCTCAGTTCCTACCGGTGCCATTACACCATGAGCATATTGAGGTCTGTGATCCCTCTTGGAATGTTTCTAGACACCTTTTTTTCCAGGATTATACCTTAATTATAAAACTACTTCCACTCTTCTAGACCAGGTTTTTAATTTGGTGTATTAGCTGTGTTCTGGGTATATTTTATACCTGATAAATGCTTGCTACCTCCCGTAGAGTTGCAAACAGCATAGTTATTTGATTCATTGTATCTGTTCATAAATAAAATYGATCATGTGTGTAAATATGAGCTTTTAAAAGCTGAATTCCACAAGATGTCATGATTAAGAACTCCTTGTGCAGTGACTTGCACATAAAAAAAAATGTAAAAAAGTATGGCTTTGTAACAACTACCACATACACACGCTTTGTGATTTTCCATAACTAACTGTTTTTAATTTAATGAACTTTTATGAGCTGGTTGTGTCAGCAATTATGTCCCAGTCAGTTGTACAGCTTGGCAAAACGGAGTTCATACTTTGTAAGCCTGCTATATAGTCCCTTAGAAATAATGAAATTTTTTTTTTACTACTGATGTGTATGAAACTTTCATGTTGTATATATACTTTATTGCTGCATTTTGTTGTTCTTCCCAAGACTGAATTTGGCTTGTTAGTGCTTTCTTAACAAAACAACAAAAGCCTCTGCTACCTATTTATTTCTCCCTTAAAATGATAGTACATGGTTACAATGTATTAGAGTGTACTGTTGCAAATTCTGGTTTGTTTTAAAATGTCATGGAGGAGAAAAGTATCTGCCTCAAAATATATTTATTAATACATCTTTACTTTTGATAGGTGATGAGAATTGATGGCACAATAGACAGCTGTCCCTGCCTGAAGGTCACRCAGAAATCCTTCGGTTCACAGAACAGTAAAACAGATGTCATGTTTTTTCGGCTGAGTATGCCTATCGAATGTGCTGAGGTATTCTCCAGAACAGCTGCAGGAGGCTTACCAGGCAGTGGTCTTTATGGCCCTAAAAATGACTTGGAGGATTATGATGCTGATTCAGATTTTGAGGTTCTAATGAAAACTGCTCATGGTCATCTAGTGCCCGACCGGACAGAAAGAGAAAAAGAAGCCCCAAAAACAGAGTTAAACAATCATAAAGATTATGCTCAAGAGAAACCATCACGACTTAAACAAAGGTTAGTAGCACATCTGGCATGATTTTTTTTGTTAAAGAAAAATGCCATTCAAGTCTCCAGTGGCTTTACTCTTTTTCTTTAAATGTATAATAAACATATAATATGWATATAGGTATACATAGGTATGTATATAATGTTAATATGTATAATAACGTACTAAATGCTGTGGTTTTGGGATTAATATATAAGTGCAAAATTCATCCATATTTATCATGTTTTATGGAACCTTTCATATAGATTTTGTTTTTATTTATTTTATTACAGATTTATGCTGAGGAGAACGAAGCCTGATTATAGCACAAGTCACTCAGCACGACTTACTGAGGATGTTCTAGCAGATGATAGAGATGACTATGATTATTTAATGCAAACTTCCACGGTATGGTAACCTAGGTTTKGTATATTAGCTGTTTGCTTTTTTAAACAGCTGCATGCTTTCAGTATTAAGAGTTGCAGAAAACATGTGGTTTTTCAGGCCAAATTTYATATGTAGATTTCTGCAGTAGTCCAACACTCCTAAAGATAAGACTGCTGCATCCATTTGTTTTTGACTTSATAGTCTATCGAAAATAATTTGCATATGGAGACCATAAATTTGGTTGACTCTGTTTTTGAAACTATTACTAAATCCCTGAGCATCAGAAAGGAAAAGTAAGTGTAGAGTGTGTTAAACATGCACCCTAGTTTTATTCAACTTTTCTTTAGAGGAATTCCTGGTGAAAGCATTCAGGGTATTGAGTGCCTTACGCTGAGGATATCAGCTCCATAAGCATTCCCTCTTTAGTGTCTGAAGACAAAAATACAACTCTTTGATATTTAYGTTCCACTTTCCAAAAGATATTAACATGCTACAGGTTACCAGTTACATACCAGGATAACCTACAAAAGTCTAWTACAGTTGCATCTGTACTGTTTTCCTTTTTTTTTTTTCCCTCCCTGTTTTAACATACATGATTTTGTTGGCTGCATTTTGATTTGTGTTGCTGTCCTTATGTTGCTTATGAATTGTACCTAAACAAGCCTATGCTAGTTTTGAAGAGATTTTCAGATTCTAGAAAAAAAGATCTGAATCAAAATAATACAATAGAAAAATAATAGAAAACAAATATTAACACTTTGTAATACTRTGTTTTATTGACAGTACTATTATTCAGTGAGAATATTTCCTGGTCAAGAACCTGCTAATGTCTGGGTAGGATGGATTACATCCGACTTTCATCAGTATGACACAACCTTTGACTTGGACAGAGTGCGCACTGTCACAGTTACACTGGGAGATGAAAAGGGGAAGGTTCATGAGAGGTTAGCTACAATTTTCCTAAAAAGATGTGTATTTTCATATCTATAAAGGCAACTAACAACTATATAAACTGTAGTTTACTTAATGGAATTAGATTCATGAAAAATAAATTGTAATATCAAAATATGCAGAAAGGTGTGGGCCCCTGATAACTTGTTTTATATTCTTGCTTRTGGATATAGTAAAATTAATAGATTGAAAAAAGTAAAGTCTACAAATTTTATATGTAGTCTCAATCATTCATTTCAGAAAATGATCCTTTATTTGTGCAAAATAGAGCTTTCCCTTGTCATGATTTTGGAACTTTTTGGCTTTGAGCAGGACAGAAATTGTACAGGAACAGCTTCTGTCTCTATTTCTGCTTATGATCCAGATCAAAAACTCTCTAGGTTAAGCTTAACACTAAACATTATAAAATGTTAACTTGCAAAGTTAGTCTTGTMTCTTGATACGTTACTAATGGTTTGAGCATTTGCTTGTTTTGTCGACTTCACTTTTTATTTTTTCAATTATGAGGTTTAGATCTCAGTGGATTTTGGCAAGACCCGCTGTTTTCAGCCACATGCCCCATTGGCTGCAGCAGCACAAMTTTATTTTTAGGCTTCTACAGGAAGTTTACATACAATCCATGAATAAATTTGTCTTTTGACATTCAGTATCAAACGCAGCAACTGCTATATGGTGTGCGCAGGAGAGAGCATGAGTCCTGGACAAGGACGCAATAATAATGGTCTGGAGATTGGTTGTTTGGTTGATGCTGCCAGTGGTCTGCTGACCTTCACAGCTAATGGCAAGGAACTGGGCACCTACTACCAGGTGAGTATTTYTTGATGACATCTTTCAGTGGAGAGTGGGGGAAACAAAACAAAACAAAAACTCAGACTGAATTTTATTAGTATTATTGTTACAAAATTAGAAGAAAAAAATAATTGTAGCCTGTAAGGTATTTTCCCTCTAATTAGTATTTTCTGGAGTTTTATTCACAGACTTGCACTTACTGGCAGTTAATGCAGATTGAGGGTTGTCTGATATTTGACAATATTTTACTGTCTTCAGTGGATATATATTTTTGCTTTTCATGTAGGTTGAACCAAGTACTAAGCTATTTCCTGCTGTATTTGCTCAAGCTACAAGCCCGAATGTTTTCCAGTTTGAATTGGGAAGAATAAAGGTAAATAGTGATTTATTATTGTGCAAGTATAGGAAGAGTAATACATTACATCAGGTGATCTTTGTTATTGGTTGTAAAATGTRTTTTCTCTTGGCACGTTTTTATGAGTCCAAATGTTTTTGCACTCTTGACATTTTTATGTTGAACTCGGTTTATGTATCTACAATTCAATCCGTAGGACGAGAAGGATTATAACTGATATGAATGGGTAGGAAACACTGCAAAGTCCTGAGAAAGTTTCTGCATATCATCCTTCATGATGAAATGAAACCAAATGTTTATGAATTAGGTAGATAACATAAATTGCCTTCAACTKCTGGTTTCGGTAGGGCTAATCGTTTATTTTATAAGCTGAGCTATTGATGACTGGTTGCTATGCAGAGTAGGTTAGGCTTTAAAAAAATTTAAAGATAGATTTAAACAGTAGACATAAGAAAGCTGAGCTTTAATTAACTCCCTTGCTTTCTATACATAAATGTCTAAGAAATCAGAAGCGGTAAGAGAAGTTCAGATGGAAGTTCAGTCCATGGAAGCTAATTACTGGATTCCAGTACACATTCCATTCACGTTTCTATTTCATATTAAGTTATTTTAGGAAAAAATATGGAAAATGTTCTTGTGCCACTAAYTGACCAACAGTTATCGACTGGTTTTATAGGCTAAAGACAATGTTGCTATACTGTACTATCTACTGATTGTCTTTTCTGAGAAATAYCACATACTCATTATTTGCAAAGACATTGAAGTTGATTGTCTCTTATGTTGGAATTTACAGAATGTGATGCCGTTATCTGCTGGCTTGTTCAAAAGTGAACACAAAAACCCAGTCTCTCAATGTCCTCCACGTCTCCATGTCCAGTTTCTGACTCATGTGCTTTGGAGCAGAGTGCCAAACCAATTTCTAAAGGTTGATGTGTCTCGAATCAGTGAACGTCAAGGCTGGATGATACAGTGTTTGAATCCTTTGCAGTTCATGGCCCTTCATATTCCAGAAGAAAACAGGTTGATGTTGTTTATATGTGCAAGTACACTGGGCTATGTTGGGATTATAAAGCTAGACATGTCATAAATTTTTTGTAAGTGATGCGTAGATCCCTATCTCTCTTTTTCTCTCTATCTGTATATATAACACATGTAAGTAAAAGCCATATTTTGATTTTACTAGCATTACAATTTATGTTATTTTTAGATTATTTAAAATCTGCATCTTTGTGTTGTGTTCTGTTTCCAACTTGCCTCTAAAATCTTTAATGGTCTATTTGGGTTTTATATTAAAATGAAAAAGAAACTAAGATCRTAAGTTATTAAGGATAATCTGCAAGATAGATGAATATAATTTTTTCATAGCTTTTAAAAATGTGTGGCCAATGAAACTATTCTGTTACTTTAATTTTTCTAAATTTMATTGGGACAATTGGAAAAAATAGAGTTTTTAGGTTGCTATGTTTTTCAATTGTTAAATACAATGCTAATGCCTGAGTCTGAAAAACAAATCACTTAAAATTAAGAATAATATAAAAAAACCCTACAAACGAGTTAGTCTACTAGAATTGTAAAACCCCAGATCTAATAAGAATAAATGTGTCATCCTATATTAGATTAAAAAGATTTGTTATTCAGAGTCATGCTTTTTGTATGAGTAAATATTCTTCCTAAGTATGTCTGTTGTATCTTTCCCTACGGAGGGTAACAGGAATTGTACCTTAGGAGTGACTTTGATAAATRTCTACTTAAACTTCATTCTTAATGTGTGATTCATGTGATTTATCATGTGAAAATTGAGAAGTGCCAAATTCCATCTGCAGAAATGATACTTTCCTAGGTAAAATTTTTAATTTATTCACTTCTGTAATGTGTTACCCTGATGTAGGACCTTTTTTTTTTTTTTTTCCCTTTCTGCAGGACAATTGATATTTTAGAGCTGACAGAACAAGAAGAATTGCTGAAATTTCACTATCATACCCTCCGATTGTATTCTGCTGTTTGTGCTTTAGGAAATAACCGGGTGGCCCATGCTATGTGCAGCCATGTGGATGAATCTCAGCTGCTGTATGCTATTGAGAATAAATATATGCCAGGATTACTACGTGCAGGATATTATGATTTGCTTATTGATATTCATCTCAATACCTATGCCACTGCCAGGTTAATGATGAATAATGAATTTATTGTTCCAATGACAGAAGAGACCAAGAGTATTACTTTGTTTCCTGATGAAAACAAAAAACATGGCCTCCCTGGTATAGGACTTAGCACTTCCTTAAGGCCAAGAATGCAGTTCTCCTCCCCAAGTTTTGTAAGCATTAGCAGTGAATGCTTCCAGTTCAGTCCTGAATTCCCTCTGGAAATCTTAAAGGCCAAAACAATAGAGATGCTGACGGAAGCTGTTCAGGAGGGCAGCCTCCATGTTAGAGATCCTGTTGGAGGCTCCACTGAATTTCTTTTTGTCCCTCTCATCAAGCTGTTTTACACCCTCCTAATTATGGGAATCTTCCATAATGGGGATCTGAAACACATCTTGCAGTTAATTGAGCCCCGGGTCTTCAAAGAAGCTATGAGTCAGGAGGATGAAAGTGATTTCTCAGAGAAGGAGCTGAGTTCTGATGAGCTTAAGGCAGAAGAAGGAGAGGAAGAAACCAAGGGAGAGCAAGTGCCAAAGGAAGGACTCCTTCAGATGAAACTTCCTGAACCTGTTAAATTACAGGTAATGGTATTACCGTGTTACTGGTTGTTACCATTTTTCGCACATCCATTTTTTCTTCACCTGGTAATTTCTCTTTAGAGGAATACAGCAGTCTGATGCTGTTTGAATAGAGAAGTAGTTTACTTACAGAAAATTACAAACTTAGTAAATTCCTGATGTAGATAGAATAACTCTTGTTTCATTATGTAGAATAACTTTTTAAATTAACAAGAAATTTTGCCTTTATGTGGATCCAGACACACAGAAATTCCCTAGAATCAAGGAGCAAATACAAAGAAGTGAAACTTCTATTCCATTAGATCTGAGGCACATATATATCTCGCATGTGTCAGATAAGAATTAGTCCTGATCTAGGGTGTGTTACAGATTATTTCAGATGCAGTAAATGACTGCATTGAAGATTCCATTTGGTTCATCTGACAGTAAMCACTAATGGATCCATCCTTGTTTACATAACACACTCTGAAGTTTTCTTAGCTTGCCTACTGTTTTTGCTTTTCTGATAATGTTTTCTCAGATGTGCCATCTACTGCAGTACTTGTGTGATTGCCAAGTACGACACCGGATAGAAGCCATTGTAGCATTTTCTGATGATTTTGTGGCCAGGCTGCAAGAGAACCAGCGCTTCCGGTACAATGAAGTGATGCAGGCCTTGAACATGTCTGCTGCCCTGACAGCTAGAAAAACAAAAGAGTTTCGCTCCCCACCTCAGGAACAGGTACAGCCTGCCGTGAGCCACTTGCTGTTTTTCTATGCCATGTGTGTGGTTGACTTCGTTTTCATAGTTTTGGCTATAGAAATCAGTGTTGCCTGCTTATACTTTGTATTYGTTATTTTAAGATTAATATGCTGCTGAACTTTAAAGATGATAAAAGTGATTGYCCTTGCCCTGAAGAAATTCGGGATCAGCTTTTGGATTTCCATGAAGACCTGATGGCACACTGTGGTATGTCCGTCTCTGAATATGTTTATTTTAAAAATTATATTAGCTTGAGAGGTAATTTTCTAAATAATTTTAGCAACTCTCCGACTTAGTAACCTGGAGATTGCTTTTTATCAATAATAAATACAATCTCAATACAGATGCACAGYGCACTGTATGCTCTGTTCTTTGCCCTTGAATTTATTTGTCACTCCCCCTCTAATCTAGTACCATGAAAAAACACTGAAGGTGCATTGTGATACTTCAAAGAAAATTTTTGTTTTAAAAGAAAAAAAAAAGGGAAAATTGAAAGTGAACTGTCAGATTGCAGAAAACTAAAATGCAATGAAGAATGTAGAAAAAGCCTTTTGAAAGGTGTAGAGATTTCCTTTTTGTTTGATTTTTTTTTGCCATCATTCTCTTCTTTCTTTTATCTGGTCTAGTTGTGTCAGTATTGTTCTTTTGTCTCCTTTGTGAAAAATTAGTGATCTGAWTAATCTACAACTAGAAAATTAATTCCATGGGTCAGCAGGCTCATTACAGTAGAACAGTTCTGTATGTATTCAAAACACGGCTATTACAAAATTAAGTAGAACATTTGCACATCCTGAGTCTGTTCTTTGATCAGCCAGTCGCCATTTGAAGATTAACAGGTTGTAGAAATGATTAAAAGACAGTTATATTAACAGTTTGCAAATTAGGCAAGTACATTAAGAGCTCAGGGAACTGCATAAATGTGGACAAACAGACATTTCATTTGAGTAAATCCACAGCATCTTTCTATTCTAATTCATGAGACATTTCTGTCTCTTTATTGTTGATTTGGTTGAAGAAACTGCCATCCATAGCATTTTGTAATATGACTGAGTGTAAAATAGAGAGTTACTAATGTTTGCTGAATTTAGCACTGATTGTCCAGAAAGGTTGTAGAAATGTTCCAAACTTCACTCAGCAGTGGAGCAACTTCCCYAAGTACCTCTGCTCAGCAGGTAGATTAGACTAGATGATCTCCAGAGGTCCCTTCAAACCTCAGCAATTCTGATTCTGTAAGGTGCGTATAATTTGCTTTAAGACACGTCATATACAAGTCTCTGTACAATGAAGGCAGCTACTTCCTACTCAATGGTCTCTACAAATTATATTTATAGTAGTTTTAGTGCTTTCACTTTTTTTATGTTTCACCTTAAATTCTTGTGTTTTTGACTAGTACAATTTGAACTATACAGTGTCACAGGAAARAGTATATATAGTACTGAGGTACAGAAGTCCAGCATATATACACATGGAAACATCCATACTGTTAAATGGCAATCACGGTCCTGTCATAATTGTAGTTCAAGCTAACCACGCTCACCTACATAGGTCACCTGCATTGGCAGCTTGAATGGCATCACCCAATTMTGGCACTATAAGGTCACATAACTACAAGATTGTCAGTCTTGCTGTGCCATTGGCTTTACAGACAGTGAATAACCGTGGGCCCACTGTATTTTTTTAGTAGAAAAGCAGATTAAGAAAGCAGTCATCCCTCCATTTTGGTGATGGGGAAATTAAAATTTGCTGTGGATCACATTAATAAAGATTTAAACCACATATTTGGAAAGAAAAAAAATATATATATTATATATCTAGTGTGTAACAATACATAATTTGTACACTGAGTTAATAAGAATTTATTCTTTAAGTTAATAAGAGACTGATCCTTACTGACTTCTTTGTACATACCTACCTTGTACATCTGCCTCATTCTGCATTTGTCCCAGACTGCTCATAGCACATCTCACACACCCTTTTTTTTTGCAGTTCTAACAGAATAGAACAGCATTTTTTAGTCTGATTGTATTTGTACATTAGTGTATAATTTTGATTTCAGGAATTGAACTGGATGAAGATGGAACCATTGATGGAAACAATGATTTAACCATTAGGGGTCGTCTCCTATACCTTATGGAAAAAGTGACATATCTGAAGAAAAAGCAAGCTGAGAAGCCTGTTGATGATGATGCTAAGACATCCTGTAAGCAAAATTAAATTGCAATTTGGTCTATCATAATTCCAAATGGAAAAGAGGCAGACAAAGAAGCTCTTCATATGTCATCACCAAAGCAAGATAGATTTTTGCTGAAACATCTGTGCACCGTAAAATTTGTAGCTCTAACTAAGCTTAACTGGAATATTTAGGGTAGACAGTTTTGTTTCCCACAGCATGTTTTGGAAAAATACTTATATTGGTCTTTCAAGAATGCATCTTATTCTATGTGGTATTACTACAGACTTAGTTATAGCAGGGTCTTAATTTGGCGCACTCTCTCATARAACTATCTGGAGAAGCTCCAATTGAGTAATTGGATGAAGAACGCCAAATGCAAGAAGTCTGCATGACTAGACCTTAATTTTTATTGCTATACTTATGGGAGACCTCCCCAGTCAGCRCAGAATCCAAAGTTTATTGTTTGTGATTGTTGCTCTCTTGCATTTTCTCATATTGACAGAAGTCATTGTCAATGCCATCCGAATTCTGCATGAACTGGATCAACGAATTGTGTATTTTTTTTTTTTCATTCCATCAGTTATGGTCTTTTTTTTTTGCATTTAGTGTGGTGGCACTTGCCTGTGATGGTTATTTTTAAATATTATGTTATTCTAAAATATAATTGCTATTCTGGAATATAACTTATTCTAAAACATAACCTATAATGCAATGTCTGGACAATAGCAGTGAAATACAGTACTATTACTCTTTTAAAATATATTTTTCCTACATTATCTACTTCATTTTCATATTTTTTTCTGTAAAATGTGGCCACCTCTTGGGTACTATCTTTTTATGGGCACTCTTATTTACTTCACATAGCATTTATATTTGCTACTTTTTTTTTTTTTTTTTNTTTTTTTTTTTTTTTTTCCCCCATCTCAGATCTGAATTCCTGGAAACTCTTGTATGTCTTCATCCTTTTTTATGTTACAAAATTTAGGCTTTATGCATTTTAATTTTGAATATAGGCTTTCAAATTTTAGATGTTTATTTTTAGCATCTGCAATTATGTTTTTATTTGTTAGTCTGCTAAATAAATACCAAGAAAAAGTGCTGCTTAAGGACTGAGTTATTTCCGGTGCATATTGCACAATGGGTTCTGAGCGTCTACTTGTAGAGATATGAGCAATTAAAGGTAATTTTGTGACTTGTGTATTTTCTTCACAGCTACTCTCCAGCAGTTGATTTCAGACACAATGGTACGCTGGGCCCAGGAGTCAGTCATAGAAGACCCGGAGTTAGTGAGGGCCATGTTTGTATTGCTACATCGCCAATATGATGGCATTGGTGGCTTGGTTCGTGCCCTACCAAAGACCTACACCATAAATAGTGTGTCAGTGGAAGACACGATCAATCTTCTAGCATCACTTGGCCAAATCCGGTCCTTGCTCAGTGTCAGAATGGGGAAGGAAGAAGAAAAGCTTATGATTCGTGGATTAGGGTAAATGACTGGAATGTAGCAAATCTTAATTTACAGATATTTACTGTAATTTGTTGTGTACTTATCACCTAAGTTATGCATAAAGTTTTAATGTGCTTAAAGTTGAATGTACTTAGGTGCAGAAGTTTTGTATCAATTATGTAGTATTTTTAGTTGTAAGACACATAATGTAAGACACATAATGTAAGACACATAATGTAAGACACATAATGTAGCATTATTATTCTATGCATAATTTTCAGGGGGTAGCAAATGGCATATCTAAAATTTCTAAGATTTGAAAACACATATGAAATGCTTTACAATCCTACAGATACATATTTTGTTATCACATTTTAAGTGCTATGATTGTAATGAGTGCTATCAGCAATTTTTATATGAATGCAGTATTTGGTGGCTGTGGACACATATGACCCCTGAAGCTGTCAATTAGTGGAGTTTGGATATGTGTCTGTACATCCTCCCTCAGTTTGTTGCCTTCAGTGTGATAAGAACTATGAATTATGTTGTATTTTACCACCCAGGAAAATAATTTACCAGAGAGGGTGAAGAATTGCACAGTAAATCAACTTTGCAAATAGCATATAATGAGTAAAATAGTCATCATAACATTTTAATCCAATTTCTTATTTTTTCTCCTGTAGAGACATTATGAATAATAAAGTATTTTACCAACATCCAAATCTCATGAGAGCTCTAGGCATGCATGAGACTGTTATGGAAGTCATGGTAAATGTGCTTGGTGGAGGAGAATCCAAGGTAAAGCAATTTGAAGGCAGAAAACTTATAACTTTTCAAAGTTTTATCCTGTAAGGCATGAACAGCCAAAGAAGGTGCTAGGACCATAAGCTCTCATTAATTTCAATTAGCAAAATATTAGAATAAGTTTCTAGAAGAGTCCATTTTTCTMTTCTAGAGGAAGTTGGAATTAATATTACTATCTCAGAAGCTTAAAAGAATAACTGCAAATAGCACTTCATGTGCTCACTGAGTCTTACCTGATCTGGGGAATTTTTTTAGAAGCTAATAAAAAATGGAAATTGTATCACTCTGTTAAACTGAATATTACCACTTTTTTTCATGTTTGAAACTAGAATTTATGTATTAGGCCAGCTGTTCCTCTTCAAATTTACAAGTTGTTCTGTGGCAATGAGGAGTTACTTGCTGAGCAAGGCCTCTTGATTTTCAAGGATGTCCGCTTTGACAGAGAACTTCATGGGGTGCAGTGAATACAGTACAGAAATACTAGTAAATTAACTGGCTGTTGCATGATGTTTTCTAGGTTTTTTGTTTGTTTCAGAGCTTTACCTTTAGAATATTTTTATTTGCTTTTTTTTTTAGGAAATCACTTTTCCGAAGATGGTGGCAAATTGCTGTCGTTTTCTATGTTATTTTTGCCGCATTAGCAGACAGAATCAAAAAGCTATGTTTGATCATCTTAGCTATTTATTGGAAAACAGCAGTGTTGGCCTTGGTAAGTGATAACATATATCATAACTGATATTCATGTGACTTTGTGAGGTTCTAAACCAAAATGAAGTTTTAAGACATTTTGCTAATTTTTATACTGAAAAAAAGGATTTTCCCGCATCCATCCATTTGTACCACATTTATCTTGGATTTTCTCTTTCACATAGAGAAAAAGCATCTTCTTCAACTGTATTGTATATATATATATTCTACTGTATACTGTATATTTTTTTATTTATTTACTAATTGTAAGGAAAACTGTAAAAATAGCATTGAGTTAATTAAGCTTAAAAAAAAAGAAAAAAAAGAAAAAGCAAGATAGTGCTTGGGCATTAGGGAAGGGTCAGTGTTTAGCTGCATCATTTATGAAACAAAATAAGGTCCTGATTGTTATAAAGGAGTTCATAGATCAATGCTGGCAGCCAGGCCTGATAGGTGATTTCTTATTATTGCCTGTGCTTGCTCCACTGCCCTGTCCTTTGTGGATTGTTGTGTACCCAGCTACGCTTGTGACAGAAATACAGAGCGCATTCACATGGTAGTGCATGTACCTGAAATGAACTGTGAAATTTTCTGGAAGAATTGATTTTGCTTTGTTGGGCCTGAGCATTGTAGAAGAAGTATATGTTAACTTGTATTTCATTTAATACTTTTGATTCAGAATATATGTTTATATCTAATTACCATTGTTCTACTAAAAATAGGAAGACTTAAGAAAGATTGTTTCGAACCTAGACAGTTAGTATATTTTGATTCCATCTTAGTACTGAATTTCATATGAACGTACTGTGATTGTTATAAGCTAAGTGTTATAAATGACACACTTACTAAAAACTACCTAAAGACAAAATGTTGTATTATATTGAAAGTTTATTTTTTATAGTGAAATTACTGTTTTCTGTGTATTTACTACAGAAAATAAATGTTCTTTTGACAGCCTCTCCTTCTATGCGAGGATCAACTCCTTTAGATGTTGCAGCAGCATCTGTGATGGATAATAATGAACTTGCACTAGCTTTAAGGGAACCTGATCTTGAGAAGGTTGGTAGCTACTTTATTAAACATATTTTCCTCTCTGAAGAGGGGAAATATTTCAGTGCCTATGACCCTGAAACAGTAGAATGGAATAACTGAGACTCATGTTGCTGAATATTATTTGGGAATTTTAGGTATCTTTCACAGGGAAAGCTATCAGGATGTAATTGTTCACTCTTTCTACTGATGGTCTAGGTAACTGAATTGATTTTGTGGATATGTGGATATCACATATGCAGATAAAACCAAGAATTGGCTCAAGGACAACTCTGGCAATAGTGCAGTCTCCAACAGAATGATGTAGCTATTAATAAAATCTTTCTTTGTTGTTTGGTCTTGATGATGACATGCAGCGGTGACATAATGCTGTGGGGATTACTCATCTTTTGATTTGCCCAAAATAAGAATTGGACAATACATGAGAATAATTTCCTTTGAACTGCACTTTACCTTCACAATAAATGTCTTTGTCATTTTATCTTACTTTTAGGTTGTTCGCTACTTGGCTGGATGTGGATTACAAAGTTGTCCTTTGTTGATTTGTAAAGGCTACCCAGACATTGGATGGAATCCGGTTGAAGGAGAACGATATTTGGATTTTCTTCGTTTTGCTGTTTTTTGTAATGGTATTGTAGGAAMCTGCACATTTTATAATTTATTGTAATGTTTGAATATTGTCTTCAAATTTGCCACTTAAAGTAGAGATAGAAGCCAGTCTCTTGGAATTTCATAAATTTAAAGGACCATTAGTGGTAAGCGTAGAATCGTGCAAAACAATAGTTACTTAGAGGTTCATTTCACAGATCATATAGGCTCTTCTGTCTTTGAAAGGCTAACAACTCTTTTGTAACTGGAACAAAGACTCCTGAATCTTTGTAGGATAAGATTTATGCTAGACAGAGAACCTAAGACCCATAAACGTGAATCTTAACCACAAATATGGTTAAGATTTATATAGGTCTAGTTATTAGCAGGTATATCAGTCCATTCACTAGCTTTTTCAGCTGAAYATGATTTTTACTATACGTCAACTTTTATGATGGTTTCAACATCCTTTATTCCATAGTTACTTCTGTGATTATACTTAATTTTGAATTAAATAATATATTCTATATTATAGGCGTTATTACAGTAATAGAGAGGTATGTTTGCATGTTTGTGTAACCTTGTGATTATTGTTTAAAGTGTTTCACAGTTAAAAGTGTCTACTGCATGTTTCTATGCCTTTATTGGACTATATTTCAGAAGTCTTTTTTGATATGATCTTGAATCATGATATTTGTCCTATGTAATAGGAGAGAGCGTGGAAGAGAATGCCAATGTTGTAGTCAGGCTGCTTATCCGCCGACCTGAATGTTTTGGTCCAGCTCTAAGAGGAGAAGGAGGCAATGGGTTACTTGCCGCCATGGAAGAAGCAATAAAAATATCAGAAGATCCCACCAGAGATGGACCTTCCCCAAGTAGTGGATCTAGCAAAACCCTGTAGGTCTAGTGAAATTCTTTATCTTGTTTTATAATTCTAGTCATGAAATGACTTACTGGATTTAACATGTGAATTGTTAACTGGATTCTTCCTTGGATTCTGTAGAAGGTAAAATTTTTTTTCTACCAAATAGTGCTTCTCCTGCACTGGTAATTTTAAGTTACATTCATTATATATCATTTTTAGAATTTGTTTGCTGTTTGTCAGTCAACTAAAAATCATTCCCCTGTTGCAAAATGGGACAGATAAATGGCCAAAGTGCAGATGTTACTGCAATCTCTCAGGGACCAATAGCATTCTGTGTTGGTTTGCTGTAAATTCACTGATTATAAAGAAGTCACCATGGTTAAGCCATTGCAGTTGTGAGCAATTTTTGTGAGTTTATTGCTGATGTAAGATTTTTTGTTTTGTTTTGTTTTTAATCTTTCATTTGTTTTAACAACCAATGAATTCCAGGGAAGTGGAAGAACAGGAAGATGACACTATTCACATGGGAAATGCCATCATGACCTTTTATGCGGCTTTGATTGATCTCTTAGGACGTTGTGCCCCTGAAATGCATGTAAGTTACAAATGTTCATGCATTCAAAAATGAAGGAAGTTTTGCTGATGATTTGATGTTTTGGTCTTTGGCTACATTTCATTGTACATGAGCTTATCTGCTAATTTGCCAGCTGCTTAGAAGCTCTTCTTTCAAAATTGCATTCCTTTTCTTATTGCTGTTCCTTGGGGCTCTCTGGTCTTGAATCAGCATTCTTTTATGAATATTGTTTGACTATCAGCTGTAACCGTCAAAGTATTCAGATTTCTCTCTTTACTGTGATGGTATACAGTGATTTTAAAATAGTGGTTCTACTGTCTTTGTATACATATTTACACAGATTATTTGACTTGCACATGAAAGGGGATGTGATATATGACAGGATATTCATTTAAAACAGTAATAAGTCTTGTCCTCCAAAATGAACATCAGTATCTCAGAATATTTAATTCAACCAAAAATCCTAGTCAAAGACAAGATGTCATTGTTTTGGGCATAAGATATACACAATACTAGACATTAATGATATAAAAAAAATAGCCTTATACTGATCCTAATACTGACATGGCTGTTTGAAAACATTTGTTCAGATTAAGATTCAAAGTACATTCCTGTTTCTTCAACAGTTCTCCTGAAGTATGCATTCTCATTTTACTCTGAAATCTACAACAGTTCATAACAAGAACTGGAATGAAAGTTTTATTTTTCACTTGGGACAGCAAAACTAAAATTTTATATCTAAAAGGCCACTCCTTCCCTTCCTTCTCCCTGTTCTTCAGGTTTATTTTGATGCTTTCTTCACCAACTTTCTTTAACAGTCCTAGATGCTAAATTTCCAGATTTTACCTTCAGAACACAGCAGATAAATACACATTGTGTGAAATTCATATTACTAAAAATAAGTAGGTTATATTTATATAATAATCATTCTTGTGCAACTGTGATTTGGAAAGTTTCTGGAACATGAGCACAAATAACGTAGTAAAACTTTGTGGGTTTTTTTTTGTCTTTCCATTAGCTAATCCATGCAGGTAAAGGAGAAGCCATTAGGATCAGGTCAATTCTACGGTCTTTGATTCCACTGGAAGATTTAGTGGGCGTAATTAGTATTCCTTTTCACATGCCAACCATAGCTAAGGGTAAGATGATTGTTCTGCCTTTCTTTTTTTTCCCCCACTCTTTTAGTAAGTTTTGTGTATATTATTGCTCATGTTTTTCTCAATGTTTCAAAATGTTATAAGAATTAAACTATTTCTAATGTGAATTAGAAGAGAAGTTGTATGTGTTCCAAAAGTTCAAAGAACATTTGTTGATGCTATAGGCAATAATTCTTTGTGCATTTGAATCATTAATATAAATCCCATTTATTTCAATAACATTGTGAAAATCTATTACAGCTTTAAAAAGAATGCATACTTCCTCTTTTTCTAAGTTATTAAATAAAATTTCCATTCTCTTTTCTTGATAACATAATCTTTAGCTTTTGCTGTCCTAACCCTATTAATTGTTTCTAACAGACCTTACTAAGACACCAGAGTTGTTTTTCAGCAACTGTGGTGAAGTGAAAGGTGGAGCCCGGCTGAGGCTGTGTCTAGTTCTGGGCTCCCCAGTGTGAGAGAGATTTGGAACTACTGAAGCGAGTCCAGCAAAGGGCCACTAAGATGATTATGGGGCTAGAGCATTTCTTGAGGAAAGGTTGAAAGAGCTGGGGTTAACTTGGTGAAGAGAAGACTGGACGGGAAGGTCTTATCACTATGTACAAGTATCTTAAGGGAGGATAGAAAGAGGATGAGTCCAGAATCTTCTCAGTGGTGCTCTGCGATAGGTTGAGTAGTGCTGGGGCCCAAACTGAGTTGCAGGAAATTCTGTATGAACATGAGGAAAAACTTTTTTTTGCTGTGAGGATTGAGCACAGGTTTTCCACAGAGGTTGCAGAGTCTCTATCCTTGGAGACATTCAAAAGCTGTCTGGATAGGGCCCTGGCCAGTCTACTTTAGGTGACCTTGATTAAGCGAGGAGAGTAGGGCTAGCTCTGTGATTCTGTGAAGCATACAGACTCCAATGCACACTAGAGAAAACACTCATTTTCTGCCTACACAGAATTCATTGCAATAGTTGGARCTAAGTAAGCATCATCATAAAAGGAGAAGGAGATCTGTCTGCTTTTTTGGATGTTTTGTTAGAGTATTTCARATATAACATTGTTTCCATAGAGACTTACAACACAAGATTCCAATTTCAGTTAAAGCAGAAATAAACAGATCAATCAATCTATTATATAATTATTTATGTGTGTGTATATACATATATATATATATAGGTATATATATACACACACAAATACTGGTGATAAGTTATAAAGGAAAAATATCTAAATAGCTGTTTATAAAGTTCAAATCATAGATATGGAGTGGATTATTTGATTCCCAAAATTAAATGTCAACTTTTAAAAATATTTCTGTGAACTGCTTTAGGATATTTTATTAGCTTTCAATTATGAAGGACTATTTGCCACAATGTTCATTCATTATAATACTTTATATGTCCACTAGTGCTGCATTTCTGGGATTTTTTTTTTTCTATTTCTTACCTTTGTTTTGCTGTTTACAACGATGAGGTAGTTCTGTAGACAAATTAATATTTGGATATTTCCCATCATATTAGATCATCAGTTTATAATAATCCTGTGGGGCAGTGTATGAACAAAAAAGTATGTATGGACTTCAGGTTCTCTTTGGGTAGAAATTGCCTTGTGCATTCATTTTCAATTCCTCTTTAGTTAACTATAGGTTTATTGTTTGTATGTAACAAAGCTGTGGGTAAGATGGTCAGATATGAACAGAGGTCCAACTCTGAGAAGTAGCATGGCTGCCTAGTCTGCTGGTATRGGATAAACCTTGTCATTGAAGTTTTATTTCTTCCTTTTAGATGGTACTGTGGTGGAACCTGACATGTCTGCGGGGTTTTGCCCAGATCACAAGGCAGCCATGGTTTTGTTCCTTGACAGGGTCTATGGCATTGAGGACCAGGATTTTCTTCTACATCTTCTTGAAGTTGGCTTTCTGCCAGATCTTCGTGCTGCTGCTTCTTTAGATACGGTAAGGCTTTAAGTCTGTTGGTATCCCAGTTCCATYATCTTGTTGAACACCGCATTGTATTCATCCCCTAGAAGAATACTTTCTATTTCTTCATCCTTCTGTGTTCCCCAATGCTGGATGAGCTGCCTTGTGCTGCTAAGCTTTGAATATATTTGAAGAGCAGTGAAGAGTCATTCCCCAGAATGATGTTGGCTGTCTTATAAGACACCCACTGATACCATATCCAGAAGAGAGATGTCTTGCTTCAAGAGACCTTCTGAGCTTGTGATATGGAATCAAAATCAGATCAACTGTGGAAAAAAAAGCATGTATCTGAGAGCCTGTTATCTGAAATTTAGCATGAAAGTGTTCTTCACCAGGGATTTGTGGAAATCCTCAAAATCTCTTAAAATTGCCTTCTTTTTTTGGTCAGTCTTATTTACATCTATTTGTTTTTAAATGGCCTGATACAGATAGATCAAATTTAGAGAGCGTGTATGAGGGCTGAGGCTTTAATTTCCTTATTTGACCTTCTCTTTAAATTTTTTTTTAAGAAAAGTATTATTTTATTTATGATAGAGTAGGTGAACATTTACGCATGAACTGAGCCTTGATCATAACTGAATTTAGCCAGTGCAAACTTGACTTTGGTATTTTATGGTTTCTGAGTGCTCTGTTAAGCAACTATGACATTTTTTAATATATTTTTGAAAATTATTTTTGTTTTTGAATGTTTATCTCTAGTGGTGTTCATCATGTAGTCATTCAAAACAAACAAAAAAAATAAACTGGGAAAATACTTTCAAAATAGAAAARAGAGCTGGCATCCAGCTTCCAATAGGTATCAAGTTCCCATATGTGTGTTTTTGAAATTTCTGTCTTACTACAGGAGTAAAGCAAACAAAGCAAATCTAATTTGTGTCCCGTTTATTCCATAGGCTGCTTTAAGTGCTACAGATATGGCTTTGGCTCTGAATCGATACCTTTGCACTGCTGTCTTGCCTTTGTTGACCAGATGTGCTCCTCTSTTTGCTGGCACAGAGCACCATGCTTCTCTCATTGATTCCTTATTACATACGGTGTACAGACTCTCAAAGGGCTGCTCTCTTACCAAAGCTCAACGAGATTCTATTGAAGAATGTTTATTGTCTATCTGTGGGTAAGGAAACACTCTTGGTACCATGGAAATGTGAATTGGTAGTGATCTGTGGCAATTGTAACTCAGGAATGCAAAATTGTACCATTAGTAGCATGATGAAGAATATTTATTCATTTTGCAAATGAGTAAGAAATTTTAAATAGACTGATTGTATCCAACTTGCAACATTATTAATCACTTGCATGCCTTATTTATTTCTGTTAATGATTTTTTAAAAAAATATAAAACTTCGTTATTAACTAAGATGTATTGCAAAAAGAAAGCTCTAGAAATATGTCATAGCGTATACTCTGAAGTTTATTGTATTTTAGCTACATAGATTTGAAACATTGTTGAGGATCAGTAGATCATAGTTTTATATAAACATTTAACTCTGCTAAACATTATATTTGAAATCCAAGTCAATTGACTAATATTATTATACTTCATCATTGACACCTATTGAATCAAATTTATCTTGCCATCTGCCATCTGGTATACAGATGATTATTCTACATTTTTTTTGTAAGCCTAGAGGCTCAATTTTGAGAAGACAGTTAGAAACTTATGAATTTATGTTCTAATGAAAGTGAGGTTTTTAAATTAACAGAGCTCTTCTGAACATTTCACTGTAGATGACTTTTTCATAACATRGTAATTTGTTTGGAAATGACAGACACATTCATATTGTAGGTGATAATCTTGTAGCTTCGAGGAGAAAAATAAGTACTGTGCAACAGTCTTTCAAAATATATTGTATTGATGATTTTATGTGCATGACCTTTATAAGAACTAATATTTGCTGTTCGTCTGGAACAGTTTAATGTCCTGGCCATTCTAAGATATATACTTTACATATTTATTCTGGCTTTCTAGTTGGTGCCCAGAGAATCCAGAGAGCTCGTATATCCATGTTATTTATACAATATTCTTAAGCACTACTGAGATATATTGAAAGAAATTTACATTATAATTTTTTTCACAAGCATAATAATCATAGTGTACAATAACAGAGTACATTTTTTTTCCATGATTTACTCTACATCTCTATYAATAGATCAGATATTTTCTGTCTACTTCTTTAGAGTGTGTAATTTACATGTTCTTTGATATGCCTGTTTACTTTYTTCTGGGTGTGCTGTTTGTAGTACCATAATCCAACTCCCAATGCTTTATGAATTAAAAATAATAAAAAAAAATGGTGTAGAAATGTGGGGTTGATTTAGTGTATCTATTAATTGTTTACATGAAACGATGCTGTGCACTCTTTTGAAATTTGCTCCCTACTTTCAGGCAGTTGAGGCCTTCTATGATGCAGCATTTGCTGAGAAGATTAGTATTTGATGTTCCTCTATTAAATGAACATGCAAAGATGCCTCTCAAGGTAAACATGTATTTTAATCTTCAAAAACACTCCTTCTAACAAGATGCAGCAAAAATACTTAGGGAATGTTCCCTAAAATAGGAATGTACTCTATTTTTTCTGTTAGTTAACTCCACTCTACAATRTTATTGTTAGAGATATGGACCATTTTCTTAGAGATAAGTTACCACTCTGGCAAAAAAAATTTGCAGTCTAATTTGCATTCACTTGTGTAAATATATTAGGCCTGTGTCTACTGCCAACTCCTCTAATTCTCTCCTTTTTGGAAAACCTATATGGAAACAGAATAGGGAACCCTTGGAAATAGAAGATGAATTCAATTCAAAAGTTCTGTTTTCTGGCCCCAAAGCTTCCTCYATTTGGTTCTGTTTTCTAATCCACAAGAAAGATGAGTTGTTGCCTTAAAGATTCTTCAGATTTCAACAGTTTTCAGAAAGGCATCGTTTGCCACCTTACAATCTACTTTTTTTCCAAATTCTTTTCTGATTATTTCCTACTGAATAGGAAATTCCTGCTCTCAACAGGGCATTTCTTCTTTTATTTTTAAATTATTCTCTCTTTATCCTATATCAGGATTCTCTCTATATCYTATATCAGGATTACTTATGTTTTATGTCTGTTTTCTTTGACAAAATATTAATCAGAATTATACTAGCCAGATCGTGGTCCCTGACAAACTGGAATCACTAGTGTCAGGCAGGACCCACTGCATGGTTTTGCCTTTCATAAAGGTTTCAGAATTTGGTTGTGTATCCCAAGAAGTGTTCAATCAAACTTAAGGTGCTACAGAAGCCATTCTTTAATATTTATACATGAGAATATCAGGTGTGTATTCTGACATCGTGTGTGCTGAAACTACCAAATAGCCGTGTTGTAAGGTAATTGACTCTGTTTGTCTGACTTTTCTTCTCTTTTTTTTTTTTTTTTTTTTTTTTTTTTTTTTAAGAGAACTTCCCAAGATTTGTTTTCTAGGTCAGCAAGATTTTGACCCTCTAGGCCTTTAGTAAAATGACTATTCTCTATTGCTGAACCAAATAGGAAGGAAAAAAATTACTGGATTTCTTCTATAAGAGAGCCAGACTTCAGGAGGGAAATAGAGATACAAGGAGAACCATAGGGTCAACTAGGGCAAACAGTTCTGTCTACTGATACCTGCATGATAGATACTTCTAAGGAAAGTGAAGTCATTATCTAAGAAGCTTGCTAAGATGTCACTGTCAATAAACTGTTTTTC
The DNA here is from genome assembly GCA_003342815.1 of Eudromia elegans. Lineage (NCBI taxonomy): Eukaryota > Metazoa > Chordata > Aves > Tinamiformes > Tinamidae > Eudromia > Eudromia elegans. Next base: position 198,910 of record PTEX01000050.1, on the reverse strand, counting down.
AGTGATTTTATAATGGAATATTGCATAGATCTGCTGATATGCATCAGATTTGAAAGTACTGTGCATAGTCCATTCATACTTCTTCTAGCAAACAGACTCTATAGTAGTCTTAATTCCAAAGAAAGAGCTACAAGATCAGTCATGATTCTGAAGATGTAGTTTTGGAGTCTTGAGAAGGGGCGAGAGGAAAGGAGAAATTCATGGTGGCTAAGAAAGAATAGAATAAGAATAGAACTGTCTGCTTTGAATATCTCTGCTGGCATCTCCAATTAAAAATTAACATACTGAAYGCAGTATGTGTATTAAAACTATGGTGCTTCTCCTGTACAATTTTGTGTGAATTTTCTGGAACAAGACTGCCTTGTTTTTATTTCCTCTAAGACATACTCAGCACTTCATTGGGGACAGCTCTTAACAGTAAACCTTCMTTTATTCCTGGCTAGGTTAAAATTCAAATTATCACAAATTAGCACRCACATTTTGTCCAAAAACCAAATTGTGTGATAGAATTTGTTTTGAAAGAAGTTTTGAAATAGCTCTTAGACTCTTGAAAGCTRTACAGATCTCTGTGATGCTACGTGAGTAATAAAACCTCTGTCTTTGTTACTGTACATATATAATTTTTGTCTCTCTTCCTTAAACATCTGACAGTTTAGATAATAGTTCCTTATATCTGGACATATGTAAATGCATTACATGGATCCCTTTCTTTTACTGGATATGACCTGTAGTATTTTGCTAACATTGTAAACTGATGTTGAAAGGATTTTTTCCCCTTTCCCTTTCCTTTTCCCCTTTCCCTTTCCTCTAAGAGATTGTTAAAATGAAGTTTGAAATAAATTAAAATCACAGCCAGATTTATAAAAACTAGCATCCTATGCCTTAGGAAAAGCTTCCTTCATCTACCCCTGAATTATAACTAGATTTTCATAATTTACAGTTATTAGAAATTGATTCTCATTTGGGTTTTCTCTCATTACTTTTTTTTGCCTCTTGTCTGTGACTAAGGGGCATTGTAGTTTAGATGGAAAATTTGTGACATTTTCAGTTGTGAAATAGCTGGCCCTAAAATAATTTTAATCCACACTAATCTGGAATTTTGTAACCACTTAAGGAGAAAACATGCTTGAATATATATGTAGTAAAGGGAGAGGGAAGGAGAATAAACTCCTCTGTCATTTATATTGGAGGAAAGTAAGATAGACCGATGGCAGCTTTTATAGATCACGGAAKTAATGATGAACAGAGCGGAAATTCTGTTGAATAGCTTCTAGACATGTTAATAATAGTCGATAGTGGGTTAAGTCACTGTTCTTACCTGGATAGTAGCAATGTTTGGAATAGTGGCTTGTTGACTGAAGTGAGGTCTTGGCTGTGCTGGAGCTGATGAGGTTTTTACAGTGTGGACAGAAGTTTTCTTCTTTTTGCCTGTGTCAGTAATGTAAGAACTGTTTGTTTGTGGCAATATTCACCAAGGATTTAAAAATCAGACAAATACATAGCATGAGGAATCAGAGCATGCACTACTTAYGAAAGTAAGAAATTGCTCTGGCAGTTTTTGTGTAGTCATTGAGTGCTATAGCTGAAGAACATAAGCAGTTATATTTACTTTCCAAATATGTTCTGTTTTAGTTGCTGACAAATCACTATGAAAGATGCTGGAAGTATTATTGTTTACCAGGTGGATGGGGTAACTTTGGTGCTGCATCAGAAGAAGAACTTCACTTATCCAGGAAGCTGTTCTGGGGCATTTTTGATGCCTTGTCTCAAAAGGTAATTCATTTTAATATCAACTATTGCCAGAAGATCCTTATCGGGTAACTTATGAAAAACAAAACAAAATGTTATTTTTATCTAGCTTTTATCCTTGTACTCTCTAGCTTGCAGGGAATATTATAGACTTTATTATATGTAAGTCGAYCTGTTTAAATCTTTGTGTTATAGCTCCTGGCTTAAGGTAGGTATGCTGTTCTGTATGTTCATTACAAAACTATGTTTAGCTGTTGGAATAGTCTTGGAATATAGTTATACAGGTTAACTCAATGTYTGGGCCCTAAAAGCAAATGTAAGCATCTGCAGATAACTGAAGGTGGCCTTTTTTGTATACTACACAACCTTAWATCAAGAGCACAGTCCTTTGCTTAATAGTAGATCACCCATGATTCAATTCTGTGTKGGACACAAGCTTCATACCCCTTGTTATGTATTTAATGTTAATTTTGTAGGCATTTTTAAGCAAACTGATTGCAACTTCGTGAGAAATTTGCTGCAARTCCAGATATTCAGAAAGGCTATGCATATTCTTGTACTGTATTCTCTTTCCTGATATCTGCCAAGTGACCAGTCTTGTTCCCATTGAAGTAAATATTTTATTAGTAATATTATATTATTTAGTATTCCGTTTGCTTCAAAAAGATCACAACCTGATCCTAGCTTTGYCTTTAGAATATAGTATATTAGATGCCATCAGTTTATTTTCAGAATAGAACTCAATTTCAGAAGACATTCTGTGGTTGTTTCATTTCACCTGTAATTCTATCAGTTTCAGCGAGGATATTGATACCTTCCGTTCACTACTCGCTCTCTCTCTCCTGTGTCCCATAGAAGTATGAACAAGAACTCTTCAAATTGGCATTGCCTTGTCTGAGTGCGGTTGCAGGGGCCTTACCTCCAGACTATATGGAATCAAATTACGTCAGTATGATGGAAAAACAATCTTCAATGGATTCAGATGGGAACTTTAACCCTCAACCTGTTGATACCTCAAAGTAAGGAACGGCTTTGTTGCAACCAGCTTGTACCTTGGGTGGGTGAAAAAAGGGACGAAGCCTGTATTTATACATGATGTGAATTTAGGGCTTTYATTCATGGCTGTTTTGCACACTGATCTTTAAGATAAAATGGAGATGTTGTGCTTTAAAGCAAAAATATACAGCTAGAGAAATAATTTCTGTCGGCAACAACCAAGAAGCTAGTTCCAGTGCCTGTGGGTAATAGTATAGATAYGGACAATGATGTTGATCATATATGATGTCTTTTTAGTCTGATGATGGGGAAGGTGGCAGAAAGATTTTAATTCTCTCTGTACAGTCAGACTGACTGCACATTATGCAGATAAAACACATATCTGAAGGAGATATTGTTTCTTCATTTTGRGTTATCACCTATGCTCTCTATAGATTAGTTTTACAGCAGAGAAATTATGCTCTGCATCTTGAACAGTATCATTTGCAGGACATCTGCAAATCTCTTTGTGCCCCTTTGTGGGCATTCTGTCTATGTTTAGGACATTTAGGAGACAGAATTCCTTCTATAGTAAGTCATCAATTACTATGCTTCTCATTTCTTTCTGAGATATCAATAGTTCTGTGATAGTTCAGGACAAAGAAAGTACAACTTATATCAGTATCACTTCCAACCTATCCGTCCTATCCTGTATTATTTTACAGGCCAGTCCTGTATAACAATGCTTAGCAGTCCTCATCCTACATAAATGAATCTCTAGACAATATGCTTTATTCTATTTCTGCGTTTATGCAAAGTGTTATAATATCATTGAATTGCACCTCACACACCCTCCAACAACTAAAAAATAATATAATGTTGTGCCAGTAGATGGCATTACAGCACTGTTCCTGCCTAAATTCTATGTTACTGAAGGGAAGATGTTACTGCTTCAGAAGTGATCAAGAAGTGAACCAGAACTTAAAATTATAGGAATGCAGATGCATAGAAATACTGGTATTTAATAAATGATTTTTTGAATAGTTGGTGTTTGTTTGACTATTGAGGTAGCTGTTTTTCTCAGCTGCTCAGAAAATACCAACTTGATGAGGGGGCAGTATGTGTAGTCCTTTTTTTTTTTTTTTTTTTTTTCCCAAGATTTTTTTGTAGCTATTCATTCAGTTGTTAGAAAATAAGGCCTTGAGTTTTTAATTTTTGAGTTGTCATAACTTATAGTGCTTCAGTTATGTAATTAATATTGTATATGGCTACTAAAAGGATGCATAGCATAGCTAGTTTATAACTCGCATATAAGTTAGCACTATATTTCTGAAACTAAGGGTCATTGAAAATTAAAGTTAGTAATAGAAACATGGCAAACCCATAAGTACTGGGTACTATTGGTTTTTCACCACATGTGTGTTAAGTAGACAAAATCTTGGAAGAGCTTAGTCCTTATTCAGCCCCCATTAAATAAGTCATATTCTTTCCCTTCATTAAAGAGGCATATATATATATATGTAGGTATGTGTACACACACACGGAGATATACATACACATATACATATATAATGTATATATATGAGGAAAGTACTGTAAGATGCTTTGCATGCGTGTATGCACTGCTAATAATTTTCTGAAAGTTTTCTTCAAAACAACCCCATGCATGTTTGAACGTCTGGAATATAATGGTTTTTTTTTTCCTTCACTTGCAGCATTACAATCCCTGAAAAGCTAGACTATTTCATTAACAAATATGCAGAACACTCTCATGATAAATGGTCAATGGAAAAGGTAAAATCCATATTCCTGTTAATGCAGAATATGAGCTTTTTGTGTATCCATTTAATTTTAAGAAGACTTTGCTCTGACTAAAATCTTGTTATCCTTCATAARATTAAATGTAGGTACATATGTAAGGTATCAATTTATATTCATTTAAATTACATTTTTTTGAGTAGTTCTGAAAGTGCATTTTTGTATTTAATCCTGATGTTTAACTGTTTTTTTATTGTTAACTTTGAGCAAAATTTCTCTAATTAAAATAAGCAGTATCATATTCTRTGTAAATCAAGGATCGTGTGCTAGGGAAAGCAAGAAAAAACAAATGAAATGTTTATTTCAAATAATTGTTAATGAAAGTGATTACTATATGTTTACTAAAGAAAGCTAACAATCMGTATGATTTGTTTTATGATAAGTTGATAAAGCAGGGCCAACAAAATTGTTGAGAAAAAAAATGGGAAATTTAGGTAGTAGTCCTGCAGAAGCATTATTCAGTTCCTTTGCACAAATAAAAATAAGATTTTTTTCACATTTTTTCCCTCTCCTCTTCCTGKTTTTTTTATTACCATTTCAGTTTGCCAATGGATGGGTATATGGTGAAACATATTCTGAATCTGCAAAAGTGCAACCATTAATGAAGCAATATAAATTACTGTCCGAAAAGGTGAGCTTTTGATTCACTGCTTTTGATCCACTGTGACTAAAATGTTGCTTCTATTACTGTTAGTMTATCACCTTATATTTTTGTCACTTTCTTTTTAATTTACTATGCATCAAATAACGTGTGATTGTTCTCTTCCTCTAGAATCTCAAGACAATAGGGTKTTTACTGTGTTGGTGGCTAGTGACTGCGCATTCAATATATTTTTATCTTCTTATGACTGAGCTTATAATGAAACTGAAGTTTTTAGCACTGTGTCATASAGTGAGATCATATAGTCGGTGGATAGTGAGGACTTAGTCTATTGGAAGAGGTCTCTGAAGGTGATTAGAAGGTTAGAAAACTCGATGTAGGAAGAAATATGGAAAGAAAAGGGGTTGTTCAGTCTAAAGATAAAGAGGCTCTGGGTTGAACTAATCACAGTCTCCCAGAACCTAAAAAGTAGTTATAGAGAAGATGAAGCTAGTCCCTTCACAGAGAGGCACAAGGCAAAGGCAAGAGGTATAAGCAGATGGGGAGATTCTGGACATATGAAAACAATTTTTCCAAGTATTCCAGTATGTTGCTTAGAGAAGTGATCTTTAGAGGTCCATTGCAACTTTCACTTTTCTATGATTCTATGATTTTGAGTTTTGCTTCTTATCATGAGCATCTTATTGCTCATGACAAATATCTGCTTCACCTTTGAGTTGATATATGAACACACCATTTACACTGTTTCCTACTGATCATCGGCTTTTTTATTTCCTTCTTTCCTATGACCTAGTGTAACATAACTATGGCATAATTAGATTATTTTTCATGCCAGGATAGCCATGCAAAAATCTAAGAGTTGTATTTGACTCCAGAGTACAGAATTAATGTGGTAATTATTGTCTATACACTGTCCTAGGAGAAAGAAATTTATCGATGGCCAATAAAAGAATCACTGAAAACTATGCTGGCATGGGGGTGGCGGATTGAAAGAACACGGGAGGGAGACTCCATGGCTCTCTATAATCGAACACGTCGCATATCTCAAACCAGTCAGGTAAGTAATTTTGTATTACAGAAGGATGCAGCAAAACATGTTATCATTTTTAGATTTTAAGTGATAAAATATTCCTGCAGCATGAAAATACATGGAAGTACATTTTTTTCCATAGAACATGTAAAACTGGTGTGAGGTTTGGATTTCTATTCATAGAAGCTGTAATTTTCTGCTTGCTTACCTTTGCCTATTTAAAAATAATGTTCTAATAAACATTTTCAAAAACATTTACAAAACTGAAATATTTAGTTTTCATTTTTTAAAAATAGTTATTTATGATAATTATTTATATCACTAGGTGATTACACATCAATAGTGAATATTAATATGATTTTGATTTTTTTGTGGAATTTTGAGTAATTATGAATGCCTATAGACATGTAGAGGAATAGAGACTCTCTTCCCCTTCTCCCACCCCTCCCTTGCACTGTTCTCCATGCAATTTCCATGTGCAAGCATGCAAAATGTATGTGAAAAAGGAGCAGCTGAACCTGCCCCTCTTCCTCTACTAACTTTGGAAACCAGCAGGTGTGTGCCATGTGATTTGACTGAGAAGCTGAGCTGAGGTGCAAGTTACAGTTCACAAACTGTAYTTCTGGTTCAAACTTTTTGAATTCTGTGTTTCCTGACTTCAGAATATTAAAATATATTCCCATATAAAAAAAATCCCCATCTTCACCTGAAAAATTTTAAGTGTATTTAARCAATATCTTCATTATAGTGTAGAAGGTAACAGCCTGAACTGATTCATATCTAATTGAGGTCTGTCTTTGGGAGTAAATGGCAGTGTTTGTTGTAATTACCTCACAAAAAATTAGTCCTTTGCCTAAATCTACCTTCTATTTATCATCTTTAGTATTTTTTTATTTGATTTTCATTTAGACAGAAATTTTCAAGTTATTTAGGATCTTTTTGCTCTCTAGAAATAGACAAGCGGCTCTCTTCCCTTCATTTCTTTCACTACCTTCAGTATCATGTTAATGCTAACTTCTTTACATCAAAGGCATGTGTAACTCCATTGTTTTGCATGTTTGTCATTCAGATCTCTGTAGATACAGCCCATGGTTACAGCCCTCGAGCCATTGACATGAGCAATGTCACCCTCTCCAGAGATGTTCACGTAAGTCAGAAACACTTAATATGCCTACCCTTTTTTGGAATTTCTTTCTAGTTTATTTAAATCATTTGTGCCTTGTTTATATTATTTCCTTTGATATGCTTTGATTTTTTTGTGGGAGTCTGTTTCATCTTTGGACTTTTTGGGCATTGGATCATTTGTTACTTTAAAAATAAATATATAAAGTTGTAAGGTTTCAAAGTTTATTTTAGTTAGTTTAGTTAGTTTTTTGCAGCCCTCTGTGAACCTTTGTCATCTTGAAAAGATTGCAGCATCATTTTTTTTCTGTTTACTGTTAATTTCTCTGCCATCTCCACCCAAATTTCTGTCAGTGGTCTTTTTGTTTTGTTTTGTTTTTACATTGTATAAATTGGAGTCATGAGATAATTTTATGGAAAATCTTTTGAGAATACCAAATGAAGTCCTGAGGGTAGGACTTTGACTGTTTCTCTATCAGTAGATTGCTGTTACATGGAACAAATGTTTTTTTTAATTGCTAAATGAATGGTGTTAATCTCGGAAAGACTTTGGTTTTCCTGTGGAGTTGTTAGAAATGCTTTTCTCATTTTTACAGCTCCTAATTACTGTGAGCGTGGTTATTATTATATTATTATGGTTATTATTATTATTATTGTATAATAATAATATAGTATATTATGTCTAGCATAGACATACAYTAGATTGCTTTAAGCAGGTTAGCATGAGTATATGTACCAGTACAGTGATGACACCAGGGTTAAGTTAGCCTCCACTGAGCCTACTGCAGTTCAATGAAACAAGCATAAGGTAACTGGTTAACTGAGCAGTATATACTGTATCATAATGAATTTTTTCTCCTTGGTTCCTACTTTGTGGTTTTCAGCTTTATATTTCTAGTCATTGTAGATTTCTGACAAGTTTTAGAGTAACAAGAACTTTCTCCCAGTTGTGATTTATACTATTCAGTAAATTGATTGGTGATTGCTCCAAAGAGCTAATTAAAAAAGATAACTGAATAACACTACTTATATCACAAGACTTTTACCAAATTGATGAAACAGTATCATCATAATTGCAGAATTTGAGATTTGTGTGGTTAAAAGACCATACAAACTTGTATAGTGCTCATGATATGGCTGTAGTATGAATATCTTCATAGCATTAAAAAGTGGGAAACTAAACCCAGAGAAAAGTGACCAGCTGTTACCAGASAGAAAAGAAGATGGGATTAGAACTTGAATTACTCCCTTGTTTACTTTTTATGCGATACCACCTGATATGACCTTTGTGAACCCCCAGTTATGAAACAGTGATGATTTGCTTTGTTATTCACTTTTCCTAAGTTATGATCAGAGCTATCTCTTAAGAACTGCAAATTCCATACAGTACTCACCTGGACCAAGCTACATCCACAGTTTATAGGTATTGCCAGCAAAAGCAATCCTGGTTTRTTATGCTTTGTCTGTCTCACCAGGACCTTCTGTAGTTTCTCATCAGCCTCACTTTSAGAGCCAAGTGTCTGTTTGATATTCTAGAGCTCTGTGCAGGCTACACTCCTTTCTGTGGTCCCATTTTGATATTAGCAGTTTTCTCTTCAGCAACTGGTTCCCARTTCCTACATCCATTATACCCGAGCAAGTTCTATATCATAATTTTTCAATAAAACTGATGTTTTCATTGAACCATTGCAAAGCAGTTGTATTGGAAATCAATTATGCTTCTTCTTTTTCTTTTTAAATGTTATTTAATGTAGACTAGAAATTTGCCCTTCTTTGAGGTTAACTGCTGCAGCACACATCATTAAACTCTCCTTTTTCTAAGGCTATGGCTGAGATGATGGCTGAAAACTACCATAACACATGGGCAAAGAAAAAGAAACTGGAGCTTGAAGCAAAAGGTAATTCATAATATTTACATTATATAAAGTTTTGTATGATTATATTGGCYGTATATTTGAGGAAAAGTGTTAGATTGACAGAAAAGGTAAGACTCAAATAGTCTTAACAATTAGTCAATAATCTTGATGAAAAAGAAATCAGAAAACATCGATTCCTAATTATAGTTTTCAGTTATATATTTATGGTTTTCAAAGCGTGGAAGTAACCCATACTTTTATAGGGCTGAGCAATTCCAGCACAAATGTATCAAATGAAGTATCTGTTTTCCTTATCATTATCCATATGACTATCAATGGATCAAAGGTACTATATAAAAGTAACTTTATGCTATATAAGGAAGCTTTCCTTCACCAGTAGTGTTTTAAACTGTTGCCTAGTGAGATTAGATTTTATTTGAATTACATTATTGAAGTTGGGGATGTACATTTCACGTATTGAATTGACAAGTGAAGTAGATTCTTGATTCCACATRAGAAGCAGCACATGCTTTGCCATCTCTGCTACTCTAAATGACAAATATTTTCTTATTAGTKATGACTTATTGGTTTTGAACTATATTTTTATTTACATTTACTTTTTTAATATTAAAACTAACTTTTTGCATCTAAAATTAAATTTGTACATGGAAAAAGCAGGAGTTGGAAAGACAACAAGATATGATTTGCAAATGCTGAAGTTAGGGGTTTGTCTTACTGAAATTTATCAAGTCTAAATAACACTTGTCAGATTTGTTTATGGTTTTTGTTTTTGCTTATTTTATTTTCTTGTAAACTTTTGGCTACTGTATGGTAGCTTGAATTTTAAGAAAAAGAGAAATTACATCTGCAAGTGCCTTCAAAATATCACTGTGAATTTCCATATCCTTAATTATATTCTCCTTTTTATACCAATAGGAATATTGATATAAAAATATTGGTATAAAAATATTTCTCCAGTTTATACCAATTTTTATAGATTTTTTAAAGTTAAAAAAAGAGCTAAAAGAGCTAAATAAAGAGCTAAATCCAGGAAACTAGAGGCTGCAGAAAGACTGGATATTTAAGTAGATCTGCTGTATTTCGAGGCTTTGAAAGCGAAATTTGCCTCCAAGCAACACTTTGATGAGAAACTTTTATAGTATTTGTAGTATTATGCAAAGGCAGGCACTACTGAAACAGCTAAAAGCTGGCAYAGTAAATGAACAAGAGGTGTCCAATAGTTTGCTGCACGGTGTGAAGAGCAAATGTATTTGTCAGCTGAGCAAAATCTGGCCACTTAGGATTTTTTTTTTTTTTAATCCAGTACGTGTAGCAGTCTTCAAAAATTTTTTTTTTATACGGTATATGTACAAAGAACAGAACAGTAATGACACTAATGTGGACTTGAGTTGCAGGTATGCATATGAGAATTGTATTTCTTATATGGATACTTTTCATTTCTTTGTTAGCAGATTATCAACCACTATTGTTTTTTGAGGGCTAAGTAAATTCAGCAATACTGACATGAGACTTCACAGTAATAGGACTTTTGAAGGTTTTTTTTTTTTTTTCCTCCCATTTTTTTCATTTTTGGAAGTAACTGAGCAAACTTCACTTTCTTTAGAGCAGTGTATTACTTAAAATAACTTCAGTTTTCTAGTGCTTCTTAAAGGTTTTATCATATATTTACTCTGGAAGCTTGTCTCTGTCATGTGCATGCACTAACATGTACTTCAAGACACTTTAAATTTAAAATGCTAATAGGAATCCTTTAAAAAAGACTTATTTAATAAGATAATTTATATTGCATTACGACTTTGTAAATCTCATTTGGAAATGCTTGCTGTTGCAGCTTAAAGCAACAAAACTCTGTAGTAATCTGATGCGACTGTCTTGAATTTTACAGAAATCTCATAGATAAAAATGCTAAACCAATGGCTCTGATTTCACTGTTCATGAGCAACGCCATCATTTTATTTATCATTGAATTTATTATTTCTGTTCAGATATTAAAGTTTTAAAATGTGTATAAGAGAGGAATAAGCTTCATTGTTAACAATACAGAATTAGGAAACTTCAACTACTGGTTCCTTTTGTTAAAAAACTTTAAACCTTTTAAAAGACAAAGAGGAAAACTTAAAAAAATACCTGTGGTTGACAAGGTATACCTGTTTTGAACTGAATGGGGATTAATGGTTTTAGGTGAGGGCTTTTGAAGTATTTCTGTGTTTTTATGAATATATGTTGCATCTACTTCAATCTGAAAAGTGCAACAGAAGAACTTTTTCTTAGATATTGATTTCTCTTCATTTGTGACAACTTAGTATGTAGAAATGGAGTGTGAGTTGCAGATTTTTTGTTCGATATTTTTACTTGATGACAGAATTGAGAGTTCCTGAGCTTGTCTCTTTGACCAGGATAGACATGAAAGACTGAACGTAGCTTGTATAAGAGCAAATGAATAAACTAAATGAGAAAGGAACACTCATATGGATAATGATTAGGAAAACAGATATTTATTTCCCACTGACTTTGAAGGAGCCCAAGGTTTTATGGGTGATGAGCAGACACTTGTCTGCTACTTCTTGTTGCAAACATTATGTTTTTTTTTTTTTTTTCATTGCCGGCTTTTCATGTACACAAATCAGTTAGCCACCTGAAAATGGCAAGTGCCCTTCTGTTTTATTGTTCACTTTGAGTGTATTAATCAAATGATCTATGACATTATTAATGATTTTCATAGATATGGCATATGCACATACTTGAATGTCTTATCTTCAACTATAATACTGTGGAAGTATATCACCATTATGATACCAGAATAAAAATTGATTATTTAAATGGAAGAGAGAACTATCAATACATCACCTATTTGTAAAGAAATAAAATAGAATTTATTGTATTTATTTTATATCTCTGCAATGGTCTTTTGTTTGGATTGGTCAGTTGTCCAARCCAACTTCCAATAATATATTCTGAATATTTTTATACCTCTGTGACCTGAACCTGTAGCTATAAAATACATCTACATCACTGTGCCATATTTGTTTAGATATGTTTATATTTTGCTGAATTACGTGAACCTTTTTCTCTCATGAGAATGTTTAAAAGTCGAACTCTATTGGAATGACAACAGAGTCATTTGATTTAATGAAAATGGATATTTGTTTAATAAATTTAACTTTTTTCTCATATTTGCAGCAGTTGACTATTTTACAATGATAATATATTGAGTCGTGTAAATTTCTGTCTACTTTGGACATAACACTAATTTGTGTATATGTGTTAAGACACAAAAATGTACTGCTGGTTCTTCAAATTAGATTATATTTCAGTGCACGCATGTGGTAATACCACATTAATACTGTAAATACAAAATTATCATGTCAACARATTCTCATTAACTGCCTTTGACGTTCTATTAGTAGGAGGAGGAAACCATCCTCTTCTGGTTCCCTATGATACACTCACAGCCAAGGAAAAAGCCAAGGACAGAGAAAAAGCACAGGATATTCTGAAATTTCTGCAGATTAATGGATATGTTGTCTCCAGGTAATTTTTCCTGTTATAATACCACAGACAGTTTCTATGTATGCTCAGCTTTTCTTCCAAAACAAAAACAAAAATCAGGGTTAATTTGAGGTTTCAGTAACTGAGAGTACGAATAATTTCCTTCATGTGGATCTTTGTAAGGATGTAACGGTTAATAGGGTTAGGACTAGGGTCCCTGTAAAGCGCAAGCAGAGTTCTCTGGAATCTGCTTACAATCTATGTGTCTCTGTACACTTCAACTGTTAGTAAATTTGTTAACATCCTGCCTGTATCAAATAGGAAAAATACAAGCATCTTCATTACCATTCATGCATTTGCATYCCTCTGCAGGAATTTCTAGGCAGTTGTTTTGGTAAAAAAGGTTTATTTCTAAAATCTACAACATATTTCTTTAAACTGAGTTAATTTGTGATGTTATTAAAATATTTTATTACTCAAAGGTGATGCTTTTAAATAGTTTCTTTTGAAAACAGTGCAAAGAAAATTTGCAGTGAAAGAAACTGCAAAGAAACAGTRCAAACAGAAAATTTGCAGTTTTTGTGTAATAATTGTGAATAAATGTAATAATCAACAGAACATGAATAATTGAATAAGAATGCATAATGTTTGCTACAGAAAAATAAGCATAATTCTGTCTGGTCTTAATATGACTTTTATTTTCACATMCTAAATACAGTGGAAATAAAATTTTAGTTAAATTGGAGGCCCATCTGTCTCATCAGAAAGGCTTAAGACATAGGAGTCACTATGAAAGACTGAATGCCTGTCTGAGATTTATATGACTTGATGAACCTAAGTAACTGATTGAAATGGGGTGGATTTAAGAAATCATTGTGAATTAATTAGCTTAACACATGTACCTAAAATATACCTACTTCCTTTCTTTTATATCACATATAACATTGAATCCTTTTATAGAATCMCATTGTATATCTAATAACTCTTGTAGGATGACTAGAATAATTCAATTTAATTGCATTCAGTGGAATAAAATGTACAGAGAGGGAAGACATTCAGCAAAATCTTTTTTTCTCATCCCAATGTCCTARTGGCAAAGCTCATCAGCCGTATTCAAGGGCACATCTTCTTTTAGGCATACTCTATTATTATTATTATTATTATTATTATTATTATTATTATTAATAATAATAATTAAGTATTAATTATTATTATTAAATTATTATATTAAATTATTATTAAATTATTAATAATAATAATAATTTATGTTTCTCTTGAGTACAAGTAAAAGTGAATTTTGAAGTGGAAAATTGAGAGGGATGGTGATACAATTGCCAGCAAGTAGTTCCTGCCTCATCTACAGCCTTCTCTRCTTTCAAAATCTAAGTAGGAGTATTGCCTGCTGCAAACAGAGAAAATATTTATCATTTTAATGGGCATATGATTACTATCAGAGGAAAAGGTTGCAGGATATGTGAAGCATTCGTGRTGCTTGGAGTCCTTATTGCACATTCAGAAATTCCCTTCCTTCTTATTTCAGAGGACTTAAGGACCTAGAGTTAGACACACCTTCCATTGAGAAACGCTTTGCCTACAGTTTTCTTCAGCAGCTTATCAGATATGTGGATGAAGCACATCAGTACATTCTGGAGTTTGGTATAGTAATTCCTATGTATTTTATTAAGTATTAAGTATTGTTAGCTAAGAAAGATATATGAGATTGTAAAAACAACCGGAACTCTTCAAAAAATTGCATATTCTTAGACAAAGAGGTGGGTTTTTTGTTGTTTTTGGKTTTTTTWAACCTTTTTTGATGATGATGATGTTTGGAAAGCTATTATAAGATAACTTTATGTAGTTTACATATTCCTCCCTGTTTCCCCAAAGTAATTCTTTGCATAAAGGTTTCAGGTGAAAGATACCTGGTCAAATTTTGACAACTTGGCTTCCWTGAAGACCAATAATAGCCCTCTGCTGGAATTTGTTTACAAGTTAATAACCTCCACCATGTACCCATTAATACTAGCTACCCACATGTAATCACTTTTTCACAGAGCAAATTAAACTTGTCCTTTGTACCATTCAAAACKCCTTTCTGGAAAGAGAGTTTAAGTAAAGAAGCCTCCTTAACAAACTATCACTGGAGGTAATAGTCTTCAGTGAGCACCCAGCGGTCGTTACCTCAACAGTGCTATGACAGATATGTTTCAACTCTGCCTGTTTTTGTTAATAACAAAATTGGAGTTTGATGTCCTAGATCAGCTTCTTGTGTGAGTTATAAAGCAGGTCTCAGATGCAGCCTCTTTGTGAATCTGGGGGTTGTAGAACCACATGACATATGCTATACCTCATGCCTTGTTCCCTCATACTGTAATTTACAGAATGTAGAAACAGCAGGAAGACTGAATAAATCGAGGCTCATCCAGAAACCTAACTTGTTTTAAAGTAAAGGTTACCAAATTTATGAATGATCATATGCCATGGTTGCTTACAGTAGCAAACCCCTGGCCTTTCTGTAAATGTAACTCACAGGTTACTTCTGTTCCTAAAGCCTGAATATCATGGCTTCCTTTTCTACTTAGTTCTGTAAGGTTTTTTGCCTAATGGAAGTGTAATGAATAAATAATGGAACATTAGAAATGCTGTTGGAAAAAATGCCATGCGTGTACCTCAGTGGATAAGTAGAGAGAAGATAATGAATAAATGATGAGTAGTTTATCCCCAAAAAATTGCTGCTAAATCATTTCTCATGATTGGAAATTGTACGAGATTATGTCTCAAATAATATTTGAGTTTTATAATAATGGAGGATGTGAAACAACTGTAATTTTAGATAGATAATCCTGTTGATTAATTTCTGTTGGACAATTGTTCATTAATGTTGTTATTCTTCAGACAAAAAATTTGTAAAAATGTAATATAAAACTGCTGGTTTATTTTGGCTGTGGTTTGTAGGARAGACTTTTTCTATCAGAAGCAGTGTTCATTATGCTATTACTTCTGCAAGATGTGCTGGATTTTTTTAATTGAATATAAATTCTGTGAAATTCAGATATATGAGATAACATAGGAATAATGTTCAATAATGCTCAGGCCCTTCTTCTCTTTTTAATACTTTAAATCCTTAACTGTTCTGCATTGGTTGTTATACTTAGTTTATTTCCATGTTAAACAAGATCTTCCAAAGTTATTACAAATAACTACAAAAATAAGAATGTAGGACAGGATTTTTCTTTCGCATAAATAACCGTACACTTGTAGACAGTAYGATGTAATAGACATCTCTGATGGTCTGGGCAATTATTCCTTGCCTATTTTATTTGCTGTAACTTTTCTTGTTGTGAAGTAGTCATAAAATAGATAGCATGAGACATCTGCATGCTAGTTATCTATCTTAATTCTATGTGTTTTACCTGTTTACAGTGTATGCTTTTTAAGAATATTAGAGAATAGACTAATGTTAGATATGCACTGTGTAGCTTATTTTTGTCTGTGCAGATGGTGGCAGCAGAGGCAAAGGAGAGCACTTCCCGTATGAACAAGAAATCAAGTTCTTCGCCAAAGTACAGTATATGTTTGCTCATTCCTTTTCATTGTAASCTCAAGTGAGAAAGTATTTGTTAGTGAATGTGATATTACTCTTATATTTCCACCTTTTGTGTTAAATTTCTATTAATTTATTATTTATATTAATTAAAGTACTAATAATACAAGTAGCTTGGAAAAAATGTATCGTGGATGACTGCTATGAAAAAAAATTACATGACTGCATTATTTTCTCAGTRTTCCTTTCTTTCATGGTAAACAAATATCAATAACATTACATGATTAACCTCCCTAAATTTTCTTTTTACTGGCTAGTTCTGAAGATAATTCTGTTTTGCAGTCTTCAGACAGCTAAATGTGAGCAATAGGTCTTGGTATGAACACAGCCAGGTATCCTCCTGTATCACCTTCTTGATTTTTTTTCCTTGTTTTAAAACTATGTCTTTTTGTGACAAGAAGGAATAATCTTATACAAATTAAGAAAATATGCTTACATTTTGGTGCTCTGAATGTTACTTGGTATGAGTATCTCTAACATGTCTTTTTGGTTCTTAAGTGAATAAGTAGACAGGAGTTTGCAGCATTCTCTGACYCTCATGTCCTTGCAGTAAATTGTCCTTGTGATACTTTATAAATACCAGACAGTATCATCTGCAATTTCATCCACTGAGACCCTACCATTTTAAATAAAATAAGAATAAAAACATATAACAAATKTATATGGACAAGCCCTTAATGAGGGCATTTTTCCTAAACTTACTTTTAATAGAGAGCAGTGGTTTTGTCTGAGTACATAGTGTACAGAACAAAGATATGAAATAAAATTAAGTTGTTCTTCTTGCTTTGAAATCCTTCTAAGAAACACAGATCAAGTTTCAGAGAATATGTTCAATTTTTGCATATTTCTTTTATAATGACTTTTTAAGCTCTTTATTTGAAAATAAATAAATTAAAAGAAAAATGAACATTAAATAAAGAAGTAAAGGGAATTTGAAACAGAAAATATATTTGAAATCTCTTGTCTCTAGTTGTGACTTTTGAAGAGTGATACAAAATATAGTTCAGAAAATCTTCAGATAATCACTTGCCTCTGATGTAATTCCAGGTTGTGCTCCCTTTGATTGATCAGTATTTCAAAAATCATCGCCTCTATTTCTTATCTGCAGCAAGTAGACCTCTCAGCAGTGGAGGTCATGCCTCCAACAAGGAGAAGGAAATGGTGACAAGGTAAAATTTAAAGTRATACAAATGTGTATATGTGTAGCAGTTTGTTCTAAAAAAGTGTTTCCTTATGTGAGAGGAGCGAGGCATAGAATTATCTTTATGAATAAAAAACATAAGCTATTCTCTTTTTCTTTTCCCTTAGTTATAATTAGTTACATCAGCGTGCAGGGTCTTGATTTTTTTCTGCACTTGCAACAGTACATCAGTTGCACAATCTGTTGCACAGACTATATAAACATGTATCAATTCTCTCTGTTAGAAATAGGTGTATGCAGGAGTCATTATTCTTTCTAAATTTCATGATAGATTTGAAAGTAAAATTTATCCATAACTGAGTTTCAGAATGGAGCATTATTACCACCGCCTGTAAAATTGAATTTTTTGCACTAATGATGTTTGATTTTCTTAAATCAGTCTTGCTTTTGTTAGAATTGAAACCCATGCCTCCCATTGCATAAGTTCAAGATCTTAATGCTTACTTGCGCAGCACGAATATCATGGTTGTGTTCTTGGCCGTTATTACATACTAAACCATACAAAATTGAATTGCTGCTGCTTGAGGCAGGCGGCCAATTGACAGTCATACAGGCATGGAGGGTTTGTAGGATTGTATGACTGTGTACAATTTCTAGCACTCTCATTAAATGTAAGTATGTATTGGTTATGTTGACCCTGTGTCATCTCATGGACTTATTTGGTCTAGCAGCTTGGCTGAATGGCTTCTTCAAGGAATTCAAAACCTATTCAATTATGTATCTAGATAATTTTCTGTTGTACGTGCTACCAAGTTTTGTCTGGGATGTCCTGGATAAAATTATATTTCTACTTGGGAGATCATGCCTGTTCAATATATCCTATGCTTTTGGAATATGTCATATCAACATCCAAGGTGATGAGGAGAAGSCTCAGGACTTCTGCACATGTGCTGTGTAGTTGTATACATGAGATTCTTGAATGTGCAGCAGCCCAAGAAGAGCTGTCCTGAACTTGATTGAGCCTAGCAGCCAGAAATCCTGGACAAAAATGTCAGGTCAAAAAGAAAACATGTGCAAGGAAACCTTGATGAATGAMAGCTGAAGCCATTGCTGTTGTGCAGTTTATATCTTAATTCTCCAAAATGATGGAATCTGCATTATGCGATCCATTTCCTGGAAGGTGTTTTGGGCCATTTTAATAGAATGCTAACATTTTGGATTTTTTTTTCTTTTTCTTCCTCAGTGTGGGATAGTAATTGCCAAACCTGAATTTTTGATTCTCTGTTTAGTTTCTACTTAGTTTCCCCTTTACATTTTTTTGGGGGCAACTCTTATGTATTATTTCCTTCAAAAATAGGAAGCATTTCTGTGTACTTTCTTTCTTAAATAAAGATCAATTTATATTCATTAAATGGAGGAGTATCATTTTGGGTAGTGATAATGCAGTGACTGTGTTGGCAAATGCAGCAATTACCTGTTCAGAAAATACATTAATCCAGAAATGCTTTGGAAAAAAATGGGTGTCAGACCTCTTCTGAAATATCATAGAGTTACCTTACTTGGAACCAGTCTCTTCAGAAATGGATTTTGTACATTTCTCCTTCAGGAGATTGTCTTACTAGTTGTATAAGTGGTATAAAATTAGTTCTATGTTGAATTGGTTGGGTACCGCTGGTATAGTTAGAAAGTAAGACAGAGTGAGAGCTTTAAAATATCTTTGTTTGAACTGATGCAAGATTGAGATGATCTTAGCAAGTTGCTGTGCAACTTTTCCTTCTGGCCTGAGTGGGGCAGGTTCCTTGTAAAAGAATATGCAGTACATGCCTGCCTCTTGGAAGAAAAACTGAACAGAGATCCCTAAACATTCACCAGCCAGACTCTTGTCTAAAACAGAGCAGTTGCTGTTGCTATAGGGGGTCACTGTGCACAGGAATCCAAATCACCGAAGTCTGAGCAAAAGTGTCTTTCCATTTKGTACGGTACTCTGGTCTCAGTGGAACAGCATGTTCAGTTCCAATGGACCAACCCATCCATAAACTGCAGCCCTCCTTACTTTGTCTTTTGCTTCTAGATCAGAAGTTGACAGTTGGCCCATGTGCAATAATAAAATGATTTTATTCATATCAGTGGTGGCAGATGAGTTTTTTTGGCAGTTCAGAAAATAACACCAGAATTGATATTATTCCCGGAAAATTCTCAGACTTAAGTAGATCGTCAAGATTGAACTGATCTGTTCTTATAGTTGAAGACAAGGTCAATTTGGGTATGCCGGTGTGCTCCTGCTTCTATAAATTAACATATTTTTTTTTCTCTGTTGTTCTGAGTGGAGCTTTGCTTATCAGCAGAAAAATTAAAGATGTAGAATGAAATCATTGATCATATTTTTTTGTTGTTTTTAACCACTCAAGAAGATATTTCTCGTGTTAAATGTGTGAAAAAGCAATGTATTTTAAAAAAATTCTTTACTATGTTCAAGGTGACAAAATCCTAATTGGACTATCTAAACTTTTGCCATCAAACACTTCAATTAATCTGATTTCCTTACCTTTTGTTTCCCAATTTTCAGTGATATCCCCAATAGCCCTCTGACCGTGTTTACCTTTTTACAGCTTTAATCATTATTTCCATGTGGGTTTTCATATAGGACGCTTTTCTATTAATTAGCTTTGCTTTTAATTTTTTTTTGTTTTCTTAATTATAATATGTGCTTATTTAACCATGTTTGTTAAGGATATGCACTTAAAAACTCTTTCTTTAGTACTGTCCCACATTCTGCTCAGATAATTGATTCTTTCTGCGTGACATCATGTTGCTTTTCCTGCTCATATATCAGCTGTTATTTTTTTTCTTTCTTCTCCCCTCCCTTTTTTCCTTTTCCTTTTCCTTTCTCTTCTCTTTTATTTTTTCTCTTTTGTCTTTAGCCTGTTCTGCAAACTGGGAGTTCTTGTCAGGCATAGGATTTCACTGTTTGGTAAGGAGACCCTTGAAAAATACTAGCATGGCCATTGCTTGCTGTTTTTTTTTTCTTTTGCCATTTTTGCGTTGTGTTAGATGCTTTATTGCATGCTGCATGGCTGAAATGCATGGTCGTCACAGACCGCTAATGATCTTTTAGACTGATAGATCACAGAATGTATTAGATAAAATGCATTCGTATTTTTCAGGTTGGGGTTGTTTTTGGTTTATTTTGTTTAACCTGTAACTAATTATACTACCAAAGAATTTCACCAAGTTGGTAACAATTGCATATTTGTTATCTTATTTAAACTGTTATGGGCCTGCTATGGGAAAAATACAGCATCAGAACTGCACATTCTTATTGGAAAGTTATTGAGAAAAGGTTGTAGTGGGCTGAAATGCTTAGTGATGCTAGTGGAACTTTTACATGTTCTCAGATGTGCTTGACTCCACATACGCATGTCTGCTATCTTTCCAGTATTGTGTAAATCCACCAGGGGCTTGGTGTTTGTCTTATGCCATGTGAAAATCACTTAATTGAAGTCAATTCAAAGTAAAATTAAGTGTATACGTTACATGAGATATGTGTTAGTCATTRCACTGCAGTTTTTCTTATGTTACAATGATAAAAGAGCTAAAAACACACATCTGTGTGCATATAAATACCACAATGGATGCACTGAAAACTCAGCATTTATAAGCATATCTAATTGGGTAGTTATCTAGATGATTAGAATTTGATTAAAGTAAGATATATTAAGTCAGTTCCTATGCATTTCATTCCGTATACTGCTGCAGTGTGGTATTTCAAAAGCTTCAAAAGCAGTAGACTGAGAAGGAGTGGAAGTCATTTTGGGATGAGCTGAGTGGATTTGCCTGTTAAGTGAAAGATCATAGAAAGAATGGAGTTATTTCTGCAGTTGTGTGAAGGCTGGAGAAGTATGTCACAAACCTATCTGTAAACTCTCATGTATACCCTAGGCTGTTTCTCCACAAGAATGAGCTAATTCAAGCATTACCAAAACTATTAAAATTCTTTCCATTATTATGTGAATCCACTTTTGGATGATTTCTAAAAATGAACCGTTAAAGCCCRAAATCTAAAACAGTAAATCTTTCTTCAGCACTGCAAAAAGGGCATTTTCYGTTGCACTTCTCTGCCTACTTCATTCTTGCTGGTTTGGGATKATGGGATCAGGTGGGATGGGATCGGATGAGAGTTCACTGCCATGACTCTATATTTGCAAGGATTTTTTTTTTTTTTTTTAACACAATTTTCCCAGCATGCAGTAACTAACAGAATGCAAACATAGATGCCAACAGAATGCCAACACAGAAGTATACTGTAGATATGCATGAGTTATGACAAAGCTGAAATCACAAATCACCCTATCTTGACTGGGAGTTTTGTTGTGGTAGACAATGTGATCGAAAGTACCGCATTTACTCCTGCAAAGACATTATGGCAGTGCTTAGGTTAGTAATCTCTATGAGTGATATAGGGTTTGTTTTTTATTATGCATTCCATATAGATGCTTTATGCTCACTGTGCATATGAAAAGGACTCTGAAAATAGACCTACGTGTGAGAAAATCACATAGGTTGAACTTGGTATAGAAGATCACGTAGATATAGAAGTCTTGACAAAACAGAAAGTTAACAAGGTCTTCCAGAGTGAACTTAAACAGGTGATCACATCTGATATCTAAGACTGTCACTCAGATTATGGAATTATTAGTCAACATAGAATTATTATTTCTGTATATTGCGTAACAAGATTGGAACCCTATTAAATTGCTTATGGTGAGCTGTAGTTGTGCTTCATTAAAACTGTGTTGATTTACTTGTTTTACTTATTAGTGGACTGCATTTGAAATTTTGCTGTTAGTTTGGTGAATTAAGCACCTAGATTTATATTTTGTCAATTTAAAATGCAAATTTCTGTGACTCGTTTTATTTGCTTTATCCATATTGCTTAACTCTGATTAGACATTCTTGCTATATTAATACGTAAATTTAACCTTCTTATCTCAGTATCAGTATTACATTTCCAYGCAATCCGAAATTAGCTGAAAAAGTCATCAAATAAGAATGGCCTTCAAATGTTCACTTGTTTTCAGAACCTTACAGAATATAGTCAGAGGAGTTACTGAAAGGAAACAGAAGACTTTCTCTGCCTAGTTGCATSCTGAATCTATTAGAGACCTTCTAAAGTACAGTACTGGATCAGTGTAAATTGAAGGGGCCTGAATTCATGAAGTTCACTGAATTCTGCTCTGATATCATGGTTAAAATTGTGAAAACTTTTCCCAGACGASTGTACTATGTGTATTGCTAGACTTTAGAGAAGCAATTTTTTTTTTTTTTTTTTAAGTAAGTGATTAAGCTGGTTGGCCTTTGCTCTTGTGTCAACATAGAAAGTGGCAAGTCTCTCCTTAAAGTGTTTAAGTACTGTAGTTTTACAAAATATACCAACTGCCTTACCATCAGAATTAGAAAGTTCTTTTCTGCAAACCCACCTCCTGAAGTGATTCAGTTTTTAAAGTGTTTTAAACTCTCTTTAGTTGAGAGGTCTACTTAAAAAGGAAAGGGTTAATCTTATAGTGCCAAAATACAGCTTGTGAGAAAGGTAGAATGATTATTAGAGTTCTAGTTCTCTGTAGGAGGATTAACTGGCAGGCCATCATTACTCCAACTAGGATGTTGTCAAAGCAACTTTCAGTAAATTTAGACTTGATGATAGCAAATAAAATGTGTGTTATGGTAACTGAATAGAGCAGTGCTTAAGTCTGCAGTTTGTGCCACAAAAATGAGTAGTAGCACTATCAAGCATASATTCAAAGACCTTTTTTTTTTGTGCTTGACTTAAGGTAGTCAGGTAAAAGGTTAGTGTTAGGTGCTTTTGGTGCCAGACAGTTAAGCAGGCTCTTTAAAAAACTGCTTAACTGCCTTTTAAAAACTGCTGCTGTCTGCTACAGAGATACACCATAGGCTTGCCTGATTTTCAGAGAGTTTAGATCAATTTTTGTCACTTCATTCTGATCTTCACTATAGCGAGTACCTAATTCTTGATAAACTTATGTCTCTTGCAGTATGTCTCCATAGGCCAAAGAGATAGCCGAGATAAATTTTCAGGGAACTAGAGTGAGCATCTCTGCAGTGCACTGTAGCATGCAGCATATGTGCCCTGCGCTGTGAATCTTAGAGTGCTACTTCATGACAGCCTAAGCCCCAGTCTAAGTTGAGATTGCCTTGACTACCTCACTTTATCCCTGCTGTCATTTTTGCATGGTAATGACATGCCTACATGCCCCTCTTCTTCATCACTTCTGGCATGCCTGTCGTCGTAGTGTTAAAATAACTCAGGAGCTGACCAAAATTGTAAMATTTGAGGCTTTTTTTGAGTTTTGTTTGTTTGTTTATTAAGATTTGCCCAGGCCACCTCAGATTCCCCACCTGCTCACTGCAGCAGCGCATGACCGCCCATGCTAGTGCAAGGCAAGTGAGGCTGCAGGGCTAAGTGCAACTAGGGAAGCTATYGTTGAGATTGATTTAATCTACTATGGATCCACTCCAGAAAAATTMCTTCAGATTTTGATACTGTAGAAAAACCATCACAGTGCTGTAGTAAACCCCCACAATTTATTTTTTTATATCTTTCCTTCACCGAAATATTTACTGCTTTTAATTGTACATTCCTTTACATTTGCAATTGCAGTAGCCCACATTGATAAAATACAAAGCACCATATGATGATGACAGGAGTTTTAGGAACCTGTCTTAAACATTTATTTGTTTTGAATTGAGAGATGCTATTTTCATCTTTGTTAAAATAAAAATCAATTAAATAGCCTGTGAATTAAATTTATATAGCCTAAATCTGTCCTGGTTTTAAAAAGAGAGCTCAGAAGTGGATTATATGTAGTAGTGAYTTAGTATGTACCTATAGATAAAAGAGGTGTGGGGATGTGTGGTCTGTGTGCTCTTCTTGCATACATACATATTACAGAAAAGTAGCTTTGGGAAGGACATGTTATATCGAAGAGTGTTCCTTATGTGGGCTGCACCTGATCCCACTGTAAACATTTGCAGCCTTTCAGTAACACAAATGGATTAACTTTTTTTGATGCCATTTTGTATAAATGTTTTCTTCCTGTCTGTTGCAACTTGAGAGAGTTAAACAGTTTATTCGATATGTAAATCAAACAAATTGATTTTAATTTATACAACATAAGTGAAAATCATTCAATACACTGCAGCTTTAATTAACCTCACGTTTAAGTGCTTCTTTCTTGACTGCCTCAGCTATTTCATGGGATGCTTTACTGCATTTGTGTAAATAAGACCAAGACAACAAACTGCATACTTTTAACATGACTGTTAAAAATATGCAGAAGTTGAATTGGTCCTCTAGTAAGTCATTTAATATTTTGTTAAAAACAGATATATAGTTAGCAGAGGGTCTGGATAATCTAAAGTATACCCAGCTTAATCATTTGGTATTTTTCTTTTTATTTAGGAAATGATGCAGCATCAATTGTCAACTGTCTTCATATACTGGGTCAGACCTTGGATGCAAGGTAATGCTGAACATGTCTTCTAAACTATGAAGGAAATTTTTTAGAAGAGATCTTTGCTCATATGCAGTTGAATTGGAGCTACCTACATAAGAATACAGAATTTTCAAATTCATGAAAGAAKTTAATGTACTAAATAGAATCCTCCCTAGAAAGCACTTACTAGTTTTAATTATGTAGGGATTATTAGAACAGTCTTTTTAGATTGTTCTTTAAGTTTCAGTTCAGATCAGGGGTGTCCGAAAACTSCTATCTCTTCATTCTTCTAGTTTTATTTACATGACTGTCTTAAAAATAACACTGAAAATATTTGCTCTTTCACTTATGATATTTCATCAAATATTTAGAAGTTAAATGCATATGTATATGAGGTAGTATATCTGTCTCATATAATGTCTTCATTGAAAAGGTAATTCAATCTCCTTTTTGAACACAAAGAGCATTTAAATTGAATTTGGTAGTACTTTTAAGTTAATTTAAATTGAGCTGCTTGAATCATTGCAACATTAAGGGATGAAAAAGACAATCTTGAAATATTAAGGATTAATAAGTTCCTTTTCATCAACTGTGCAATCGAGTATTTGTATTGATAGTTGACTGTGAAGCAAAACATGATCATTTCTTGTTTTTGATGGCAATTATAGATAACTATTTTCATTTTACATTTACTTTCAAACAATTAAATGATGTCCAACATGCAGATGACCCACATCAACTCTTTTTCTCAATACGTTCAAAGTTGCTTAAATGGACATGTTTTGCTTTGCATGCTTTACAAAGTAGAGTTAATTAATTAATAGTCAGTCAATATGTTTCACCTGTTGCACATTAATCAATTAGGTTGCAGTGTCTTTATTGCTTGTTATAAAATGTCCATGCTGTATGCAATTACAGAGAGAGATWATCAACTTTACTTTTGGTAGAGAAGTAGAAATACCTTTATAGGAAGAATTATGTGGCAGTTTGAAAATATTGCCATTAAAATTGTATAAAATACTATATTTAGTATTAAATTWAAAGGCTTTTATCTGTTAATCACAAATTTTTCACCTGGATTTAGTTCACATACATAGATAGATTCATTCTGTAGTCGAAGGATCTCTACATTTGAGCTAATTAAATAATAATTATTATTTAATGGGAATAATTCCCCTGAGTTATAACATTATATGGCTTACTGTAGTTAGATAATCAATGATTTGTGATGTGTAATGTTTTCTTGTTTGCTTATTTCCTTTTAATCTATAGATTTGTTGACTTTCACTCATTGCTCTCTGTCATTCTTGTCTTGGAGGCAGAAATATGACAATCATGGCCTGGAAAAGTTTTTAGTAAACAGCTTGAGATGGTTCTTTTCTGCCTAGAGTGATGAATAGCAGACTTATTCATTCTTCTTATTATTTTTTGGGAGGGAGTGAGTTTGTTTTATTCCTCTGAAGGYAAATTAATCCCTGTCTTTAAAAGATCTGCATTTTGTCCATGTACATAGGATGGATATTTCCTGGATATGTACAAGATATTTCCCTGTGCTCTACAGAGAACCGATGAAGCAGTTTTTAGTTTGTATTTCTATGAGATTTTAGAAGCTGGAAAATATTTTTATTCAGATCTTTATTAATTCAGACAAGCAAGACTAGACTTTATTTCATACTTGTCTAATACCATATTCTCTTTCTTTTTTCCATAAATGCYATATACAGGACTGTGATGAAAACTGGTCTGGAGTCTGTTAAGATGGCATTGAGAGCATTTTTGGATAATGCTGCTGAGGATCTGGAGAAAACAATGGAAAATCTTAAGCAAGGCCAGTTTACACACACCAGAAACCAGCCAAAGGGAGTGACACAAATCATTAACTATACCACAGTAGCTCTCCTACCAGTGCTATCTTCATTATTTGAGCATATTGGACAGCACCAGTTTGGTGAAGATTTAATATGTATGTATTATTTTCTAGAAATGCAATGTTGTTATAACATCTGTAATTTCAAGCACAACCTAAGTACTGYTAGGCTCTCATTTCTATTAAAGCAGGAAAATTCTTGGTTACTTTGACACATTTGACAATAATTTAAACAAATTTTTAGACTTCGTATAAATATGAAAGAGGATCTGGTCATGATTAGGCAGTCAGCTTGATTTTTTTTTATTTAGATATACTATGACTTTATGCAAGTTCTTGTATTAGAAGTTACGTTGTTTAATTTAATCCATTTTTGTAACTATTTACAGATCTATAAAAGATTATATRACAAGAACAGTTTGGTGCAGAATTAATGTTTACATAGAGTTTTGAAGAAAGCTTAGGAGATATAGTTTAAGTTAACAGGGAATTTGAATGGGTACATCTTAGGTTGAAAGAGAAAGCAGGAGGAACTCCTGAAGGAGGCAARTGTATGTGAGGTTCCAGTTCTATAGAGATTCTGGTTACGGCAGATTTGTTTTCCTTTATTTTCCAAACCTGATCTCTACAAGACAAAATAGTCTACAATATGGAATTTTAAGTTCAGATGATTTAGGAATGCCACGGGAATTTTACTGACCAAACTGCTCCAAAGACAGCTAGCTGTTCTGCTTCTCTGTAACTAACATGGTTGTGAAAATAACTGAAAGAACATTTTCTTTTCTCATTGCCTAACATATTATTTAAAATAATATTAAAGGAACTTAACTGTTGTCTGAAATTTGGGGTCTTATTGATGAATTTGAATGTGCTGAAATTTACCATCTATCTTTCTCATTATATTATTCCTATAAMGTTTAGGATTTTGACAGTGTCTGGAAAATATCATTAGTGGTGTGAAAATATACCATTTGTATGCCATTTGTCACCTATTGTGGCATGGACATGCTCACGTCTAATTTTTGATCTCTGGTATTTCATGTATTGGGACTTAACTAGCCTTTGATACTTACTGATAAATTATATCTATTCAACTATTTCTATTAATCTCCTACCTCTTCTTAGTTTCAGAAATCCAAATCATAATTTATGAACTGAGAAAGAATTATTAGTTTATAATATGCAAWTTTTTTTTTCTGTCTGGAGCATGATTGGAATTTTCTTGCACTGTCTTCAGATCTTGTTAGTAATTCCATTATTTTATTTGTACCACTTTGATGACAAACATTCTGATTAGTGCTGATTAGTACTGATAACTATGCTTATTACAACATCTACAGAGCTGTCCTGTGGCGTGATCACGTACACGGATGTTTTGTATGGGGCTGTGGTGTACCTGACATTATTACCTAAAAATATGTAACTCCAAGAGATCAGCAGTGGTAAAAGCACCTTATGGAAATCAGTCAGCTCTGCAGCTTTGATGCTGTTTTGCAGGCTTTTTCCCTTAAAGTCTTATTTCTAACACCAGCATCTTGTCTTAGAGGAAGAGACTAGAAAAATATGTAGTGAACATATAGGAAAAAATGGGATTGTTGTCCTGTTTGGTGGTACTTACRTTGTTGCTCTTTCCCTTTATTTTGATTAAACCACTTAGCTGCAGATTGTATTGGAAACCCATATTTTCATATAGAGGTTAAGAMTATAATTCTCACATTAGTGTGACTGATGGGATGTCTGATAATCTCAAAACATGAGGTGATTTCATGAGCGCTGCAGACAATCCAGATAAGGTTCCTTAACATATATTCTGTAGATATTAATGAATTCTTAGATTAYACAATCATATATTATCCTGTATTATTTACATGAATATTAATGCACTAGTGATGCATGAAATATGATTACTATTTTAGCTGGTGGTTTGGTRTTGAATAAGTGAATATTTTGATCAAAACCTATGGCACTGAGGGGTTAGGAGACTACTTATGTATGTTTTTGGAGAGTGTGTTCAGGTAATGGTCTGTGATAGCTCAATATCACCAATGCAATTTTTGACAAAACAAATGCAGTGAAATTACCTCTGAGTGTTAATCCTACAGAAATATAATGAAAATAATCTTTTCATACCTATCTTTTTCTTCTCTTTAGTGGAAGATGTTCAGATTTCTTGTTACAGAATATTGGCCAGTTTGTATGCTCTGGGAACCAGCAAGAGTATCTACGTAGAGCGGTAAGCAGAAAAAATATTCCCTTCTTTTCATCATTTTTGTTTATATTTAGCTTAATGAATATGCAGTCCAGAAGGRAGTATAGGAATAGATTTTTGATGAAAACAAACAGGAAAAACAGGAAAAAAAAAATCCTCAAACATTAAGCAGAATGCAGAAGCATTTATTATATCACATCTAAAAAGTTACATTTTACATTTCTTAAAATGCATTTCATATTTAAAATAGAAATTACAGATAAAAGGATTTGACTTTTGCATTAAATATCACTTGGTTTGAGTTCAAACTAGGAAACTTTAAGATGAGCATCATTTGGCTTAGCTATTAATTGTTTTAATTATTCCTTTTTTATTGATTAGCTGTGTTGTATTTTTTTTCTAATTATCCTTAGTTTTCTTTATTTGCCACTGTTGTATCATGATTTCTAGTTCAGTCATCTAAGGAAATGAGATTTTGTAATTGCTTTTTGTTTGTGCATCCCTGTTATCTTCTCTCCAAGTTAATGCAAATTCAAACCTTTCTGGCTGAAGAATAGGGATCTCAATGTTATTCAGTTCTGAGAAGTTTCAAAGAAGTTAGTTCCCATACAGTGACCTGTGCTGTTCTGAGGGAAGGCTGAGCAGTAACTGAGACATTTTACTTTTTGGTAGCAGTCAGCTAATGAGTCAGGCTAGCAAATCAGCCTGTGTTTAACTCCAGAGCAGCCATTGGAGACAGGATCTCTTTCCTGGTGTCATTATCATGGGAGACAGTGTGAAGAAATGTGAGACTTAATGGCTATAAGGAATAAAATACACATCTGTGTATTCTCATTATTTCTCCAGGATATGAGAAACTCATGGATTTTGGAATTTGTCAAGCACATTCTTGACAAGCACATCCTTTATAATAAAATAAGGCTGATACAAAACTACTCTAGACTGTTTTCAGTCATCAGAAATGTGTATATTTACCTGTGTTTGTTTATTCACAGGCAACGATCAGCACTGGGAGAATGCTTGGCTGCTTTTTCAGGTGCATTTCCAGTGGCTTTTTTGGAAACTCACTTGAACAAACATAATATCTACTCACTTTACAATACCAAGAATACAAGAGACAGAGCAGGTACTTCCAGAACCTTACATGATGGTTTTGCAAACACAGATTTAGTTATAAACGTTACTTGCTTTATTAAATGTATTTTTGCATACATTCTATAATTCAGAGATTTGTGTACTCAATTGTTTTTCTTCCCTAAAAGAGTGGGCTAAGTGAATATTTTATATTTTAAAAGATACCAGAGTTTTCATTTTGAGATGCTGTCCTCGCCACTTTGGAATTCGTTTATTGATGGGATTTCATGCATTGGAAATAATTCACATATTGTATACTTGATGATTAAAAGTTGCCTTCTAATCAGTAACTTTAGTTCCTCACTTTTGATATGCAAATATTAGGTGTCACATACTTGTAATAAAGGCAAAAATATTTTGCCTCGATTAAGGACATAGTAGACCTTTGGAAAGTATACATTGTAGAGTAGCACGTAAATTTTTTTTTTTTTTTTTTTTTTTTTTTTTTTCTCCTGCTTGAAAAGCAAGGCACAGTATGGAGACGTTCCAGTAACGTTCCATATGTTTGTTTACCATATACTTTTCTCTTACATTCTGTAACTCTTGAGATGTGTCTTATATGACAACATAGCTAGGGAATAAGGACATATATACTACTTGTTCCTTTGGTAAATAGAAATAGAAGTTATAATAGAAGTATGCAGAGTGAAAACTGTATCACAGGTATGTGCAGACAACAGGAAGTTGAATGCAAGCTTCATAACAACATCGTATTTATAGCTTCATGTTAATTTTTTAAAAAGGGAACATACTTGACTTATACCTCAAAGAGCTTTAGTATCTTATTTTGGAGATATAAACACCCATGCTTAATTATTTTACATATTCTTTTTTTTTTGAATACATCTAGAAAGACTGTAAATAGTTTTTAGGTTTTCAACAGTTTTTTTTTCCAAAATTGTATGAAGCATTCTGAGAAGGCTGTGTAAAGTTTTTTCAGAGCACATTAAAAGGAGAAACTTTGGTGTAAGGATTTGGGTTTCTGTTGGTGCCGGTAGTTATTATCAGAGTTTGCAAKCTAAAATTTCAGTATTTAGATATCTATATGTAGTACTGCCTTGCACGTGTACACCATGATCTTTATTCGATAACTATAAGAAATTGTCTCCAGAAATAAAGGAAGCTGTTGCACTGTTTCAGAGAAAATAACTGATAATTAAATAACTTAAAAAGCAAATGCTTAAAATCTGAAGTAAGCCACAAAATTCAGTTTCCTAGAATTTGTGCTATTAATTCAGTCAGAAAATGACTTTTTTCTCYTACTAGCAGATTGGGTCTCATCTGATGTGTTGTAGAGAGGTCTTTCATTCTTTTAATTTCTTTCCCCTCAACTGGAAAATTCACATTAGGAATAATTCTGGAATTTAGCTTAATTTTACATATAGAATGAGCTCAGAATCTGTGTTTTGACATAATAATTTCATTGTTGGAAAATTACTTTTATTTTAGAGTTATATTTCCATGGAGGCTTCATATAAAAAGTATATTAATCAGTGCTATGAAAGCACTCTATTTTCTTGAATCAGGAGAAAATTAAAATGATATGGGAAAGGAATTGGAGATCATTGTTTTCCTTGTAAGATATAGTTTATGTCTTATTCTTTTTCTTTTAATAGTTCTCAATTTGCCTACTAGTGTAGAAGAAGTCTGCCCAAATATTCCTTCCTTGGTGAAACTAATGGAAGAAATTGTGGAACTGGCAGAGTCTGGTATTCGTTACACACAAATGCCACATATAATGGAAGTGATACTACCTATGCTGTGTAGTTACATGTCACACTGGTGGGAGCATGGGCCAGAAAACAACCCTGACAAGGCTGAAATGTGTTGTACAGCCTTGACGTCAGAGCACATGAATACTCTGCTGGGTAATATATTGAAAATCATCTATAACAATCTTGGTATTGATGAAGGAGCATGGATGAAGCGATTAGCAGGTAAGATTAAAAGAAGAATCTAAAACAATCATTATAGATTTATATAGAATTACTCGATATTCACTCTACTATTCCTGGAGCAGAACAGTACTCATATTTTTCTCATACTAATAAATAGTACAGTTCTTCATGAATCAGAAATGCTAAATATAAAGGAAGAGCAGTGTATTTTAATTTCTTAATGAATATTTTAAGAAATTCATTGGATGTTTAAGAAGTTGGACCATTTAAGAAGTTCCTTTTGCCCAGGAACATACAGTTACACGTTTTGTATTATATTGAATTAAAGGATCATAATGACACCTTAAAATTTTGTTAAATTTCTATTAAAGTTTACTTCTAAAGGTTATATTATGTAAAATTAAATCTTGAGATTTTAACTTTTCAATTAGGCTTTTGTATGACTTTTCGATACTGCAGTAGTCATTCAGTAGTCCTTCATTTTCCTAGTCTTTTGATGGCTAGTGATATATCATGTCACATGATATCATTACATCTATATATTATATATACACATAAAATTATSTATCATAATATATCATATTATATATCATATATGTTATGTAGTGACACATGTTATATAAAATCCTTATGATGTAATAGATATACTAAAAATGTTTTTACTATAGTAGGCCCACTTAAAGTGCTAATTTATATACCTTTTTTATGAGTACATTTGCAAAAAACTTTGTTAAAAAGTCTCAAATGACTGATGCACAGACTGATGCACAGTTGCATCAGTCTCATTTATGTCTACAGAAGCCCTCCAGTGTCCTAATCTGTATCAGGAAAACAGGCAGGCGCTTTCTGTGTGTTTGCAAATAACTACAGGACACGTTCTAGTGCAACTTTAAGTTAGAAAACGTGATTCAAAAGAAGACCTAATGGCTGAGAAAACTCTGTACACCATATCACTCTRTATATTCACCCATATATTCTATTAAATCGTTATGTTACTCAGTAAAATTATGCAGGCAAATATGTTGCCAAAATGTCAGTAAGGACGCATTTTAAACCTTATGATCTATAAAGTTCGGTCTATGAATTTGTGATTTCTACCCAAATAGTGAGAAAACAAATTGACTGTGTGAAATCCTGACCACATTTAATTCATGGCAAAATTTCTGCTGATTTCAATGGGGACAGGATTTTACCCTGTAGCCTAGAAACACAACTCAAAGAGGAGGTGAAAAGTACAAGGTTTTATTTATGTTTTGTGGCCAAGTGTATGTTATAACATTGATTGCCTTAAATAGTGTTTTCCCAGCCCATCATAAGCAAAGCGAAGCCCCAGCTCTTAAAGACACACTTCCTGCCGCTGATGGATAAGCTAAAGAAAAAAGCAGCAGTGGTTGTATCAGATGAAGAACACCTAAGAGCAGAAGGCAGAGGTGACATGTCGGAGGCTGAACTGCTCATCCTAGATGAGTTCACCACTTTGGCACGGGACCTCTATGCCTTCTACCCTTTGTTGATTAGATTTGTGGACTATAACAGGTATGTGGAGAAGAATAGGTCAATGAATGTCTTAAAAAGCTTTCTATTTATTGATGCAGTCTCTTATCCCTCGATAATTCAGCTTCGCACTGAATTAAAAACCTGTTGATTTTGGAGTTGGTTGAGCTGTTTTTTAACTATGCTGCTTCGAGTAGGTGGGAGCTTTTACAGAAGGAAGAAAAAAAAAGAGCTTCAAATCTGCTCAGTTCAGCTACTCTTCACATAAAAGGATTTTAAAGGTTTTGAAATAGGGCATCAAAGAATAGCTGCTAATAGAATAAAACATGAGCATGCTTTGTTTTGTCTGTTTTCATCTTTCTAAAGTCTGGAAAACTGTTTTCATAACAAAGCCAGTAAGGATTATGAGCATTTCTGCCCTTTTACCAAAATCTAGGGCAAAATGGCTAAAGGAGCCGAACCCTGAAGCTGAGGAATTGTTCCGCATGGTGGCTGAGGTCTTCATTTACTGGTCAAAATCTCATGTAAGTAATTTCTTGCTAAACAGGCAGCTTTCTTAGTTATTTAGAGGTCACGCTTGGGAAGTTAAATTTAGTGGTGGAAATGAAACTTCATTTAAGAAGTTTACTTCAGTTAAGAAGTTTTCAGTTAAGTCAGTTGCAAGCACAAAGCAAACAAATAACAAATGTATCCTAAAAAATAAATAAATTACTTTTTTAGGTAGTACTGCTTCTTACTTGATAAATTTTAACTTTTAAGGATTTCTTCCATTCTATTTTGACCACATTTACTCTTGATTCAGAAACCTGATTCCTCTGGCTCATATGCAAGGTCAGAAAAAAGCGAATGAAAACCTTTCAGGCAGTAGATCTCTTCATGAAATGTTATTTACCCTCACTTTTTCAATGTCTTCTTACTTGTGTATTTGTATCTGAATTTCTCTGTAAGATCTATTATGAACAGTAATAGCTGTTCATAAACACAAAAACACAAAGCTCCCTGTACTACAGAAAATAGTGGCCTTCAAAATTTTGAAGTGTACACTGATTTTTATTATGTAAAAGTCTGAAATGGATGTGATTGAGATGAGAAAATGCAGACAAATTGTTTATATCAAATTATAAGAACTGTGACTTTTTTTTTTTTTTTTTTCTTTTTTTTCCTCTGCCATTCTGCAAAGGAAATAGTTCTTGACTGGATATGTTGGGTGTTTGAAAGTAAAAATGAATTATTTGTTTGAAGAATCTATTCTAATTTTCTTGTAAACGTTTGTTTCATAGAGGTTAGAAAGTTTACTTGCCCACAGTTTTGATTTTATGGTTTTTTTTTTTTTGCTCATTGATTTTATGTCTTGGTTGTTTGCATTAAAATACTTTACTGTATTGTTCTACACTAAAACTAAACTAAACAACAATTCTAAACAGTAAAAGTCTCCATAATCTAACTGTTGTGTTGTGAAGTGTAATACTGAAAATGGATTGAAGTTACTGAAATAATTTAAAGTAACAATTGAAGCCTGTGGGAATTTTTTTGGTTGTTTGTTTTGTTTCTTTTCCTGTGAATATTTAACCCAGGACAAGTACATATTTATATTTCTATACTTACCTGCTTATATTCTTTTAACAATAACAGAACTATATTGTTTTGTTCAACAATCATTTTCGAGAGGTGTCCTAGCACTTTGGCTGAAGTTTTTCTCATCTGTTCATACAGGAGATTCTTCCTTTTGCCTGCCTGCCTTCAAATATTAACAAGATTCATCTTATGTATTGATAGGAATAATAAAATAATAAAACACAAGTTTTCATTTAGCTGTTAAAGTATATGTTGAACTGACAGACAATGAACTACATGAAAATCTGAGCTGGGTCGTGAATAAAACAGAAATTCAAACCCATTATTGGTTATTCATAAGATTTTTCTTTTATTTTGTGGATTTTATAAATTTTTAGTTAATCTGAATTTTGTTTAAGCTTTGTTTATGTAGATTTCTTATAAACGGTTTTGACTGAGATCTCCTATATAATATTTCAGAATTTTAAAAGGGAAGAACAGAACTTTGTGGTACAAAATGAAATCAACAACATGTCGTTCCTTATCACTGACACCAAGTCAAAGATGTCCAAGGTAATGTAAAGATTTTCTACTCTTACCCATTAGCTACAGATTGTAGAGTAAACTGAGTGAAAACCTCACAGCAATTTATAATGTTGTGAATGGAGCATTAGGGTTTTGTCAGGGAAACAAATAGCTACTCTGTAACTGTTGTTCAGTATATTGAAGAAAAAAAAAAAGCTGTTTCTCTTTTTCCTCAACAAAAACAAAAATACTAATAAAAAGAAATCATAGAATTTTGACTGATTAAACTTACCTTCCTTATGGAAATACAGAAAAAGTGGAAGAGGTAGAAGAAAGTATATTGGTAATTCATATCACATAGTTCTGGAAAATGCCAGACTGTAGCAGTGATGAAAGCAGTATAACAACCTGGCTGAAATGATTTGCACATTTTGCTTCTAATTTCATTCCCTTTGCCATTCCTCTCTCTAGCTCATTTCGCCTTTTTTTTTTTTTTTATCTAGTATTTTGAACTTTTGTAAGAGGTACCCCATTTCTTCCAGTATTTAAGTTAATGTGCATCTACTCATATGCAGGAAGACAGTTATTTTCTTCTTTGTAAACATCTTAATGAGATTCTTTCCTGTTTTATCTCCTATACATCAAATAGTAAAACTGAACATCCAAATAGATGTTTCTAGTTGAAATTAGATGAAACTAGATAAGTTTCTTATGTATATATGTCTTTATTAAAGCACTTGCACTTACATACTATATTAAATCTTACCTAATTTGACACACACTGCCTGCATTTTCAAGTGCATTTCCTTTATGTTTCTTTTTCCATCTAGATGTCCATCCTGCTTTGGTGACTTTCAGCTTTTAAGTTACAGAGATAAAATAATTACTCTTGCTCTATTTTGCCATATTTAACTAGCAAAAATATATATACTAAAAATGTTGCTTTGAATTACAAACTTTTACCCAGAAATCATGTGTCAAATTTGAGTCATAGTATTGCCTGTGCCAATCTTCTGACTACCTGAGGGGCAGATGTTTAGATCCTGACTACTTGGTGGACAGACATTTAAATTCCAAGCAAAATTTTCTGAGAAAAAGCACTATATCTATAGAACTACCAAGGTTTCTGTACTTTTTCATGCTTTTGGTGATCTCAAACGAAATGAGATGAGATACATACTAGAGCTTTTTTTTCTGGGATTTAAACCTGATTTGGACAAGGACTAACTTGTGTCAAACAGCATACTTCGTTCTTAATGCTCTTTCTAGTACATTTTGCATCAAAGAGTGCTTTGAAGGAACAACACTAACAAACATAAAATTCAAAGTTATATTTTCATATGTATAAGGAGTCAAGCATTTTGTATAAACAACTTATTTTTCATTTATCTCTTGACAATGAGGAGAAGGCAAGAGAAAACCACTGAATATGTTCCTTTGAAATGCATGTGCCCAACTTTGACACAATCAACATTCTTTAAAATTCTGGGCTTTTTGATCTAGAATTCCGTTATGATATACACAGTTGTGTTTCCCCTAAAGAAAAAATTCTCCATCCAGAATGCTTTTGTGTTGGTCACAAAGAAAAGGAACAAAAATATAGGCAGAGTGTGCAATTAGTGTATAGAGGCAAATAATTGAAGCTTAAGATTAGCTGTGGGGAATTTGAAGAAATGAGAGGTCTGGAGGTAAGAGAAGTGTCCTATTTGTAGAGACGAAAGATGCAGCAGAAATCTAAAGCAGCATACTTTTGGGGAAATGGTGTTTAGTGACAGGACAGAAAAAAAAGAGACTCTGTTGGAAAGAAAAAGTAATTTGAAAGAGAGAGTGGGCTGGAATAATAATGTTATCAGTGATATAGTGGTATTGGACAGGAATGCAACTGTGTAGGTATTAAGGAAATTATCAAAACAGAGACAAGCAAAAGTCAAAAGTTTGTCTTTTTTTTTTTTTTTAATAATTGGATTTTTTTTCTTCTGTTTTGTGTGTTGCAGGCAGCAGTTTCTGACCAGGAAAGGAAGAAGATGAAGCGAAAAGGTGACCGGTATTCCATGCAGACATCACTCATTGTGGCAGCACTGAAGCGACTGCTTCCCATTGGCCTAAATATTTGTGCCCCTGGAGACCAAGAACTAATTGCCCTAGCCAAAAATCGATTCAGTATGGTAGGTGCACTTTTTTACATTTCTAAAGCTAGAAATATTCTTCTAACTAAAGTCTTTGAAATTTTCTTTCCTGCCCTCGTCTTTACAGCATGACATGAACACTGTCAAATCTACTGATTTCCTACATGATTTCTCTGATCAGGAAATGTTGAAATCTATTTCGTGATCAAAAGGACTAGATAAAAAACATTCCAGAGTTCTAGAAGAAATACTCCCTCTCCAGAAGGGAGACCTTTCAACTTTCCAGGCGGAACATTTACCTTTGCGTTTTTTCCAGTCTCTTCAGGGTAGACAGTGAAAAAATACGTCATGAATTAGAAGTGGAACATTCACATTAATTGTATTTGCTTTGTAACCTTTCTCATTTTAATGTTGCTCTATGGGAATATAGAGTTAAGAGCTCTTATTCATAGTCAAGACTGTAATTCTGTCATATAAAGGTACAACGGGTGACTATGGTAGATAGTAATGCACATATCATTCTCATTTTCTCTTAATGAAATATTTCAATTTGGACACGGTTATTTTTTTAAAGGATCAGTAAACACATAGAGATGATATTCTTAAATTAGAACAGTTATTTCTTTCTTTATGAAGATTAAACTTAAGAATATAAATAAGAACTGATGTTTCCTGAATTGTATGCTGAATACCATAACTGACTTTCAGATGAGTGCAGGAATTTCTGTAGTGCTAGGTTTTTCATTATTTGGAAGTGATTCCTCCAGGAATATAATATCAGAACAACAATGTGGTTGTCATTCAGAATATAGTAACTTAGTGCTCTTTATGTTTTAGAATGCTGTATGATCTTCAGACAACTGAATTGAGTATATTTGAAGGATAAAAGATCTCTAAAAGAATCAGAAATCATGTCTGTAAAGATTTTGCTCACCTGTTACGTTGTCAGGACAAAAAAAAATCTGCTCATGGAATAGCTTTCACTTGAGCAAACATTGGTCAAAGTGTTTTTATTGTAATATTTTTAAATCAATATTTAGTATATTGAATTAACCTGGACAAATATGAATGTTGCCATCTAAAATTTTTTCAGAGGTTGAATGTGACTAGCTCTGGTTTGAAAAAGTCATATTTCCTTTGAGATTTTCCTTACTTCTTACTGCCAGTTTT
Source organism: Eudromia elegans (assembly GCA_003342815.1). Lineage (NCBI taxonomy): Eukaryota > Metazoa > Chordata > Aves > Tinamiformes > Tinamidae > Eudromia > Eudromia elegans. The sequence goes on along the minus strand of PTEX01000050.1, from coordinate 160,016 downwards.
AGTCACCATTCAGACCAAGCCCAAACTTGACATTTATATGAAGAGCATCTTTTCTTACCTAGTTGCTATGTCTAATTTATATGACTTTTAATTTGTTGACAGAAAGATACAGAGGATGAAGTTCGAGATATCATTCGCAGTAATCTTCATCTACAGGGCAAGGTAATCAATATGCATTTTTAAACACACTTTTTTTTTTCTTTCTTCATTTTCCTTCATTCATTAGTACCCTGTATTGATTTGCTTTGGATAACTCATAATCCCTTTTTCTCATCTCTCAAGTATCTTTTTCTCATCTGCAGAAACCTAGGCAATTGTGCACCTAATGTTTGATGTCAAATGCTAAATGCTGTGTCGCATATAATAGCATGTGATCCTTAAATGCCTGCCTATCAGTACCATTAATGTGACGTTGAAGATGTAAACAATGTCTATCTCTGTTTAAATGTTACCTTCTTTTGTTCAAGATAGAGTCTGCAAAACACTCGTAGTTATTTTATATCAATTTGAAGTGTAGCGAAAGATGAAACTGCCACTTGTGCATATTTTGTGAAGTAAAAAGAATCACTGCAAGGTGTCCCTATTTTTCAGAGCGGAGGGAAAAAAGTGTAGATTTCTATTRCACAGTTCTGGTTATTCTGTGTGGAATTAATGGTCCTAGGACAGAAGCCCTAAACTAGCCCAATGCAGTGCCGCTCGATGCTTCATATAATGACAAAGGATGAAGTGAGATAAAATGATGTACTTCTCTACTGAAGGAAGAGAGAATTCGAACCATGGATAGTGCTTTGCTAAACAACTCCATCTCTCTCTCCCTCCCTCCTCTCTATTCCATTCTTTAACTCAATTTGCTTTTGGGAAAAAAACCAATGTTTGAGACACCCTTTTGAACCTTTAGCTATAAATGTTGCAGCATCTATTTCATGCCTTTGTCTACATTTGTCTTCACCCTGTTTCTGTCTTTCCTTTACTTGCATGCCTGCATGCTGTTAACCAGTACCAAGCCTTTTATTTCAAGAAATTGATGATGAAACTTGCATTCATTTTGACATGGATGAAGCTCCAGTCACCAAAATCTTCCAACCGTGCTAATTCACACCTTGAAATACCAACTACTCATGCCCTTAGAAAGCCTACCTTTACAAAAAAGCTGTACCTTGATAGAATGTGTGGAGTGCTCAGATCAAAAGACACTTCTGCCTGTGATTAAAAAGCCTTTTGTGAACTATCCATTCATGATGATCCAGTCAAATGCGCACAAAAAGACTGTGGATGTGACAGTTAAGAATTGAAAAAAATTAAAGGTGGAAGAAATACCTGCCAGTCATGGCTTTCTAGGTTGTAATAAGCTATTGTTGAGTGACTGTGTAAGTCTATAATAACTTTTAGTACTTAGATGATCTGTGTATCATAAGATGATTTGTGAAGGTGAATTAGAATTATTGTCCCATTTCAGGAAAAAATTGAAATCTACATGCACATATGTGTTTTAGAAAAGTAGGTGTCAAGCTAAAATGTCAAGCTAATTTTTATGGGGGAAAAAATGAACAGAGAAGATTTTGCTAATGATAAATTGGATATCATTGGTCACAAAAAACAGAGAAAATTAAATATAAGGAGAAAATTGGACAAAACGTTTCATATATTCATAAATTTATAGGCTTATTAAAATACATTTTGAATTCTTCATTTTTTCACAAATTAACCTTTTAAGTTTAGCTTGTAAACAATAAAATAAGAATTTGCAAACAATTGGAAAAAGCAAAAATGCGATGCCTAATATCCAAGATTAAAAACTGTGGACTAGGTAATCCCAAATAAAATTAACAATGCCATTTGTTTTTTGGTTTAGTAACTAGAAAGAGAGTGTTTTAAATTCTGTCTATCTGCCTCATATACATTACATTTCCTCAATTAGTTTGTTCCTCACTGTTACCTATGCTATTTATTGCTCCTTGACAAGCTGCTGTTCATATGGTTGTTATACCTTTAGTCCTCTCAAATCTTTCAACAAACTTTGTATGAATCCATCTTTAGTTTTGTTTGCATGTATTCTCTCCATGCTTTAAAATCAGTGAATACTGATTTTAAATACTGTAAAGGTATGAGTTAGTTGTTCRGAGTTGTCTGTGGTTTCTATAAGCGTTTCTGAAAATGAAACATTTTGGCCTTGTAGGTGAAACATTTTGCCTTGTTACTTCTTAAATCTTTCTCCTGCAGCTTGAGGATCCTGCCATTAGGTGGCAGATGGCACTTTACAAAGATTTACCAAACAGAACTGAAGATTCCTCTGATCCTGAGAAGACCGTGGAAAGAGTTCTTGATATAGCAAATGTACTGTTTCACCTGGAGCAGGTTAGACATATTTTCCCAGTTCCATTGCTTCATATTATAAAAGCACTATGTGTTGAGCCTTTCAGTTATATTTTTCACCCTTCATATCTAGTTTTATTTTTTTTCTTCTTTTTGGTGGCTTCTGTTTGCATATTTTTCCTTGYGTTCATAATGACCATAAAATATTTCTGCAGTAACTCCAACAGTCAGTTATCTTGAAAAAGATTAAGAAAGGGATGTTAGCTTTGGGTATGTCAGCTGGGGCAAAGTAATCACTGAATTTTACCTCTGTCAGGAGCTGTACATGGGCCATGAAATATGAGTAAAAAAAAGGGGCTTAATTGTTGAAAAATAATTTCTCAAGATTTTTTTTCCACATTTTTTGGTTTACAGTAGTAGCAAAAAAACCCCAAAACCTGCCTAAATAATTATTGCATAAGTAGCTGTATATTACAGCTGCATACATTTGCCCAGATGAACTAATGAACTCAGGTGAACTGATAGACTGCCTGCCCATTAATGGCTTTAGAAAACTACTTACTGAATGTTGATTTATTAAAAAAAAGAAAAAAAAAAAAGGGAAGAAGAATGTTCTCCTGACAAAATTGATATAAAAACTTCTCTATAATCGTTTTCTGGAAATGAATATGCACATTAAGTGAATCACATTGGCTGTGAAATACATGGAATTCTTAATAATTTGGAAGGTTTAGCAATATTACAGTTTGCTAATCGAGCAAAATGTTGGCATATATGGTCTCAAATTCATTCTAGTGGTACAGTGATGAATACAAATGAAAGTGAGCCTTGCTGGCTCAAGTAGGACTTGCTGCATTTAAGGAACAGTGGAAGCAAGGTGGAGAAATGATTTTGAGAAAGTTCAGGCAGAATCTTCAGCTTGTTTCAAAATGTGATGTGGAATTTCACTATTTGTATAATATTTGCATGCATGTGCTTCCAATGTGGACCATGGGAAATTTTGTTCGAGTTAGTTTATTTTGCGTCCTTCATCCCACTAGCATCCCATGTCTCTGATGTCCCCAGGAATAAGTCAGTCGCAATTAAGTGCTGTCGAGGTCACATTTCTTATCGAATACCAGCTTCTTGGTATCCTTAATGTCCTCCATATGTTGATATAAATATTTATGTCCCAGCTGTCATGTCACACAGCTCTTCATATAGCCTTGCTAGCCTTTCTATGGACTTGCTTCAAATTCAGCAGTCTTAAATATTTGATAGAAGAAGATAAAAATGTGTCCCATAATACTCATTAACAACTGTGTATGGAGCAAATAAGAAAGGATAAAGTATGGAAGCAATGTGATGAGTATTTCTTTTTTCCTGGTGGAAGAAAACTAGGATCATAGAGGACAACATGTCTTGGCTTTTACTCAGTTTTTATTGAAGTAAACAAAGTGGAAGGAAACTGATTACCATGTACTGATCACGTATTTCAGCTTTTGAGTTTCAACAGATATATATTCTCTTTCTTTCTGGTACTTGAGCTATACAATTGTGTTACATAGCCAATTTGAGCATTTGAAAAAACTGCTCATGAGCTAGAACCCTAAGGTATAAATCCCTTGTATTTTCTCTGATTTGTCAAAGTAATAGAAAGAGTCCAGCAGTGTTACAAAATCAGTATGAACTCTATTCATAACGTTGGATCAAGACTTTGGATTAAACCTTCTGATCAGCTTGTAATGAAGTAAATGCTAGCTGCTTTTGCTCTGTCTGCTTTGCACATTAAAGTTTGGAGATTTGGCCTTGAAATTCTACTTCCTTTGTATAGGCAATCACTCAGGGATTTTTGCCTCTTTTACAGAAAAGGGTAATTCTGTACCTTAAAAATAATAAACAATGTTTTTGTTTTTTGTTTATTATAGTCTTGCAGTTCTTTTTTCTCCATATACAATGCTCAGTCTATTTTCCTTATTGCACTTACAAAGATCTGTGCTTCAGTTAATTCTCTGTATTTTCGTTCCATGAACAATTAAGTTCTTTTTTTTCCTTTTTTTTTTTTTTTTTTTTTTCAGAGATCAGCTTGTGTAGGCCGAGGCTATTTCTTTTGGGAAAGTATAGAGAATTTGATATAGTTTCTGAAGATATACTAATTGCCTAACTTGCACATTTGGTTTTGTCTGACTTCTAAATTATTAGCCCTGACTTCGTTTTAATTGCAGTGGATACGTTTTATGTTTTCTCATAACAAATTTTGCTAATTTTTAATTCTTTAACCTACAAGATTTCTATTAGATTCTACCAGAATGTCAACATTTAACCTTTCAACATGTGTAATTCTGTTTTACTGAGTGCTTTGCAGTTTGATTAAATATTTGTCCCTTAACTGTTAATTATTTTTGGTATTTCACTAAACTAACACAATTCTCTTGGTTAGCTATGTCTGCATTGAATAAGAAGTCTTTATAAATCCTTACTGCATATTTTAAAATAAAATGCTTCATTTTGTTATAAAGGAGAATCGCCACGTCTTTCAGGCTATAGATGTTAACTTCTGTTGACTCTTTTGATGATGTGGGGAGACAGAGGAGCTACTAATCTTCTAGCACAATAAAAGAATGTATTGACATCCATTTCTGATTTGGTTGTTTGGGTAGGACAAAAAATGGAGGCTTCTGTATGAATTGTGTAGACTAATTCAAACCAAATAATCTTTATGAAATTCATGTTAAGTGACAAAAGCTGTAAGTACACAGGCTGGAATATCTGTAGCAAAGTCCGCTGTCATAGTTCCCTGGTTATCTGGGTAAGGACTGTAGTGTCTGGACCCTATTCATTTCCTTTGGATGGAAATAGGATGGAAAAAACTGAAGAAATGAGGACATAGCACACCCATTCTCATCTCATGTGAATGTAAAGCCTGGATACAATAGCCTGTATCTGAACATAGTACTCTAACATAAAAAAAAAAAAAAAAAAAAAAAGTGTTTTGACATATCTTGCATTCACACTAGCAATTCAGGTTAATTGAAAGAATTCAGTCCTCATTAAAGCTCTGCACCTGTCTTTCATTTTTAAAGTTGATTTCTTTGCGTTATAGTCAGTCTTGGTACATATAGCAAGTAAAAGATTAATAGTATGCAAATGAATTTATTTAAAAAGATTGGCTGAGCTAATGTGAAAATATATAATTTACATAATGTACATGTGTAAAGAGTAACATACAAAAGAAAAAATTGAGGGTTCTTTATCTTGAAATTTAAGGTTTCCTGAAAAATGGCCTCAGTGGCAATAAGATTAAATCTAAAATAAAAGTTAAAAAATGAAAATACCTAAAACTTACAAGAAAAGAAATTTTACTTTTTCATTTATTTTTTAGACATTAATTAATTTTTAGATTGTGTTTCTACATTTTGGTTGATCACTTGAATTCTGTCTAGAACAGATTTTCTTATCCATTATTCCATTATTTTTCCAGTCACTTTTTCTGTCGCCTAACATTTTTATTATTATACATAGACAGTAGGAGAAAGTTGTTATTTATTTACCCCTGTGTATTTTATATACCAGGTTGAGCATCCTCAGAGGTCCAAAAAAGCAGTGTGGCATAAACTGTTGTCTAAACAGAGGAAAAGAGCAGTAGTTGCCTGCTTTAGAATGGCACCATTGTATAATCTTCCCAGGTAAAAACTGTACTGTTTCTACAATTCAGAAATGTAGTTATGTTCATATGATGCTATTGGGTGAGTTCTAAAGGAAGAAAAAAAACACCAATAACAGAGAATTCTGCATTGTAATGTAGACTRTATACTACAGTACACTTTAATATATCTTTTTAAAAAAACACCAGTTCTAATTTGAGTTTTTTGAGTTTTAGGTGCTAATCTACCTATTCTTATTGGGATRTTTTCTTTTCTGAAAGTGTTTCATAAGAGATAATATAAGCATATCAGGATCACTTTAAGATAATCTTGAGAACTTCCTAAGCCGTTATCCAGGTCTGGAACTGTTATTATTGTTGTAAGACACCAAAATCTTCTGGATATAGGAAATAAACTGGTAATATTTATCTGAGGGGAAACTTGTGTATTAATGATGCATTTTTATGAGTATCATTCTATTGAACAAGAAGTATATGCACATATTTTGTGTGTTTCATGCCTCTATCTATCTTTTTTTCACTACCTTCTTGTTCAAGAGAGTGTAGGTTCTATAGACAGATGAATCTTAGAATCTTGAGATCCTGGAAGGAATGACCAGGCCAAAAAGGAGAAAAAAAAAATCCAAGATAAGAACATTCTCTGTTTTTCCTGCATATTATCACTATCACTGCAGTTATTGGATTGAATTTCAGAGTCTTTCCTGAGAAGCACAAGGGCATGAGATGCCATAGCAGCCTGAAATCAGGCTGCCTGGATGGATGAAGATAGAAATAATGTATTTATGTCTTTAGCTGTTCTTATTTCTAAAAAGCCTGCTCATAAAAGCATCCATGAATATATTAATTATATTTCTTCCTTTTCAGTATACAAACCTGAAAGTTATTTTAAAGAAATAAGATTTCTAAAATTCTTTATGGAGATTATGGAGTCTTATGGAGACTATTGTTCTACCATCCATTTTGCACTGAAACTTGAAGAAAATGCCCAAAACCCACTAAACATCATAATTAGTTTCTTCCTCCTGCTCCTCCATCCATTTAATGTAATGAAGTTTAGATAAAAAATCAGTTTATAATTTTGAATGTGTAAATCTAATCCCAAATATTTTAAAAAAGAAAATATTTGGGAACAAGCCAGTCACCTATGGCTATCGTCTTAATAATAAAATCAAAATAATATAAAAATCATAGAATCAATTTTCACATCCAGAATAAAACTCACTAATTTAACCAAGTAATTGATTTTATTTATTACTTAAAAACTAGTTCCCTAAAGCTGCATTAATTATTTGTTCCTGGAGCCATTTATTGTTACATTTCCATGTTAGTTTTACAGACATTTATAGGTGTGGCATGTTTTAAATGGAGAATAGTAATATAAGCTATGGATAGATAGATAGATAGATAGATAGATGGTTTGGGCAGGTTTAACCAGAGAAATTTTGCTTCCTCTTTAAATGTTAGTTATCCTGTCTGGACAATTTACCAAATTAAGTGAAATTTATATTGAGCAAATCTTTTCTTTTTTTAAACTTACGGTTTGTGATTTAAATTTCCTTTTTTTAGGCACCGAGCCGTCAATCTCTTTCTTCAAGGCTATGATAAATCTTGGATTGAAACAGAAGAACACTATTTTGAAGATAAACTGATAGAAGACTTAGCAGTACGTCTGGGTGCAAAGGGCTATGGGAATGTATTATGAACTRATGCGGATATAATCACAGCCCTAAGTCTGGGAGGTGCATAAGAAATAATCTAAACTACCTCTGCACAACAGCATGCAATTCATGCTGACAGACGTTAAAAGTTTGAGTGGTGGAGATTCCAGGAGCAACTCAGGCAGTCTCTTASCTTCACTGTCATTATAAAGATTTTTAAACTTTTGTCTAAATGTCATTTGCTGTAATCTCCCTTCTGCCTTTTTTTTTTTTTTTTTCCATCAGCTTCTATGTTTTTGAAAGTATTAAAATCCACATTAAAGCCATTTAAGTCAAAAGGACAGAGTATAAAGCTAAGGGAATCTAATATGTTAGATTAATCAGTTCCATAAGAACAGATATGATAATGTCTGTCTTTAAGTTTGTTTTGAACACAAGTAGCATTATCTCTTTATGCTATTTTTGTGTATAGTGGTGAGGGAAGGGAGGGAAAGCAAAAACTACTCCTTTATTTGAGGAGCTTGATTTTGCTGCTGTGCAGCAAGGTGTGCTTTGGGAAAGCTCATACAGATAAAGCCTGTAAGGAAACTAGTGTTTGAAAGAAGGATCATGAGATATTTAAAACTAACTTTGTATTACTGACAGTAAAGTATACTTCTGCTTTAGTAAGGGTATCTCAACACTTAAGTTTATGTGATATAATAAAATTATCAATTAGTTTTGTTAGTAGACATTACTGAACATTWTAGGAATAATACTGAATGAAAATGTAAGAATTAGAATACATTAAGTCTTTTAGGTCTTCAGTGTTTAGAAATGGTCACTAAAATGTCCAGGTCTTACATGCTTTATYCTCTTAACTTTAACTATATTTTTTATTTTAAATTTAAATAACCATAGGGCCATTGCCTCAAAATATGAAAACTTAAGAAAACTTTATTTCCTAGAAATGTGATAAAATTAGGTAGTTTTATTTATGCTATACTTTAAAAATGAATTCTACTTAAATGTTGGTGAATTTGATCCTCCATTTCAGAGTTAAATCTCTGAAATCTATTAACTTGTATTAAACATTARCACAACCTCTGCCCTTTTGCTTCATCAGTTTTAATAATATTAGACAGGTGTTTTGAATAGTAATATTACTGAGTACAGAAAGCTACCATTTAATTAAGGAGAAAGGTCAACATCCTAAATGAGATTGAGATAAATAACAGGGGGAGACTCCTGAAATGGTAAAATGTAACTGTATAATTTGCATTGTTCAGAACTTGTTACTGATATTGAAAATATTGTCACATATTGGAGGAAAAAAAAGTGATATGAACCTTTTCTGGCCATCATTTTCAGTTTTAATAATGGAAGTAGCAGAGCAAGTGAAGCAGTCGTGCGTGCATGTCAACTAGAAGTCTGTTCTCAGATGCAACCAGTTGTATTTGGTACAGCTGAATAGAGATGATAGATCTAACATTTTTATATTTGAAGTAGAGTACACACAAATGTCTAGAAGTATTTCCACGGGAGTTTCTCCCTGCAAGCATATTGGTATTCCTCTGGCAATGTCAGGACTGGCGTAGCACTTGGAACAGAAGAGTATAATTTTCAGCTGATACAGCTTGTTAATGCAGAGAGGAACAGATAGTATGATAGCTAATAATGCAGTCATCCAATCTGGACAATAGCAGTAGAAGCTTGAAGTTATTTTCAAAATCTAGAGAAGAGGTTTCATATTTAGGAGCCTAAAGCTGTGCAAATAGTATCATCTTAATTATCTACATGGCGTGTTCGGAACACAGTCAAGATTCAGATTTTTCCTGCTTATTCTGCTTGGAACTTACTTGTCCTGGTCATGTGAGTCAAAAGTGTGTATGAGATTTGTTCAATGTTTAAGAAATTTCACGGAGTGAGACATTTTTGCAATAGGTAAATGAATATACCTTTTCTTACTTTATTTTAATTTTCTTTCCCTAAAGAAACCTGGAGAGGAACCACCAGAAGAAGATGAAGGCCTTAAAAGAGTCGATCCTTTACATCAACTTATTCTGCTATTCAGTCGAACAGCCTTAACTGAAAAATGGTAGGGATGTTGCATGAAGAGATTGCGAAATCCATGTCGAGTTAGATAGTATTGACTAAGTCAGAACACGAGCTTAAGCACATATAGTAAATTTGTTTAAAGTTGCTCAGAAATCCCTCCGTATAAAGAGATTTTGACATGACTCAGCATGAGATGTTGGGAGTTTTCTAAGGACAAGCAGATACCCTTATATACTTTGATGTCATGGTGATAGGTGCCATCCTAGTTATATTCAGGATATATATACTGTATCTATCACTCTGTCTGTATTCCATATAGAAGTTATATTCAGAATATGAAATCTGTATCTACTCTCTAGTTTTAGTTGAAAAATTAACCATATTAGCCTTACTGGGAGGTGATTGTTAATTTCTGAGCCTTGTGTTTGCAGTTTTCTTCTCTTTTTGAATTGTAATAGTCAGTTCCTCCTTTTCAAAAAGACTTTTGTACTTTTAATGTAATTATTAGCATAAAATCCCCTTGAAATGTTTTCAAAGGAGCCTAAAATTATTTTGACATTTGAATTCTACTGTAATTGCTGGAATCTTCATCTTTTTTTCTTCCTTCTCTCTATTACCCAGCAAATTGGATGAAGATTTCCTGTACATGGCCTATGCTGACATTATGGCAAAGGTATGTACTTTTTCATTCTCTTCTACACTTCTAATGTGTTAATAAAACATAATGAGATAGACTAAAAGAAATTGTGTGTAAACTGAACTAAAGCTTAACCACCCGCACCTCCCATTTCTATTAATATATGCTTTCTTTTTGCATGATTRCAGAGCTGTCATGATGAAGATGATGATGATGGTGAAGAGGAAGTCAAGAGCTTTGAAGTAAGACTAGAATTCTGTTTTATTTTTCCTTCCATATTATACATTATTTCATAGCTTCCAACTAACATTTATGTTTCTTGGTTCATGGCTTACTGCAGCTTATTATGTCAGTGAAATGCATGTCAGAAGTTAGATTGGCAAATACGAGCCAGCAGTTTCATGACGGTAAAACAAAACAGTGTCACGTAATATAAAATTAAAGTGTCAGAGTAATGGACTAGCTTTCCAGTTTCTGAAGAGAAATATGGTTAGCAAATTATTTTGGAAATCTGATGAGAATAGACCATGCCCTTGCAAAGTTCAATTTTAGTTTGGGTGGGTGGTTGAAATATTGAATTGATATTGTTGTTTTTATGATAGTAATTTACATTCAGTATCAGTAAACTAGACAATATTTTTATGTCTCTCTCTGTCTCCTTCTCTCTATATATGTACATTTTCAGAAGTGCTTCTTAGTAAAAAGTCAGTTTTAAGTCCTTGATATTCGTATGACTCTCTATGTTGAGAATAGAAAATTTATATATTAAATTTATATAATTAAAGTTGATTTTCTAATAATAATCACTGTATTAGGAAGTACAATTACATGATTTAATAGCAAGAATGAGAGATGTGTGTTCTTGTTATTTTTTACTCTAGGATCTGTCTCTCATTTTCCATTAATAAAAGGGAAATTATAAGAAATTTGTCATTCTGAGGGGCACAGAGGGAATTAATTAGCTGATTAATATCTTTAAACATATGGTAATCCCTGACATTTAAAGTTGTCTAATGTCTTACCAATAAGTTAATATTAATATCTTTACAAAACATAGAAATATAAAATGCATACTTTAATGATTTTATATTCTCTCAAGATATTGAGTTATTTAATACAGAAATATCTATGTTTCTTTGATTTTTTTTGTATTGYTTTAGGGCTTGTTTAGTTTTTATTCACCTTGTTTTATACCTATCAAATGTAATCTGTATTTTTTTTACATAAGTGCTACTTAAAATAGCATTGATTTTTTAAAGTATGTATTCTCAATTTGGCCAATGGAAATTCTAATGAATTCTAATGAATTTCTAATAGAAATTAGAAACTTTCTATTCATTCATAAATATCTAAAATTAAATACAAATTTGAGTGATCCTTTTTTGAAATTGCAATATGATATTTCATTGATTAAGAATATTTATTTCTTTAAGCTTTTGTTGGTTGACTCATATATGCTTGTTAGACAAATAAAACTCTTGTTCTTTTGAATGTGAAAATTATAAATAGGAAGATTTGAAGTGAATTAAGAGCTTTATCAATATGGGGTTTATTAGCGCTCCATTGTCTAAACTGTAAGGGATTCCTTGTTCAACATTCAACCTTATCTTGTGAGAGAAGATCCTATCCATTTGTTTTTCTTTATTATTTCTCCTGTAACTCTGAAACTTACATTCAAATTATGTATTATTCTTGTTGAAAAGAAAATTTTGTATATATGTTTTTGGTCAATCACCTGCAGAAAAAAAATGGACATCTTTTTCTTATTGCTATTTCGCTTCTTGTCCTTGCCCTTCCTTAAGGTCACAGGATCCCAACGCAGCAAGGTAAAACAAAAAAAAATGTATGTGTATTTGTCTGGGTCTAATTTTGTGAATTTCTAGGCCCAACATCTTGGATAAGTTCATCTAAAGGTCCTGAAAACATTTCTAACATTTCAGTTCCAGCATGACTTTTCTCTACCAAACCGTTTGTGTGTGCAAGCTTTTTAAAGGTTCCAAGGTTTGTACAAACTATGTCATACAAAAATACATTGCCATTCCGGGGAAAATGGAGTGTCATTTAGCTAGTTCATGTTCTTTTAATATTCCTGCCTTTTCTGCATCAGTTACAGTCCTTCTTTACAGTTATAGTTTAATTTGGGTATTTCGAACTCTCTTTATTTGGCTCTGAAGGGGAGGCAGTCAAGCTTTTTGTGTGTTACCAGACATACATTTCTCATAAACTAGCACAATTCTGTTTCCAATGTATGTCACGGTGTACGTCAAGTATATCCTGTTTTCGCTGTGGTTCATATCCTTTGGAGTAGATTAAGTCCTTAGCCTGCGCTGCGGTAATATTTGCTAGAAACTCCATGTCTAGGGTTCTGTTCTGAAGCAGATATAAGATGATTCCTAATTATTCCTTTTTTTCTAATAATATGCAGGCAATTCCTGTGAAGTCTGATAGAATTACTTTTTGTGTCTTTTATATATATATATATATATATATGTATGCATTCTTTGATATTTCACCATTCAGTTCTAACATGTGTCACTTCCAACACATTCTTGAGCATCAACTGAGGTTTTTGCCTGCCTGATGCCAGTAGAAKTCTCTGTTCTCCTCTGATTCAGAGAGCTTGCTGATAGTATTTCAAGAATGGTGTTTTGAGAAAATATATAGGGTGCAGGTAATTAAATACAGCTCTTTGTGCTATGACTGATGGAGGCTATCTTAGTAGAGATGACTCACTTGAGATTGTGAATGCAGAGATTTGACTGATTGTCAGGCTCTAGACTGTAACTTTTTGTGCGTATGGTAATACTGGGACATCTATAACCTTCTCCATTCTCCATTGAAAGAAGCAAGATAGTTATGTTTTTCTGTCTGATATCTTTTTTTTTTTTTAACTAACATTCATCCCACAAAAGACAAAGTTTACCATATGACTACTGAAAGAGATGAAATACTACAACTCTTACTCTATAAAAATATTGCACAGATCTTTTTCACTCTCATACTTCAAATATGTAATCCTAGAAGATGAATACACTCAAGTGTGACAAAATATATATGTTGTAATTTCCATAAGCACATATTATGAATACCAAAAAGGAAGCAGATAAGCAACCTAGCAATACAAACTCTTTTTTGCTTCTTCTAGCAATTGAAACATGACATATCTTTCAGTCTGCCTAAGTGGCTACCRTACACTGAATGCTATGCACGGCGCAGAAAACTTTCTGTCTTTCTGACAGAGAAATGTTTTAAAAAGGCAGAAGATACAACAATAAATAATCCTTGTTTCCTTCATGCATGACAGGAAACAGTTGTAAAGATGTGAGATCATATGTCCACCAGGTATACGGAGGAAGCTTCTCTGTGGTTTATTTCTGTATGTCTATCTATTTCTCTACCTCAAAATCCAGTGGTTATTTTTCCTCCCATGTTGGTATGCATGCAATTAGATTGGCTTAAAGTTGCATGGAGCCAAAACTGTACAGCTGTTCTAAGCTTCAAAAAAATATGAAGCCTAAAATCCCACATCTTTACAGAATCAAAGCAATGGCGACATTGGGCAAGCTTGGAATGTAGTAGCAATGATGAGTATATTCTAGCAGCAATATTCAAGCTCATGCCTCATGAAATGTAGTCTCATTTCTGGTATGAATAAGATGTATGGGAATCACTGCATGGACAGTGTGGGAGGGAACATAATATAAACCCACAATAATATTGTTTGCACATTGGTGCCTACTTACATTTATTTGCTTCTATTTCCTTTGAATTATTGTGATTATCTTTGTTCCTTGCTCTTTTCCTCTAAGTTAACTTACTATCTCATTGAAGAGACATGCAGTTTACTCTCAGTAGAGCTCATGTCAGTATCTGTCCTTGATTCTATCTGACAGAAACTAAGATTTCTCATCCAAGGGTTTCACTAGCCCAATGCAAATTGATTTCTGAGGTTAAGTCACTTATTCTACTGGTAATAGGTGCTATAAGGGTGAGTAGGATAGGAACTTAAATAGGGGAATCAAAGGCCAACTCATCAGTGAAGAAATGGGGGAAAAGCAGCTTCCTTTGTTAAATGTCTTCATCCTGTTACAGGTAGCAACTCTGCTGTTAAATCTTTGTATTCACTGAATTTTTATACTAAAGATAAATCATGCTGTCATTTTTCTCAGACATAGCATGCCAGTTGTCAGTTCAGGATCTAATTCTTCTGAGATGATCCCTGTAACAAAGCCTGAATAAGTACAGTGACTGTATGTATACTGTCAGTTTATAATCAAGTAACACGGTTCTGTTAAAGAATAGTATGAATTGAGGCTGGTCTCCATAGCCACTTTATCAATTTTTAGGAATTAAACATTCAAACTAATACGCACATGTGTTTTTCTCATTTTTTTTTCCTACTCAGAATGAATCTTTTCATTTTTTTATATACTTTAAGAATGATTGTGAGCTTAGTTGTCAAAACTCAGTCTTTGAGGAGTTGAGGAAAAAATGTGCTCTGCTAGAAGGAGATGATGTGTTTTTAGGACAGAGGAAGAGGTTACTTGCAAAAGTTTAAAGCAAGTATTTGAAGCAACTGTAAATTGCTAACTACACTGCAGGCTTCTCTATAAAAAATGAAATATGCTCTGAAAATGTGAAGTCAAATAGGAGATGCTTTAAAGAATTACCCTCTAATTTCAGAAACTGACTTCAATAAACCACATCTACAAAAACTAATCTAAGAACAATGTGTTCTTGCAAACTGCACTTTAATAATCTACTTCTGCAAAATCTGTGGGTGGGATTTTTTTACATTTATTCAGATCCATTGCTGTATTTTTTTGGGAGCAGTTTAGTGAAAAATTGAAATTTGATCTCTGTGTTAAATCTACYGTTGACTCTAGGAAGGGAACTGAAAGTAAGTTTTTACTTTTATGTTATCAGATATTTACTTGAAGACTCAGAATCTTTCTCTGGTGAATAATCCTTTCCCTTTCTGATTTTCTTAGTTGAAGGAATCATTTTTCTGAAACATGATTAAGTCTAACAACTCTCTTCTTTTTGTAACTAATATTGGAATCTCCTCTGCAAATTAACCTTGAGTGTGATATTTTTAGTAGAGATTTTACATGTGGATAAGAAACGTACTAGAGAGAAGTGTTCATTCTGTGATTATTCATCAGTTTCATAAAATTTTTGATGTTGGTTGGTGCAGTTCTCTTGGTTTCAGAAAAGTCATCAAATCAAAAGTATGCAATTATGCCCAGGGGTTTCTGATGACAAATATAATTGCTACCATTGAAAAAAATTATTGGTATTTGCTGGAAGCTGAATTGGCACACATCAAAATAACGGGATAAGTCGATACCTGAAAATGCTTCTTAAAACTATTGTCCAGCAGACAATGATGCAATGATTAAATATGAATCACCTTTTGAAGCTTTTTCTGAATATAGCAGCTGGATTTAGGGTTTCATAGAATGCTTAAGATTGGAAGGGATCTCTAGAGGTCATCTAGTCCAACCCCCCTGCACACACAGGGTCTCCTAGAGCATGTGGCACAGGGTGGTGTCCAGGTGGGTTTTGAAGATCTCCAGAGAAGGAGACTCCACCACTTCTCTGGGCAGCCTGTTCCAATGCTCTGTCACCCTCACCATTAAGAAATTCCTTCACAAGTTCTTGTGGAACTTTTGGTGACTCAATTTGTGGCTGTTTTCTCTAGTTCTGTCACTGGCCACCACTGAGGTGGAGGCCAGCCCCATCCTCCCCACTCCCTGTCTTGAGATATTTATATACATTGATCAGGTCCCCTCTCAGTCTTCTCTTCTGCAGGCTGAAGAGGCCAAGCTCTCTCAGCCTTTGTTCATAGGGAAGATGCTCCAGGCCCCTAATCATCTTTGTGGCCCTGCRCTGGACTCTCTCTAGCAGCTCCACGTCCCTCCTGCACTGGGGAGCCCAGAACTGCACACAGGACTCGAGGTGCGGCCTCACCAGGGCTGAGTAGAGGGGCAGAATCACCTCCCTCGACCTGCTGGAGACGCTCTTCTTGATGCACCCCAAGATCCCATTGGCCTTCTTGGCCACGAGGGCACACTGCTGCCTCATGGTCAACTTGTCGTCCACCATGACGCCCAGGTCCCTCTCTGCRGGGCTGCTCTCCAGGAGGTYGGTCCCCAGCCTRTAGGCATGTCTAGGGTTATTCCTGCCCAGGTGCAGGACCCTACACTTGCCCTTGTTGAACTTCATGAGGTTACTCGCCGCCCAGCTGTCCAGTCTGTCCAGGTCCCTCTGGATGGCAGCGCAGCCCTCAGGGCTATCAGCTATTCCTCCCAGTTTCGTATCATCAGCAAACTTGCTGAGGGAGCACTCCAGCCCTTCATCTAGGTTGTTAATGAATAAATTGAACAGGACCGGACCAAGGACTGACCCCTGGGGGACACCACTAACCACAGGCCTCCAGCTGGACTCGGCACCACTGATTACCACTCTCTGGACCCTGTCATCCAGCCAGTTCCTAATCCACCTCACTGTCCACTCATCTAACCCACTCTTCTGGAGCTTGCCCAGGAGGACGCTATGAGGGATGGTGTCAAAAGCCTTACTGAARTCCAGATAGATGACATCCACCGCTCTGCCCTCATCTATCCATCTAGTCACCTCATTGTAGAAGGCTATCAGGTTAGTTAAGCATGATCTCCCCTTGGTGAACCCATGCTGGCTACTCCTGAGCACCTTCTTCTCCATGTGCCTGGAGACAGCAGCCAGGATGACCTGCTCCATCACCTTTCCAGGGACAGAGGTCAGGCTCACTGGCCTGTAGTTGCCCGGGTCCTCCTTCTTGCCTTTTTTGAAGACTGGAGTGACATTGGCTTTCCTCCAGTCCTCTGGCACCTCCCTCGTTCTCCAGGACCTTTCAAAGATGATGGAGAGCGGCTCAGCTATGACATCCGCCAGCTCACGCAGCACTCTGGGGTGCATCCCATCGGGACCCATGGATYTGTGGGTGTTGAGTTTCCTCAGGTGCTCTCTAACCAAGTCTTCCTCTACTCTGGGCAAGTCTTCCTCTCTCCAGTCCCTTCTCATTTCCCTAGTGTCTGGGACACTTAGGGGCTGCCCTTGAGGGTTGTCAGCCCTACCTAGGCTCTGTAGTTCCTGGGGACCAGCCCTAGCAGAGAAGACTGAGGCAAAGAAGGTATTTAGTAACTCTGCCTTCTCCACATCCTCCATTACCAACGCACCCTCCCCATTCAGCAGCGGACCGACATTCTCTCTAGTCTTCCTCTTGCTGCTGATGTATTTGTAGAAACACTTCCTGTTATCCTTGATGTCCCTCGCTAGTTCTAATTCCAAGCGGGCCTTGGCCTTCCTCGTTGCCCCCCTGCATTCCCAGACAGTGTTCCTCTATTGTTCCCACGTGGCCTGACACGTGTAACCTCAGATCCTGTAAGATAATTAGAAAGTCCATCCACAGCCTTTCTTCTAGTAAAGATCTTAGCAAGTGCCATATTTATCTTTTGGCTGAGCTGTTTATATATATTGCCCTGCTGGATAGTGTAAGCACAGAATTTCAGTTCCCTAATCTCCTTATTCCTTCTCTTGAGGTACTGATACACACACTGATCAGGTCCCCTCTCAGCCTTCTCTTCTCCAGGCTGAACAGGCCCAGCTCTCTCAGCCTTTGCTCATAGGGCCGATGTTCCAGGCCCCTGATCATCTTTGTAGCCCTGCACTGGGCTGTCTCCAGCAGCTCCACATCCCTCTTGTCCTGGGGAGCCCAGAACTGCATCTCTTGTTGAGGTGGCTCTCATCATTCCCCACTAGCTGATGGTCTTCAAACAGAGTTCTATGGTCATAGAAACCAAAACCTTGTCGTCAAGACCAGTGGTGCAGCCAGTCATTAACCTGTAATATCCTCCTCCTCACACATCCATTCCCCTCATTGACATCATTGACAGGATAGAAGAAAACACAGTTTGAGCACCTGGATCTTTGACTGCAATCCCTAGGGCTCTGAAATCTTGTTTGATGTTCCTTAGTTTCCCTATAGTTGTCTTCAGATTTTATGCATGTGGTTGTAGAAAGATTTATGGAGATAAAAATAATTTGAGGAAAAAAAAGTCTTCTGATTTTGATCCTGTTGATAGACTGATTCTTGTATTGCTGACTAACAAAAGTCTTGAATGTAAAAGGAAAATAATACTTCGGAATAAACATTGATTTTATAAACATTTTTAATGACAACTGCTCAGCTTGCTTGTACCTGCAATCCCCATAATTCTTAGCCCCCGTTATACTCTATCATAAAACATATGGTAAAAATAACAATGATTCTTGTAGATTGAGTTAATTATGTTGTTAATATAAAAACAAATAATACATACAAATCAATACAGTTTTCCTTCACAGAGATAAAATTCTTTCACTGGGACTCTGAAATCACTGATTCTTCTAAAAATATTTGTTTTTTGAAAATGTAAATGTAGAGCAGGTCTTCTCAATCCTCCAAAAACCAGTGCAAATAAAAATCTAACTTAGAATAACTAACAGAATAGATCTTGGATATAACATTAGGGAAATGAAAAGTCAAGTGTCTTCCAGCACTGAAAAGGTAATGGCTCACTGTAACACCGTGAGCATTTGCTGGCAATTAGTATGGGTTGTCATATATACCACAGCTCATTGATCTCAGATTTTTTTTTTAGTGATGATGTAAATGCCTTGTAGATTTAACATCTGCTTTGGCATATGGTTATTTGTTAYGTATTGAAAAAATACAAATAAAATAATGTTCAAAAATCTTCAAGTCTCTACTTTCAGTGTGTGGTGAAAGCATTTTGTACTTGGTGTGGCACCTTGCTGGAGAATTTACTTTTGGGTGGAAACACTTGTACATTTCTAAGTGACCAGCTTTTTTACAGTGAAAAAGCACTCAAAATATAAAATTTAATTTTATTGTTTATATTGTACAAAAATTCTGGATAATGAGTTATTTTAAATGTTTAATTTAGTTTGAAGTATTTCTGCAGTTGCTGTGATGATTCTATAAACGAGGACATTTAATCCACTGGCTAACAGTTTTGATAATTTTTTTTTGATAATTTTTCTGTGATTGAGCAAGAGAATGCACGAAAACAGCAACAACAATACAAATCTAATGGTAATAGTACTAATACTTTTCAATTTAATTAATAATAAATAAATTAATACATAAATAATTAATAAATAATAAATTAATAATAAATTAATACATTTTCAATTTAAAAAAGAACCAGCCCAGTTATCATGAAAGGAATGATTACTTGTAGGGTTTKTTTGTTTGTTTGTTTGTTTGCTTTGTTCTGTTGATTTTTATCTACTTTGTCACTGGTTACCTAGAAAACTTGATTTTTCTTGGGAAAATTCTAGTCTTCTGACTTCAAGACAAGCCATCTTCCTGCCATGCACCTGCAATTGTGCATATACATTGGGTTAGTCCAGAGATTATGCGGATGTATGCCTTCTACAAGCACCCCTGTGAATTTATCAATAAAAATATTGTATAGTGATAGTAACATCGTTTATGTTAGGCTTGTGACAAACAAATCCTTCAACATCTAGAACTAGAAATAGGAAATAGTCTTCTAAAATCAAGCACTGATCAGTTTTTGTTCATGTCTTGAAGCAGACGAAAATATTTTCTTGTAGCTATRCTGAACCTGTGGTGTCATGATCATCTGGTGTTTTGTAGGTGTGTACGTGTGTGTGTATATGTGTGTGTATGTGTGTATGTATGTACGTGTGTGTGTGTGTATGTGTATTTACTTCTGTTTTGTTTTTCTTGAACTCCCAGGAAGAGGTTTAAACATGAAGGCAAAACTTTCAAACCTCAGCATGGCTAAATAGAAAGCAAAGCTACCATTTTTTTTTTTTTTTTTTTATTTTTTAACACTTTTGTGCCTCCATCTAGATCTATCATATAATTTAAGGGAAAAAAAAGAAAAACAATTTAACCACAGGAGAGCTAATAGTGTGAAAAAAAAACCCTGATGAATTTTGTTTCCGCAGCACGATATTATCAAAGATTTAAGAAACAAATTTGCCAGCCTCGGCGAGAACTCTCTGGTAACAGCATAAATGTCTGTGTTGGTTTGCTTTTTAGTTGAAGGTTTCTTTTTTCATTCATTTGAACATATTTCTCTTTTTTACCTCTTATTTTCTAATTTATTATTCATACCCTCTATCTAGCAAGCCTTCATTTTTTAAACCTCTTCCATCTTCCAATATCTTTTTTCTGTAATTTGGATGGAAAGTTTATGGCAGCAAAGCTGTCACTCTGGCTACTTCTGCTGCAGCTCTTCCTGCTTTTAGGTCATACATATTTTGGGCGTTGTGTTTTTGGACATGATACTAACCGATTGTGTCATGTTCCTTTGAGAAAGCTTTCTACCACGCCATCTAATGGACTTGCTATCATAGGGCTCTATGCAACTTCTATTTTGGAACTTATACTGCTTAGTCATCCTCAATTTTCCAGTAAACTTTAATTAACTTTGTCAAAGCTCAAAGTCCTTTGGAATTAGCTGTGCCTTTATGTTTGCTCTTTATGTTTTTCTTTATGTTTTCGGTGGTAGTTTAAATTATAAAGAACAAACTTCAGCCATTGCTCAAGCAACGCCATGCAGTATTGTTTGTTGCCGCTAGAGAATGCAGAATATAAAAGCACAGTGTATTCTATCAAATATTGTGTTTGTAGGGTGGGCAAACCATATTGTATCAGAACAAGACTTTTGAAAAAAATTTCTCTGAGATGCTTCCGTTACTCTGGTATTCAGCAACAACTTACAAACTTGAGAGTCATATGCTGAGCAGTATGAAGTTAAGATCACACTATAGAAGATTATTAAGACTGTGAATTTTTGTGCAAAAACAGCACACTTAAGTGCAAGTTTATATATGCAGTATATATTTATTATGAATATGAGCTTTCAACTAATGTAATGATATACRATTGAGATAACTCTCTTTTCAGATAAACTACTAAAAGTATATTAAAGAAAAACACCAAGGGGTAATATTACTTGAACATGTTAAATATCTGTTCAATATTGTGGTATATGTTAAACTGGTCCATGATGTTGTCATAGAGCCCATATACTGAGAAATAACCAAAAGCCTTTGGAGAACTGATAGTAACTAAGTCTTCATCTTAAATGACTGGAATTTGTGTCCAGGAAAAAGAAATGGAAAAGCAAAAACTTCTATACCAGCAAGCTAGACTGCATGACCGAGGTGCTGCTGAGATGGTTCTTCAGACAATCAGTGCTAGTAAAGGTAAGTGTCACAAGGTATCTGTTATTATTGTTTCTAGTGGTTGAGAAGTTCGTAGCTTTAGCAGTATGTGGTGCTAAAAAGGCCCCAAACTCCAGGATGTGCGTGGTTCTGAAGGAGATATAGACTTCGGTCGTTTCCATTCCCCAATTATTGCTTTATTGATGGAATTTGACTATTTCTGAAGTATGAATTAGGCTGATATTTGATCTGTTCATCGTCTTCTGTGTATTGTTTCTACTGTAGTATTGATTTTTTTTTTACCAACTTGAGATCATTATCCATTCCTGAAGAAATGGGAAAAATCTGTCCAAGCTAGCATGCGGTAGCAACACAATGTTAAAGTTGAACATTAGCTCTAAATGTTACGCTCGCCCTTAAATTAATTGCTGGATGCTGTCTTGAATGAAAGAGCATTTGTATTCTGAATTTTTTGCTCTTCTGGTCTTAATATATTGTCTTTTTTTGTGTGCGATATGTATGTTTCTCTGTGTCTAAAGGCACACATGAAGAATCGAAATCATGGTAGAGATGATGAAAAATATGTTTTTCACGAGGAATAAAAGGTTGCTTCCTGAAAAGTTACCATTCAAGTTGTTGCATGGATGAGTTAATCTAATATGATTGTTTTTAAATACAATATGAACCACATTTTTAATAATTTTAAGGTGAGATGGGACCAATGGTTGCAGCTACCCTAAAGCTAGGAATTGCCATTTTGAACGGAGGAAATTCTACAGTTCAACAGGTAAAGTACTCTTAAAGTACTCTTTTTTTTTTTTTTTTTAATAACCTATTATAGCCTTAATGGATTTTTATGCAGTGGTGTGTGTTATTGTAATACTGAATTATGTATTGTGATCATTTGTCAAGTGCTGTTTATCTTCATTCTTCTTTCCTTAGAAGAAAATATTGCACAGAAATGTCTTGTTTATGTACATTTTTTTTTTGACTGCACACATTTAATTAATCATAACACTAGGCTAAGAGAAATGCCTTTTGCACTTTCATATGAGGGGAGAAAAATTACATTAAATTGTGAACTTCTAGATGAAATCCCAGGGAATCTTTTCGTTCCTTGGAGATTGCCATTGTCGTGTAGGCAATAGAGCAAAATTACTGGTCCCAGTCTTCAACGGTAAATTTGTCTGCAACTTCAGAAGCCCTTTGCTTATGTAGCGGAGAGCCATAGCGCTAAAAGCAGAGTAAAACTTAGACTTTATTTGCCAATCTCTAGGGAGGTCATGTGGAGAACAGAGGACAGGTCTGCTGTGTTAGCAGTTTTCCGTATTATTGAAGTGCCTCGTACAGGGTGTATTTGATTTTCTCTACTAGCTGAAGATTCTCGAATCCCAGAGGATTCATGCCTAGTATTATTACATTGCTGTAGGACAGCGTGACTGTATACAGACACTGAGAACAATTAASCTCTCCTGTAGCTATCATTGAAGTGACCGAGTGCAGGCAAAAGTAATATTCTTTTCAGAAGTGTTTGTTCTCATGAAGAATATTGACCAGAGGCTTGTCACTTGACAAAGTGTCTATATGAACTATTGCCAGTTCTTTGTGATATTGTGATTTTACAGCACTTATGAGAATACTGATATTTTTACATAATTATTTAATCTGAATTCCTAATGTGTCATTTTTAAAATTATTTGTTCAAGTTTTAAGTCTGTTCGGAATACAGAACCATTATTATCAGTTCAGTTACGATAGTACTAATACTCATAGTCCAAATTGTGTGATTATAGCATAAAAGCATCAAGAACTTAATATTTTAAAATTTCCTTAAGGTCAACCTTAAAAGTCTTAAGGTCAACAGTTCTTTGGGCAGAAGGGCTGGTAGAGGCAAGCCATCAGCATCCTGAGTGTCCTGCTGGGAGGAGCGGGATATTGAAGCAGTGGGGAGGAGTTCTTTAATTTTGTGTCTGCTTGTGGTTATGTTGATAAGTTTGTTAACAGTCTGCTTCTGTGCTTTTTTGTTGTAGGCTAACTGTTATCCGTTTTTCTTCTGTCATCTCCAGAATGAGTTTTACTGCATTCACAGAATGAATTCCTGTAGAGATTAGTCTTTGACCATTGTAATTTGTGTTTACAGCTGGGACCTCTGGTATCATCCTGTATCTTCACTCTACAGGACATTTTGTTCTAAAATCTTGGTTCACTCCACAGAGAATAACTTCTTGTTATTTCAGCCTGTTAATAGATGGACATCGCACTGTGGAGTTATATTAAGTTAAGCTAAAACCACTTCAGACAGTAGTCACCTGGTACTAAACAGCTAAAATTGCAGCTAAACTAAGCTAAACCCTATGATAAACCCATCCAGGTGCTGTGACTGTTAGATTGTTACAAATCTGTGGCCTATAAATAGTCGTGTCAAAATTACACACATACATTTTACATATATATTTTCAGCATAAATATAAGCACTCAGAGAATTGACTTTAGTGATTATTTTTTTCCTTTGTTTACCRCATAGTATCCAAAACGCATAGCCTCTTTTTCTGTAAGGTCAACGTGCATAAAATGTTTGTTTTTAATACCTAATATTTTTCCCAAGTAGGCTGATACCTAATTTGTAAATTATAATTTATTGGTTATTTAAAAACCTCAGCATGAACAGTAATCTAAGACTTCAGATAACATTACAATAACTAAAATAACAAATAGTTTATGTGTTAATTTTCTGTGTATATGATTTTTGTTTACTGCAGAAAATGCTTGACTACCTGAAGGATAAAAAGGATGTGGGTTTCTTTCAGAGCCTTGCTGGTCTTATGCAGTCCTGTAGGTAAGAAAATATCTACTTTACAGATTTATTACCTCATAGGTAGATTAATTCCACAGGATATTTAGTTTTGGAAAGAGCATCTGCATTTTTTTTTTTTTTTTGCAAACAGCACTTGATCTGTAACATGCTGGATGTGTGGTAAAGGACACGTTTATGTTCATAGTATAAAAAGCTTCATATGACATGGATCTATGTTAATTAAAGAGCTCTTCTCACACACGTGGCAAGTGTATTTGTCTTTTTTTATGGGTCAGTCATTAAGAGCTAAATTCTATTGTCATTTGCAGAGCAAAAGTACTGGTAAAGATGTTGCATTAAATTTTGTGATCTTGTAACTAAGAGGTATGTGCATCTTATTGGCTCTAGTATGATTGTATATCTAGGTGAAATCATAAACTCTGTCATCTTTCACATAAGGAAATATCTCAAATCTTTAATCAGAGTATATGTATAATTTTTATCATTTCAGTGTTCTTGACCTAAATGCATTTGAACGTCAAAACAAAGCAGAAGGCCTTGGCATGGTGACTGAAGAGGGATCAGGTATTGTTGTTTTAATGGAAATAGTCTGTCACCTTTTGTCTTTTACATTTTGTGGAAGCAAACTGAATTTGAAGGAACACAATAAATATATATCAAGAGGCTGAAGACAAGATTTGATTCCTAAAGGTGATTTATATTTAAATGGCCTCCTAATCCTGAGCTAGACAAGAGTAAATCACTAGAGGAGTCTTACCATCCTTCTAAAGAAGGGAAGAAGACACTGCAACTAAAACTGAAAGCAGATTCTAATTACAAACAGTAGTGTTTGTGCATGTAAAACACTTCAGAGACCCCTAACTATTTTCTGTATAAAATGAAATGAAGGGTTCCCAGRTGGTTTCTTAAACTGTCTTGGGTGGAATGAATTATAAACAATTTAGTAAGCAATAAATTAAATATCAGAGGGCAAGGGAACTATATTTTCTCCTTGGGAGAATTCGGTTTGGAAAAATCTTTTTCTGTTTTTCTTTTTATGATGAAGTACTTCAGTTTATTTTTTTGATTTTTGAACTAATTTGGTTTTCAATCTTTTGTATTCAATGTTAAGGTCTTTTTTCTGTCTGATAGTTACTGTGACTGTCTGGAACCATTAGGCTGATTCTTCTGTGACTAATAGAGCTACCAAAGTGTAATTTCTCCCCTCATTGTCAATATTTTTTGCAGTGTATTTATGCACTTTAATGCACTTTAATTTCACATTTTTAAGTAATCTTAACATGCTTTTATTTTGAAAACAAGGTATAAATAACTTGACTGTGTGTCATTATTGCACTTTAGAGTTCATAATTCCTACCTGCAGCATTGAATATCCCATTGGTTGTTGTGCCTTAGCTCTTCAATTAAATATGGAGGTTTTCTTTAGGGGGCCATAGGGAGTTACTTGGTAGTCTGCAAT
Source organism: Eudromia elegans (assembly GCA_003342815.1). Classification (NCBI taxonomy): domain Eukaryota; kingdom Metazoa; phylum Chordata; class Aves; order Tinamiformes; family Tinamidae; genus Eudromia; species Eudromia elegans. The sequence continues at coordinate 134,204 of PTEX01000050.1, read as the reverse complement.
CATTTGTGCTTCCATCTGTCCTTTCTATAGGAGAAAAGGTGATGCAGGATGATGAGTTCACATGTGACCTCTTCCGCTTCCTTCAATTGCTGTGTGAAGGACATAATTCAGGTGTGTGGACATTTAAGCCATGGTGATAGTGACTCAGGATAAAAGCCGCTCATTGCTGATGGTTTGACAACTTTGGTAAAGTATCATGAAGGATAATTTCCGTGCTGGATTGTACATGAAAGCAAAGTATTAGTATGGATTTTTTTTTTTTTTTTTTTTTAATTGTAGGTTTTGGATCATGACCTGTTGGGAAAGGTAGATTATAGAAAAAAATGACCTGGTTTATAATGTCTAGTCAATAACTGAGAGGAAAAATGAAATGGAGAACCTTGTAGTATATTTGACTTATTTATGACTCTGTAATGCAGAATTGTATGATAATGGAACTTAATTTTGCCTTACTTAGCAAAATTAAAAAATTTAAAATTAAAATTTATTTAGCAAAGCATAAATTTAACTCCATTAGTGTTTATGGAGCTCTAACGGTAAAACTGGCAGTGATGCCTAGTTAAAATTTTATTGATGAAGAACATGGTAAGATCTGGCTTACTGATTCATAGGTGATCTCCACAATAAAATGCAATAACTAGGAGAGTTAAAAGCTAKGCAGTTGCAGTTAAAGCATATTTATAGAAAAAGAAGATTTTTCTATTCCTTTAAGCTATACTTTCCTAGATCGTGTTTAATCAGAATTAATTTGAATGTATAATATTGTGCTTGACATATAAAAAAAAAGTGCAAATTAAGCTTTTCTTTGTGCTTTTAGATTTTCAGAATTACCTGAGAACTCAGACTGGTAACAACACAACTGTTAATATTATCATTTCCACGGTGGATTACTTATTGAGAGTTCAGGTACATTAATTTATAGACTAATGAAGAAGATGACATTAATTTCTTGCATCTGCACAGCATTTACCACTATAATATATGTTTTTATTATAAGACAGTATCTACTTTCAATTTTCTTGTACATTTGGTGTTCCTTCTTCTTTGTCTAACTTAATCTGTGGATTTGAAACTTTGCAGCAGATGATACTGTGTCACGGCCACTTTCTGCACTSCTAGATGTAAGCCTCATATCCTGTTGCTGAATGTGATGGGTTATCCCAACTGTATTTTATTGTCCCAAGAAAAGAATTCTGGTAGGAAACACCGCACTGACTTTCTGGAGGCAAAAAACAGACTGGGTCTTTTTGCTGCTTCTGTAGTATTAACAGTAGCCCAACTCATAGCCAGAGATGTTCAGCTTCTATATCTATAACTCATCTTAACCCCTTTTCTCTTTCATATTTTTCCTATGTGCTTTTTTTTTCCCTCGTCATTTGTTTTTCTTTTGAAGATTCTGTGGCCCCTTTAACTACATGTTAGCTATTATTCTTCACTAATAAGTGGTTTGCTGCCACAAAACTTTTATTTACAATACAACCAATTTTCACTTAACATAAAATGCTCAACTGTACCACAGAAGCGCATTGGTTTGTCATCACAGTTGTCCTGCTTAATGATATCCATATTTTTTAAGAGCAACTCTGCAATTCTTTACTGGTTCTTTAAGTGTTGTTTTGCACTCTGAGGGTCAAAGGTGACAAAATTGTGAAAGACTGATGCCGGACATTATCTGTGGAAATATAAGGGAGTCTTTTAACCAAACAGAGCAGRTGGAAAGCAGAAACATGCTAAACAAGAGATAAACACCAGTGAATATGAATTCTCTTGAACTGTGGATTGAAATAGTGAACTTTTTATTGAGACTACTCATTGGCTGTAAAGTCTTTTGTATTAATCAAGTAAAGCTTCAGCCAGTTGCTTTTTTATGCATATTTTTGTCTGAACATGGATGGATCTGTTATGTGGATAGTCATATAATGACATGGAGTGAAGTAGAAGACAGAAAAGATTACAGGGAAAATCAAAGCAAGATTAAAAACCATTTAACCGTATAATTTGAATTCCCTCTTTAATGTTTAAATATGAAAATATCACATTGTCACAACCTATTAGAGAATAATGAAAAAATCTATTTACTAAACAGAATAAAAGAAAGACTTTTTTTGAAAAGATAAACATTTAACATTTTACATGTTTCTCTGATCTCGCTGAAAATCCACAGAACTGCACATGATACTTYACTATATTTGTTTTAAAGTTACTGAGTTAAATTTTGCCTTTAGCATTTAAATATTGTGTCTAAGAAGTCTAGTCTGTGAAAATTGATCTTTCTAAAGTTGCTTCTATTATTAGTTCTGCTGCTTAGCCTTGTAGAACAGTAGTAGTAATAATGACGTGGAAATTATTTTTATGACATTGCATATTTTGWTGAAACTTTTAACTTTCTCTTGGGGGAGGACAGAGAGGATAATCATACACACAAAAGGACTATTTTTTTCTACTGTTAATTAAATGCCAACCATATGGTATAAATCAAGTTTGTTTAAGGAACAGTGTACATCATTGAGCTACCAGGGAAATATACCTTTACTGAATACAATTATTTACGTTTCTAAAAGCAGATACCAACAGATCTGAAGTTTTTTTTTTTAATTAGATTTTGAGGAGTTTTCTTCATCTTAGTTCATTTTGGTTCTTATTGATTTCTCTTGAGATCAAAATGTAATTCTTGAAATCAAGCTTGAGGAGAAAAATTTAAACTTAAAACTAAATATTAATCTACTCTTCAAAATTCTAGAATACAAACATAAACTAAACACTTTTCAGAACTGTATTGCAGTTTAATGTTATTTTTATTATCCTACTGAAGAACCATTTAGAGGCAATTCAGCTACATAATCTCTTTGTGCTTCTTGTAACTGTTTTTAGGAATCTATTAGTGATTTCTATTGGTATTATTCGGGAAAGGATGTTATTGATGAGCAAGGACAACGAAACTTTTCCAAAGCCATCCAGGTTGCAAAACAGGTTTTCAATACTCTTACAGAATATATCCAGGTAAATTAGTTTCATTATAATAATATTGATTTTGACAGAACTTCATCTTACTTTTGGCAGAAAGATCCAATGTGAATAAATCTGATACCASTGTAAGATCAATAGAGTTGTAATATAGATTTACACATTTAAGCATCCGATTATGTTATTTCCTGTTTTTAAGTAGGAAGTGTAGTTTTAAAACATATATAACTGTGACTACTCTCTTTGAACCTTAGCAGTTTAGTCAATTTTACAGTTATTAGTAGATAATCTTCTACTTTGTTGGTTCACATTTAAGCATCCGATTATGTTATTTCCTGTTTTTAAGTAGGAAGTGTAGTTTTAAAACATATATAACTGTGACTACTCTTTTTGAACCTTAGCAGTTTAGTCAATTTTACAGTTATTAGTAGATAATCTTCTACTTTGTTGGTTCTTAGGTGTGATGACCTTTTTTTTTCTCTTTAGTTTAATTTGGAATTAGATCTCCTGTGTATTGAGGACTTTAAAAAGTATGTCATTCACTGAAAGGTTCATTTTAAAATTTCTTAAAAAAAAGATGAGAAAGATTTTGAGATGTCATATCTATTTGTCTTTTGTGATTATTAGGTTATAAGTATTTTATTCAATCTCATTTCAGTCATCAAAAGATTTTAGTTTCATATATTTCAGAATTTGGAGTATGTAGAAAAATGTTTCTTTAGCACTGTGTTGTTGAATAAGTAAAATATACTGAAAAATCTCTCTTATACCAATGTCACATCAAGCCTTTATGAAGATTTATTTCTTTACAGTACAAAGTAGAGAAAGAAAGCTTGAAAGCGTGTATCCCTTCTGCATTTTCACTTTAAAGTTGCAAGCAGATAATTTTTTTTTTTTTTTTTTTGGTTCTGAATTAGTACATTCATCCTTAGCTGGCTAAAACAGTCCGATTGAATGATTACAAGAAATGGTCATTGTTTAGAGTCAGTAATATTGTTTGTATATTTGTATTTCATAGGAGTTTTTAAAGRACAGCTCCCAACTATGCACTACCTCTATGTCTTCCTTCTTGTTTTTATTGTTTCTTGAAAATATAACCCTGCTTTGTTTTCTTATCACCTGAACGACAGGGACCKTGTACTGGGAACCAGCAGAGTCTGGCACACAGCAGGCTGTGGGATGCAGTGGTTGGTTTTCTTCACGTGTTTGCCCATATGCAGATGAAACTGTCTCAGGTATCTTTTCTTGCTTTTTCCTTTTAAGTTGCTAGCTCTTTCATACAGTTCGAATGACTTGTTAATATCTTTTGAGTCATTAATAATAGAACAGTTAATGGAAGGATGAGAAGAAGTAAAAGAGACAAAGAGATGGTCAAACACAGCAGAACTGAAAGTTTAAATTTTAAAAGTATAGTGTACATGAGTAGCAGACCTGTTAACAAGATTACAAATAATAGGCATGAAATCAGATACAGATAAATGAAGCATGTTACCTGAATTTGGAAAAAAAACACTAGCCAGATCCTATATATTCGTATTGAAGTTCTTTCACCCTTTTTTTTTCTGCAGTTTTGCCTGAGTCTCTCATGCAAATCTTTTTCATTTAGGTGTCTAGTTCAATGCGGATTTCTAAGCCTCTAAGATTCTTCTCTCTTCTTCTCTCTCAGTAGAGAAACAGGGTATCAGACCTTAGAATGAGTGAATTTCTTTTGGATGTTAGTACTCTTTTCATGGACTGTAGAATTAATAGAGGAAACTGTTAAAGGCTACTCTATAGAGGACTAAAATGAGAAGAATCCTGTCCATAAGGAGTATTTTTTTCTTTTTTACTTTTTAAGAGTTTTCAATAAGCTTTAYTGAGTGCAGAGATCCTGAAATTTTTAAAATAATTTGACATTCTTAGAGAAAAGTGTCATAAGCTTGAAAAATTTTACTTGTTGTTAAATAATACAGCTCTGAAGATTATGCGATTTTTACTTTCCATTATTTGGATCCATTACAGATAACTATCCATGCATTCTATAGATCTGTTACATAAATGAAACTATTCTCTCTCAAATTATTTTCTTCCTGGTCCTTTCTTTGTCTTCCTTGTTAGACTCTTTCCAAATAACAAAGTGAACTGATCGCTTTAAAATAAGTTGATCACTTAGGTCTGTAGACTTTGTCAGTGCTTCAAATCTGCTTCTCATTCCTTAYAGAGATAGATATTTGCTTCCAGAAGATGACAGCATAGTGAAAGCTGTTTCTCCAGAATGATGAAAAAAAAAAAATTAATATTTTGAAGTGTATACATATACTGTCATAATTAGTAGAACATCTTTGCTATTTTAGAAATGGAAAAAATAGTTAATGATTGAGTAGGCCACAGTGGTGAGTCTTGTGATTTCTTCCTGAAAGAGCAAGGCAACACAGATGCAGAATGTGATATCTAAATAGTTATAGAAAGCAAGTCAAGCACATTCACACAACATATTGATTATGAAAGATAATGTGACTGATGAGAAGGCTTTGTTTTAGACTAATGACAAACTTGTAGTCTCAGCTGTGTCCAGAGTGGCTTTATACTATCTCACAATTATGACAGCTAGAAAATAATGATACTCACCCTGCCACTTAAGAGACATCCTGGCTCAGTAACCAGGTCTGTTGTAGTACATGGAGTTACTTGTGCTGTTACGTGAAATGACAGGAACGTAGTKTACTCCAGATGTGAAATAAATAGTGGTAATGTCTTTCCCCTATGTTGAACTCAAGCTCTTTGCATCTGGACGCTCATTTTGTGAGCTAGCGTAGCCTTGAGCATGACCAGAATAAAGTGAGGATTTTGTTTTGTTTCATTTATTTATACTTATTGCATGAATGTTTTTAATAAGATTTTTAGAYTCTATTGAGTTACCAGTTTTCAAAGGTGTGCAACCTATTTACATGAATTTATAAGGACATACATATTTTTCCTCTGTTTCAAGGGCCTGTTTTGTTTGCTGTTATTTAGCTTGTATTTTTAACCAGAACTTTCTAAAGCACTTTTGGAGAATATTTGTAACATTATTTCAATAGGAACAAAACTATTTTTTTTTTCATTTCTTTTAGTTTTTCCTTTTGTAAGGTTTAAAAAGTCTTTATAAGTAAGAGAASAAATTTTAAAATATTTGTCTAAGTAGATGAATTATCCAGGCTATAAGCACTTTGAACTAAGAAGCTTTGTACTGAAAATTTGCAAGGAAAATTACTTCGAGATGTCTTTCCCATTTCCAGCTCTTTTTCCTTCRGTCCAGGATGCCATAAATCCAAGATGTCATGATGTACATTATTGTGTTTACTAYTGTCAATGCTTGACTAGGCCATAGTGACAGCACAATGCTGAGTATTACTGAAGGAAATGAAGGAGTCAGATGAAGATATTGTCCAGTTAGACTGGAGAACAGAATCATTCTTAGTAAAAATAGCAGATCTGATAAGTCGAATAAGATGAAAAAGAACCAATATAGCCTGTTATTTAAGACTATATTAATGGATTTTTAATGCTTTTAATTTTAAAATTGTTTCAACTTTTTCCCTCTCATCCCATAAAAGTTCAACAGCTAATAATGGAGTCATTTTTAAATCATGTTACAGTTTGAGCTTTTTAATGCCTAAGCCATTGTTTTTACAGGACTTTATAGCTGTGAACTTGATTACGCAGATAACGGTATTAATTTAGGTGACATGGAACATTTCAGAAGCATAATTGTGAACTTRACATATCCAGTTATTGTTTTAAATATGTACTAGCTTCAATTTTCACTTTATCTCTATTAAATTACTGTCTTCTAAACTAAMGATTCTTTACGTGTTTGATCCTGTAAGAAGTCAAACAAATATATTTATGTGATATTCCTTTTGGTACTAAGAGCCTCTTAATTTCTAAGTTATTTTCCAGGGTGAAATCTGCATGCCTGTGTATAAATGTCAAAAAGTCAATAGATATATAACATATTGTGTTCATTATGCAGGATTCTAGTCAAATCGAATTACTGAAAGAATTAATGGATCTTCAGAAGGATATGGTTGTCATGCTGCTGTCTATGCTGGAAGGTAGTTCAAGTTTGATTTGGAGTTCTCTTTCACAGTTTTTTAGCAATGTTTACATAATATTTACATTAATTCTGAACCTTAGAATTKTATGAAAAGAAGATTGCATAGAAAAACAAATTTTATTTTCTTCCAATGAATTTTGTTTCCATTTTGGGGTAGGTGAAGTTATTTACTAATGCAATAGAAATCCTATTTTCTGGTTACTGAATGATTTATCAGTCAATTTATTAACAGCATTACTGTTTTACATTTATATCGGTGATGATCTTAGCCATAAAAAACAGGCTATGATTTATCCAGGTGCTAGGTTCAAGACCGGCTTTAAAGTAGCGTCTTGCAATTTYAGTTTTGCAAGAATACCCAAGAGCACATGAACATCATTCAAAGCTATTACTATTTATTTATCTATATTTCATGGTAACATATTAGTGCTACTGAGAGTGGATCTCACAAAAAAGACTTACACAGATATAGATGATACAAATATATGTTTTTTTCTTTTTCATTTTAGAGGTACTGTATCRTATTTATTTTCTTAGGTAAACTGGGAAGATAGTGCAGGAAGGATTACAGTGATTGTGATGTAGCRTGGATTGCGACTGCTGCCGCTTGGTTTATAGGAGATCTTTGCTTTGGAAAGCAAAGTGAATTCTCAGTATATGTAAGCTGCAGTCTGCAAGTGGCTTATGGAACTATTCATCCTAAGTGATGTGATGCTAGTTTTGTCTATGCCATGCAGCAGTAAACTATTTGTAGTGTCATTCTTAAAAGCTGCCACATGTTTAGTGTATTATTAAATTCAACAGTGTCTCTCTGTATAGTCAGTTAATTCCTTCTTGATTTCCATAGTTTTCCCATGTTTAAAGATAGTGTTTTTAGTAGAAGACTTCTAATTTACAGCTAATGTTTCCATTTGAGAGTACTAGTCAACATCTTTTCAGTTTTACTGTGTGATCATTTCATGAGTTGTTATAAAATGCTTATCTTTCCCAAAACATTTACTCCCATCAATATCTGTTACTCATTGTCATCATGTCTAGGTAATGTTGTGAATGGAACTATTGGCAAGCAGATGGTTGATATGCTTGTGGAATCGTCCAACAATGTGGAGATGATTCTGAARTTTTTTGATATGTTCTTAAAACTTAAAGATTTGACTTCCTCTGATGCATTCAAAGAATACGACCCTGATGGTAAAGGCATAATTTCAAAGAGGGATTTTCACAAGGCAATGGAAAGCCATAAGCATTACACGCAATCTGAAACAGAATTTCTGCTATCGTGTGCTGAAACAGATGAGAATGAGACYTTGGATTATGAAGAATTTGTGAAACGATTCCACGAACCTGCCAAAGACATTGGTTTCAATGTTGCCGTCCTCCTGACCAACCTTTCAGAACACATGCCCCATGATACCCGCTTGCAGACTTTTCTTGAGCTATCAGAAAGTGTCCTGAATTATTTCCAGCCCTTTCTTGGACGCATAGAAATCATGGGCAGCGCAAAACGCATTGAACGAGTTTATTTTGAAATCAGTGAGTCAAGTCGGACTCAGTGGGAGAAACCTCAGGTAAAAGAATCAAAGAGACAATTTATATTTGATGTTGTAAATGAAGGAGGAGAGAAAGAGAAGATGGAACTTTTTGTTAATTTTTGTGAGGATACCATTTTTGAAATGCAACTGGCTGCTCAGATCTCTGAATCTGATCTGAATGAGAGGTCAGCAAATAAAGAAGAGAATGAAAAAGATAAGCCTGAGGAACAGGATCCTAGGATGGGTTTTTTCTCTCTTGTGACTATGAAATCAGCATTAGTAGCTCTCAAGTATAATTTACTGACTCTTATGAAAATTCTCAGCATGAAGAGCCTAAAGAAACAAATGAAAAAGGTGAAGAAAATGACTGTGAAGGACATGATCTTGGCTTTGTTTTCTTCTTATTGGAGCATTTTGGTGGGCTTGCTGCATTTTGCCTGTAGTGTCTTCCGAGGSTTCTTTCGCATTGTGTACAGTTTGCTGCTTGGAGGAAGTCTGGTAGAAGGAGCAAAGAAAATCAAGGTGGCTGAACTATTAGCTAATATGCCAGATCCCACTCAGGATGAGGTACGTGGGGAAGGAGAAGAAGGAGAGAGGAAACCARCAGAAACTGCTTTGCCTACAGAAGACCTGGCAGATTTGAGAACTTTATCAGATGATAGTGATCTACTCTCAGATATATTTGGGTTGGATTTGAAGCGAGAAGGAGGCCAGTATAAACTGATCCCTCATAATCCAAATGCAGGTTTGAGTGATTTATTGAGCACTCCTTCCTTAGTCCCAATGCCAGAGGTGCAGGAAAAGGTACAGGTAAGTGTGTGTGTGTATTTATATATTTTTTTCTTCTCTCCTATTATTTTCTTTCCCATATGTTAAATATAGCCTTGAAGCAGGACTTGCATGTCTGTTTGTGATGTGTTTGGTTTAAAGAATCAAATGTAATCAAAATCTAACTTCAATAACGTGTAAAGAATCACCTAAAATCACTATAGTTTAGACTATCAGCTAACAGACTTGAAGTCTTCACTCGGTACATATGTTTTTGATTTGATGTTAGATCAGTGTTAAAGTGGGTCTTCATAAATGTAAACTGAAAGATAACCTTCCCTCGGTGTGTTTTGAAAAAAGTCCAATCATAATATTCAGTACTCTGTGTTTCCTTTGAAGTAGGTTTAAAGACTATGTCCTATGTTATAATGCCTAGATACTTTTATTTTGTCTCTATCTAGGAGCAAGTGAAAGAAGATGAAAAGGAAGAGAAGGAAGAAACRAAATCTGAACCTGAAAAAGCAGAGTATGTATACTCTAAGCTGTGATTCTACAAACTGTAGTTTCAGTGAAGATCAGCTCTTATTACCCTTTCTACTTCACCTTTAATTTTTTTTTGTCCACCTTGGTCATAGAGTCTATTGAGAATTTTGTTGAAAGCAGTTTATTTTGTGGAATATTTTGAATCTGATAAATTAATATTTCTAAGAATTAAGTCTTCTCAGTGGACTTATTTTCATCCATTTGTTTAAGGTGTTCTTGGCAAGCTTGAAAGCTAGAAAAAAACCTCTTAAAAATTGTTTGGGTTCTATAGAACTGTTTGGGTTCTATAGAATTAGTAATAGTGGAGCCTGCATCTGGTTTGTCCATTCCATTTGTTAGGACATGAGTCTTAGAGTTATTTAGATTTTTCAAAATCATATTAGTTCATTTTAATTTTGTTGAATTATTCTAGTAYTCTTATGTCTTTCTGCAGAATAAATGTTAAGTGATAATTTTAGTCTTTTTAATAGCTTAATATCTCACATTAATGACAGTAACTCAGAATAAAAATAATGAAAAAAAAAAATCTTGCTTTTAAATAGCAAAAAAMCACGTCACTCTACCTCCTTATTCATAGTTCCTGTTGGATGGTCCCTGTGGCTAAAGTCTCACTGTCCAAATTTCCAGCTGATTCCTTTTGAAGCTGACTTTGTTTTTGATTAGGGTGCTTGAATTCTTGAATTTCAGCAACCTGTATTATTTGTGAACAAAGCGGTGTCCAGCCCTTGTTAACTACCCTGAAACCAATCCTAATATAATTTAAAGTTGCGAGAGAGTTTCTTGAGTGTATTCCAGCAAGAAGAGAAGCTTAMGAAATCAGTTATTCTGTTTGTAGACAGATACAGACAAGTGAAAAATGTAGCTTATAGTTGCTTGTCTGGTTTGGCTTCATAAGGACTTCTGTGTACCTTTCATCTAGCATGTGTCAGATGAAATTAGCTTCCAAGAGAATTCACAGTTTCTTAGACAATGTGTTTGGAGTAAATAACCCACTCCTAGCTTTGACTTTCTATAAGTGGGGTACATTGTAATACTCACAGATCAAAACACTGTGAAACTTTGTTACCTGTTTTTCTACCTGGAGTGAGTACTTACGAAGTCCTCAGCTGTTGGGGACAGAAATGCAGAATTTGATGCTTGAGGCTGGCCTTGTGAATACAAGAGGAACTGAAATTTCCTGCAACCTGTTTGAGAATCAGGTGGTTCAAGTGCATGTGCTGAGAGCTCTTCACAAGCTTCCAGACATTTACCGTACAAGTATTAGCTGCACAATTATGAGGCAGAGCTTCAGTTCATAAGGTTGACAGATTCTTGATTGCCTGCCTATACTAGTTAGCATCCTCCCTTTAGGATGTCAAACCAGTAAGTATAATTATCTACAGACTTGTTAGATTATCACTCTTGCTAATGCTTTGGACTGAAAAGGGATAATTCTTGTTATCCATGTGGGTGTACTGCATGAATCAGGGTTACTTGAGCTTCATGAGAAGATGTTATTTTTCTTTATGAGGCTTGCTATAAATTGTTGCTCGTTATTTTTATTAATGTGATATTCTTTTGGCTTCACTTGTGCCCTAAGAGGAGAGGATGGGGAAAAAGAAGACAAAGCCAAGGAAGACAAAGGAAAACAAAAACTAAGACAGCTTCATACTCACAGATATGGAGAAGCAGAAATTCAGGAATCAGCTTTCTGGAAAAAAATCATTGCATATCAACAGAAACTTCTTGTAAGATGTTGTGTTTAGATGTCTAAGCTGTTAATTATGTTTGGATTTTGGGTGGGATGTGTACCACAAACATTCTACCATCCCGAAGAAGACAAGTTAATATATAATCATTCTTTTCAGTGCATAGTCAGCCTAAGAAAAAGACAGGTAAAAGCTTGGTGAGAATGATAGAGGAAAAAGAAATAATTTAATGGACATGATATTAATTCTGAGAAAGACAGTTATTATCAGAAACACAGGTCTTCAAACATACTTGTGCATCACTGGAAAAAAACTTGCATTTTTATGTGAAGATGACTATTGTCAAGTCCGGAACTTTCACACCAGATAAAAGTCTCTCACTTCCATGAGACACTTTTTGGGAACTTGRGAACTTTTTTTTTAAAGATAATTCTTAGCCTAAAACTTCTTAGAATGCCAAACACAAATATTAAAAAAGTCACACATTTTCTTGAAGTAAAAAGTAGTATTTTAAAACCTTATCATCCTACCTATGGAAAATGAGATTAATTAAAATAGTATAGCTGTATCAGAGTCTCACAGTAGGATACTCTCATGCTAAATGGTAAAGCAATTTTTTTTTTCAGATATAGGATAAACATTCATTAGCATTATCTAATTTAATTTGTTACATAATAAAATGTTTCCTAACAATTTTAGTAAGTAACTTGAAGATCATGTTATCATTGCTAGGCAAATAACATTGATGTTTTATTTTTCCCTTCAGAACTATTTTGCTCGAAACTTCTATAACATGAGGATGCTGGCATTGTTTGTTGCCTTTGCCATCAACTTCATCCTTCTCTTCTATAAGGTAGATTTGTCATTAGAGAAGTTTTCAACTTATACGTTGAAAATCATCTGAGTTTCATAGCCAATATTCTATGCTATAACTTGCCTAGTTTACTGATTTAAATGTCTATTTCATGCTACCACTTCAGATATCCAGCAAGGTGACAGATATACTGTATGTCTGTGAAGTAGTAAGTCTGAAAATACCTAAATAGCTCTTAACAAAGGTCTGTGCTGTGTTTCTTTAGCCGTGATGCTTATCTGAGGGTTTGTATAGCAAGAGGATGTTGYAGGTTAAGCTGCCTGTACTGTTAGTACAACTCTAAAATTATCAGATTTAAATCAATTCTTAACAGAGTCTTACTGAAAGATCACATGTAGAAATGTCAGGAGTTCATTGCCTTCTGCCAAGAAGGCAATGCTCTTTTTTGGATTACAGACTTAATTTATTTTAACATATTTTTTTTWWAAAAAAAAAGGTTTAGTGAGATGAAAAGATGAGGTAGACTTTTTTTTCCTGCAAAAAAAATCTTTCCTCATGATTGCATMATTGGTATGATTATACTTAGTGTGGGTGTGAAACTCTGGGGAGAGGCATATAGCCACTACATTAATTGATTTGATCAGGTCTCGACCTCCGGTGTGGCAGAAGAAAAAGAAGTTCCTGTGGTCCCTGTTGGTGAAAGCTCCAAGTTAAACAGCCTGGAAAGTGATAACAGCAAGGTCATTGCAGTGCATTATGTCCTGGAAGAAAGCAGCGGCTACATGGAACCCACGCTGMGGATCTTGGCCATCCTACACACAGTCATCTCCTTCTTCTGCATCATAGGGTATTACTGTTTGAAAGTAAGAGAAGCTGAACATTTTTTTTCTTTTTAGCTCCAAACATTTTTATACACCAAGTAGTGAAAACTGGGACTTTGTTGTCGTGACTTTGCTTAAGCAGATTGAAGGACATGTGAAGAAAATCTAATTTATTAGTGTAGCGTCAGCTGCATCTGACTTTTTGGAATGGATTTTTGAATGTCATCCAGCTAATGAAATCCAGTTGTCTTCTAGAGAAAGCCTGATTATAACTGCTCAGCTGTCCCCTCTATGGACAAAAAAGTACAAAGCAAAAAGCAAATATATAGAATATACATGTGTTCTAAGGATATTCTTTCTGGTCCTGATCTGTCTTTCTCTCTACATTTTGAAAATTTAGGAAATCTTTAACAATTAAAAAAAAAAAAAAAGTTTCTGGATGCCAAAAGACAATCCAAAAGTGTGATCTAGGTGATCCCAAATTAGTATTTTTGACTGGATTTCCTAAGATTTTAAAGCTTATTTTTATTTTACTCCTTTTTTGATTAACTGTAATAGAACTATTACTGTGGTACTGTGGGAATCTTTGTAATTGAAGGTGAYATTTTATTATGATGGAGCATTACAGTGTAGCTATATGTCTGTAAATGATCTGGTCCTTATGTTTTTTTTTTTATTCCTTCACATTATTCTGGGCAGTAGCCAAGACCAATAGCTTAATGGTTTGAAATATTATTTTTCCTTTTATTCAGTATTTGCCTTTAACAGACGTCTGTTCTTAAAAAAATCAGATATGTCAAYGTGTTTTAACAGATTTCTGATATGTTTATCTTTTCAATTGCAGGTTCCATTGGTTATTTTTAAACGGGAAAAGGAAGTGGCAAGAAAATTGGAATTTGATGGGCTCTATATAACTGAACAGCCTTCAGAAGATGACATTAAAGGGCAATGGGATAGACTCGTTATCAACACACAGTGAGTTTTTACTTTTTCTCTTTATAACTTCAATGTCTACAGTTATTTAGTTGATTATCAGACTTGTCAGAAGTGAACAATTATGGTGACTATATTTCCAGCAAGGGTATACCAAATATTTCAAGTACTTGTAATGCTAATGTTTAATATCAATTTTAGTCATATCCATTCTCTCTCTTTTTTTTTTCCCCCCCCCGCTTTAACAGTATTTTTGACAAACACAGTGATCACAGAATCACAAAACAGTTGAGGTGGGAAGGTAACTTGAGATATCTTTTTGTCTAGCCCCCCTGCCTGGGAAGGGTCAGCTAGAACAGGTAGCTCAGGACCTTATTCAGTTAGTATTTGAATATTCCCAAAGCTGGGCACTTCACAATCTCCCTGAGCAACCCTTTCTGATTTCTAACCACCCTCACAATAAGAAGAATAAGAACAGTAAAAACATTTTCTAATGTTAAAGTTCAATTTCATGTGTTTCARTTTGAAGCCATTGCTTATCCTGAAATTATGGTCATTATTTTGTCCTGCTATCAGTTGGAGAGTGAACTATGCTTTGGATCCTTGAAGTCTCTTCCTGGTGGGACTGTACAACCCAACTGCTTCATAACCCTGTCCTTGGGCATCAGCTCTGCTTCTGTTTCTCAGCCAAGTTAACATGACACTCTCAACTCCATCTTTCTCTGCAGAGACTTCACAAACAACCAGCTCACCGTAGCACCGAAGTACACCTTTGAAGAAAACACTAGTAGTTAACTCTTGGGGCATCCTATTCCCTGCTGTGTCTCCTCACAGTCCTCTAAAATGTAATCTTTTCTTTTTTCCCTGTTTTTTTCAGGTCTTTTCCAAACAATTATTGGGATAAATTTGTGAAAAGAAAGGTAATGGCTTAGTTTTAAAAAATATATATGAAAATAAAGTTTTAATTCAGGGTTATTTTCATTTTTGGAGAAGTGTGGACTGCACTTRGAAATATTATCTTTGATCCATTGTAAAATACCATATTTACCATTTTAAATGAAATTCCTTGCTTAGTTTATGCTTACAACAACTTTTTTTGTTATTGTTAAATTTGGATATTTATTATGTGTAGTTTGTTCCAGGTACAGCTTACTTTAGAAAACTGAGAAATTTCAAATGTAATATATGTAATTCTGTGGATATGTGTACACTTTTATGTTTGTTACAACATGCGCAAATTGTTTTATTTCTATATATTTAAAGATACATGTTATACATCATATCTTAGAATAAGAATGATCTTTTGAGTATTTTTAGACATTTAAAAGTAAGGAGGGAGTTATGTTATGTTATGCTTCTTATTTCATACCATTTTAGTGGTAGCTTGCAATCACACTTTYGCAAATATATCTCTTTGAATACTGAAAACTTTGAGCAGACAAAAARGTGTATGTTAACTTTTCTGTTTCCAGAAACTAAAAACAACTGGTTTATTCAATTGATTTTCCTGAATATTCCTCCTAACCTTAGGTCATGGATAAATATGGTGAATTCTATGGCCGTGACAGAATAAGTGAGTTACTAGGAATGGATAAAGCTGCTCTTGATTTTAGTGATGCTCGAGAAAAGAAGAAACCAAAGAAAGACAGCTCCTTATCTGCTGTGTAAGCGTTTGCCTCTGGCTTTATGTGYATGTGTGTCTAAGTTAAAATCAAGCATTCAGTGTTTGTCGTTCAGCTCTGAAATTTTAAAATCGATCTTTTATTTATCGCTATGTAAGTAAAAACAATTGTTGAATTAGATGATATAGTGTGTTTAATTCATTGTAGACTCTGTAACATTTATGCAGGATTCTACTGTTCTTTCTGTGTGAAGATTTAGTTTAGTGCACAGCTACTTGAATGTTCATTCCCACCGTTGTGATAAAATGTAGTTATAACTGGGATGAAAATTCTTTTTCATAGTTCTGTCAGTTCAATTCAGTCTGAAAAAATCAACAAAATTGACATGATTCATTCTGACTAAAGAAAAAATAAAGCTTATTAAATAAATGTATGAGATAAAATAGTGACCAGTAGAATCTAGGAAATGAGGTATTTAACCTCCTCCTCTTTTCATAATTTGTTTTGCCAGAACTACTTTGCCTATAAGCTGGAAAACAGACTTGGAAAAAAATCGTTCTGAGATACTAACATAATAACAGTAATTGTATTAATTTTCATTTCTAGGAAAAAATAGAATATCCTCAGTTTCTTCAGAGCACTGTAAAAATATACTTTCCACTTGTGCAACGTAAAAAAAAAAAAAAAAGATTTTCAAATTAATGGACAGAATGAATATATTTTAACAGTTGACCTTTTAATACCATAGAAATTGTGATGTAAAAATTTATAGATATTTGTCTATTTACATTTAAAAGTAATATTTATTCAATGGATTTTCAAGGATTATGTGAGGTATGGGGCAGGGGGGCTTCCAGTGATTTAGAATAACATTGAKTCAAGGGCTCAAAGTAGTTCAAGAGTTCACCTGACATCTTTACRGTTTCTGTGAAAAGTAAATGAATGTGTGAAAGATTTGACTTGAAATATTATAATAAAGATGAAAGAAAAGGTCAAATATTCATAGATCAGAAAACTTTCATTATTTTTTTTCTGCTTTTCTCTTTGTTTCAAGTAGATTACTTGAATTCACTTCAGAAGGAAAAAAACCCAACTTCTTTATTAACTTAGGCAATATGCTTTTCGGAGTAGAGAAGCGGATTTCTTGGTCTAACTCACTAATTTCTAAGTCTATAATTCACAACAGTGAACCCCAGTGATAAATGTGTAGTATTTATACTAATATGTACAATATACAGATCATATATATATATTTTTTAATTTGATGTGCAAAATGGGGTAGATTTTTGGTTGCATTWAAATAATAAATAATTATATACATATGATACAGATAGACATTTRTCTGTTTTGATGGCAAAGGATCTCTTAGACCTTTAATACAGAAATAATATGTGGTCAGTGGCCCAGATTTTGAAAGTATGATTTTAAATATCAAGCCTTGCCAGACTAGAGTTTAAGCTCTTGCTAGACCTCAGGTAATTTGACATAAACATTAGAACTACTTATTTCTTTCATGGGACAGATATACAGCACCTGTTAGCATTATGCCTATTCACTTAGTCATTTGCCAGTAGCTCTTTCAATTTGGGAACATTGAACTTATCTATATTTTAAGGATTGTAAGGAAAGTGAGACAGATAAGATTTTCCAAATATTTTATATTCATATTTATTCCTGAATTGTGATCCATTTAGAATTGATTTTTGTTGGGATTACTCAGATGTCCCATATAGCTGCCATTCCAAAGCAAGACAAAGTAAAAGGAGGAGGAGGAGAACACAAGCAAAAATAATGTCTTGTTTCATCAATTAYTTGCAAGTATCACTTCCCCATGCGGTGGATGAAGGAACAACCCTCAAATAAATAAACAGTTTAATTATAGTGCAAGAATAAGTGTTCAAATATGTATTTGTGTAATAATAGTAGAAGATTATGGTGTAGATAGAGGAGAATTATTGCCTAAAGTACAAATATAAAGAAAAAGGTAGGAATAACAGTTTATAAATTGTTTGTGTACAATTGAAATATTGCTGAAGAAAGCAGAAAGGTAGAAGAGGTTAAATTGCTAATAATAGGGATTTAAGCAAACTCTGAAAGGAAAAGATCCTTCATGTAAAACATGATGGTTATGCAAGGTCACCAAGGAAAAGTCAACYTTGTTATAGAATAGAACTAGACCTTTTAGTTACTGTCATCAAGAAGTTAGAGTAAAAACTTTTGCAGCTATATGAAAAAATTGCTTGAAAACTGCTTGGTTTATGTATATTTTTTTTCTGCTAATGGAATACTCTCAATAAGCAGAAAGATTTTAGAAACATTTTTTCTAAATATCACTCAGATATGGATTTGTTAATGTCTGTAAATATACATAATTCTAAATTTGTACGTTTAGCAGTTTAAGTGAACCGGGCTATTTACATCATGTTAGAGACCAAGGTAGCAAGAAACTTGTGAAACAGATGATTTCCTGGACGATAATAAAGAAAAATGAAGAGAAGGAGAGAATAATACCACATGCAAACTAGATCTTTAATACTTTCTATGATTGTGCAACTGCATAGCATATTGCATGGTTTTGTGTGGCATGAGCAGACTTACCGTCCTCATGTTCAGTATTAACAAGTGACCTTCCTCATGGCAGGGTAACTTTTTGGAGAAGTGACATAGGGTAAAACCTGTTGAATATAGGTAAATAAAGAGGCATCTAGTTTACTGTATGATGTGGAGCGATAAATGATCCAGGGTCCCTTTGAGCTTGGAGGTCAGAGAAGATGGAAGAGAAGGCTGCTTGACTACTAATTGTTTAGAACCAGATGAGTTTGTGTATYCTGCTTTTAAGTAGGTCCAAAAGTATGTGAGTATCACATATGCTTCCAAGACTTGTGTAGACTTTCTTCTTTCTTGAGGCAAAGCTACTGTAGGTCTTGCCTAACCAATGTGCTACTCAGTGTACTGTTGCAGAGCATTTTCTTTTATTTTGTGGAGGTGATGGACACTTGTTAACTCAAAGCTTTTCTGTTCCTGAGCATGCTTTTTTTTGTATGCAATGTCATCATCTTGCCTTACCAACTTTTAATATTCATTCTGCTTCATTATCATTTATTCCTGACATCAGTAAAGAAAGGACAAAACTCAGATTCATCTTTCATTAATGTCATCATCATCTTTCTTTAATGTCATGTGGCAGTGACTGAGAATGTCACCTGAGGTAGGAGTTGGCATTTTGAGGTGCAAGTTGTCTGTGCTTTGATGACATCTACTTGAGGCTAAGGTGAATCCCATAAAAATGCCTATTTCTCTGTGCAGACTATGAAGGGAGCCCATGTAACTGATATTTAGACGGTTATATTGATCAGCATTAGGTCAGATGAATCCTCACCAGTATTTTTTTTTTTTTTGTTTCAACTTTTTTTCCTGACTGGTCTATACCAGACAAAAAGTATGAAATAGAACAAGGTTCCCATGTATTTCAGAGTTCATAAAAATAGGTGTGGCCTTTTATATTTATGACTCAATGCAGTTTTCTGTAGATTGTGTTGCATATTTTCCTAGTGTGTTTTCATTTTAAGTGCAATTCATGTACTTACTTTTTTACAGGCTGAATTCTATTGATGTTAAGTATCAGATGTGGAAATTAGGAGTTGTTTTCACTGATAATGTAAGTTTTTCCTTTAAATATATGTAATTACGTTATAAAAAGATAAATACTTAACATGAAGTGTTCTGAGGGGTTATGAAACACTCTGATTTATATGTATTTTTCTACATGGATGGAAAAAAAATGAAAAGAGATTGCTGAAATGTCTTCCAGGTGGCATGGATATTAGTCTTTAGAATCTCAGTCTTATTTTGTAGTATGAGATGCTTATTTATTTGGGAGCCATAATCAAATGCTATATACTGTGAAATTACAAAACTCTCTATGTCAATCCTCATACCTATTTGTTTTGTATTGTGCATAAGCTTTTAATTTACAGTCCTTTTAATATTCCTGGAGCACAGACAGATCAGTATAGTTAATTTGTGTGAAATTATTTATGTCACTGAAACAGAAGGATGTGACATAACAAAGCCGATAATTCTGTTCTATGTCCTGTCTATATATTCTTTTTTTCATCAAAAAAGAAACAATAAACAGTACTGTGCAAATATTTTTGAGTTCAAAAGCTCTCATGTATTGGTATCTTGACTACCACTTCCTTAATCCACTTTGCTGGAGAAGAAACAATTTTGGAGCTAGGACTGCTGGAGAATGAGAGTTAAAGGTGGGATGATAACCCTCAAAAGTACACAGAAAGCATAACTTGTAAAGAGTCAGTTCTTTTCTRTGGAAGGGTCTGAAATTTCATTTATAAATATATAATTGTCTTTCTTTTTGAAGAAAAATTAACAGATGAGGGAAAGAGTTAATTAACATTTTTGTAGTAGCTAGTAAACAACTTAAAAGCATTTTTAAAGAATTTAAATGGTTAAATAATGAATCAGAAGTTTAGATTAATTATATAACTCCTTTTGGTGGTTTCAGAATTCATTCTTTTGTCATTTATCAGCATAAGGCTTTAATATCTTAATGTAATTATTCAGAAATTCAGAAACCAAAAAAAAAAGTTCRTCAGAAAACTTTTTATTTTTGAAACTTTAACTATGTTTTAGACTTTACAAATTTAAATTTATAATCTGTCAATTTGAACTATTTCTTGTGTACTTTGAATTTGCTTATTTAATATTTTCATATGATAAAATTCTTAAAGATYGCTAACAAAAACATACGTAAATTTTTTTTTGTAGTCTGTTTAAATGCAAAGCACATTCCAGCAACTTTAACTTTTGAATAAAGTTCTGTGAATAAATTGTCCAAAATGGTCATGAGTTTTATTTTTTAATATGCTTGTTTGTTTCTGTTAGTCTTTCCTTTACCTAGCTTGGTACATGACCATGTCAATTCTTGGCCATTACAACAATTTTTTCTTTGCTGCTCATCTCCTTGACATTGCAATGGGATTCAAGACATTACGAACTATCCTGTCATCAGTGACTCACAATGGCAAACAGGTATGAAGAGCATCTTTTCTTATGGAAACTATAAAAGTTGAAATTCTTTATCTGTTTTTAAGTAGAGAAAATAGCCAAGGGTTACCATATGTTCAGGTCTGTTGTAGGAGTAAGGCTTCATGTAATTTGAGATTCCTAATATTTCTTAAGTCTGATAGCCTTCCTAAGACCTCTGTAAACAAATAGATTTAAAAAAAAAAAACAAACAAACAAAAAAAAACCTTTGCTGGAAGAAGGTGTTCCAGCAGGATAGCTAATATACTTTTGCTATTCAAGTGCACTGGGAAAGTCGTATAATGAACACAAAACGTTTGTCTTCTCCATTTTGTGTACTTATCTTCAGTTGACCTAAGACAGAGCTTCAAGAGTGTATATGACTTTATATACTGTAGGTGCTGCAATATAGCATACTGTAGGTGCTACAAGTCTGGTGACTGTTGCCTTTTGGAAATGTATTAGTAGCAATCTTTGTTTTTAATCTGTTCTAAATATCTTTGATGGTAATGAAATGTGAAATATTTTTGAATGATTTTTTGTAAATATGAGCAGAACAATATGAGAAACCCTCTCTTGCAATTTAGTTCTGCCTTCAAATGCACTTTGTCACCTTTTCTTTTTATAAATTAATACACATTGCGATAAACACAGTTTATAGCCCAAAACTGCTAATGAAGTATGAAACATAGAGACTTAACTATGAACTCACCTTGACAAACTGCTTAAAATCATGTGGTTAACTTAACATGTTTCATTTGTGCAGTAAAGAATATCTTGACAAGTTACAGAAATTGACATATTGCAGCATTTGTCCTTTGAAGAACATGATTTATTTTCTTAAATTCTTATTCCTAATTTATTGCAAGGACAAAAATGGAAAAAATCACTCTGAATCCAATGAAAAAATTCTACATTTTAGCTAGTGCTGTATTTTGTACAGATATACCTCCGTCTGATTACATAACGTTTTTATGATTCTAGTGGATTATTTGATTGTGTATGTATGCCCTAGATTTTGCAAGGTTTGTCTGTATGGTTATTTTTCTGAAGTATAGTTTTCTTTTGAAAAAAAAAAAAAAAAAAAGAATGTATGTCTTTGCATAAAAATAATCAGGTATATTACCCAATGCTACAGATATGCAGAAAGATGGAGATGTAAAGAATTTTTCGCTTTTCTTGGGACTCACTTTTGGCAAAGAAAACTGTATGGCATACATGCATGGTGTTATTACATCTGTTCTATAATTTTGTTTTCCAGCTTGTGCTAACAGTAGGGTTACTGGCAGTAGTCGTATACTTGTACACAGTAGTGGCATTCAATTTTTTCCGCAAGTTCTACAACAAGAGTGAAGATGGTGATATGCCAGATATGAAATGTGATGATATGCTAACAGTAAGTCTTAGTTTGCTTTCTTTGTTTTTCTTAAACTGACACCTTTTTTTGTCCTGTGCTTCATGAAATTCTCATTCATATGGTTATGTATTCATATAGTTACATCATTAACCAATAATAGAAAGTGAAGGTAAATAATAAATGAAAGTAAAATAACAAGGAATATAGTGCAGATCCATAGCAATAAGATATACCTTCTGTACAATAAACAAGCATATTGATGATAGAATAGAATAAATTTCATGATAGTCTTTTCCAGTTTCTCCACCAAAAAAAAAAAAAAAAAAAAAGCCAGCAGACTGAGCCAAGACGATAGAGTAGGAGGTCATTCAAAAGGTGGCTCAGTTACAGTCAATAAATAATTTGCATTCTGAAATCCTTGTTTAAGCTTGAAAATCTGTCAATTTTCACTGGCATCAGTTGATATGATTTTCTTCTTTTGACAGTTCTRTTACAATGATCTTTTATGTAGCCATAAACCCTGACAGCAATTTGTGAAAATATTGAGATGGTGCCAGGCTTTGCGGTTGTGGATGGCAGAATGGTTGGTAGAACACCACTAGAATATGCAAAACTGTGTTGATGTTAATATTCTCTTATAAACAGTCTTCTACAACAAAATTTCAAAACATTACACAATGTTAATTACTCCCAGTAAATTAACACTATGCAGTTTAAAAACCCAGTCATAAGATAAACTCTGAAAACAGCTTAATATTCTTTTATTTTTGTCCAATTTGGAACTACTCAGTGCAGGAAAGGTGTAGATAAACTGGAGCATGTTCAGCAGAGGGCCTTGAGAATGTCAGCAGCTGGAGCACGTGGCCTGTGAGGAGAAGCTTGGGAGAACTGGGCTTGTTTAGCCTTGAGATGAGAAGGTTTCAAGGGTTTGGGAGCACCTAATAACAGTCGAGAGGATTCCTTACAGCAGCAGTGTGGCAGCAGACAAGGGACATAAAGTGAAGCAAATTGGTTCTGAGTGGCTTTAAAGAGAAACTTTTTCACCATGAAGACAGTGATCAGTGGAACAGGTAGCTCTGGGAGGTTGCACAGTCTTGAAAGTTTTAACCTGACTGGATGAAGCTCTGAAGAACATTGCTGGATATCACCAGATACCGTGCCGGTTTGAACTACAGGTCTCCTGAAGTACTTTCCAGTGTGACTTGTTCTAATATTCTATGAAGATATTCTTAAAAAATGCTATTATATTATACAGGAATGAATTTGAATGATATATGTTATGCTGTACAGTCAGTGTTTTTCTCTATGAAATCTGTAAGACTCATAATGCTACAAAAGTATTTCGTATTTTATCTGTGGTGAGATATGTTCTCACATAAATTTTTACAGCAGTGTCACAGTTCTTATGTACAGATGTCAAAGTGAGGAGGAGAGTGTGKAGTTCCTTTTAATTCTCCTGGCTTATTTTTCCTTTTATTGTTCTTGTTCATATCTGTGTGCATATAGTTCTTTTCTATATGAAGAGTGATCTAGAGGAAAATTTCAGGATGAGTAACTTACTTGAGCTTGAATACAGTGAAAGTTGAGTAAATCTCCATAAGGACAATTATTGCACTGCTTTCTTTAAAGACAGAATTTGTGTTCTTCATTTGGAAAAACGTAAAGATCGGCAGATCTCATTAAACTTGTGTCTGAAAAATTCACTTGATCAATCATGAYTATTGTTACTGGCCTCACTACTTCTTGAAAAACAGTGATGTGAAGTTTGTAAGACAACTCAGACGGAGGAACCAATCCCTTTCTCTAAACCTGTGAGGCTGATGTAATTTAATAGAAGATTATGGTACCATGAGAGTTTTACATTTTCAGCAGCCCACGTTACTGTACTTAGCTCTATAGTACTGTGTTTCACACTGTTTTAGAGGAAAGTTTTACAACTTTCTTCATTATCGGTCTGTCTCTGCACAAACTTCCTCAAAGATATTTCATTTTAGTTGGGAATAAATTATTTTATTAGAAATATATCCCCCACCAAAGATGGGGAAAAATTGGAAAATAGAATTTTAGTTAAGAGGAAAAATATTATTATAACTGCATTTGTTATATATCACATCCTTTTYATGTACATAAATTTTAAAATGATTATCATAATAATACAAAATGATCATAATAATGAGATATAAAGACTATTATTTGTAAAATGAAGCGATAACAACTCATCTGCAAACCTAGAGTTAGAATTTGTAATTTGAACAATTTGGTTTATCAGGACCAGCTACATAGCAGTGCTGGTTTGTAAATATTTGTGGTTTTTTGCCTGTGTATTATGTGTCTTCTATGTGAATTCAGAAGCATGAATTTAAATTCAGTTCCAGACATGTCTGTTGCCAAGGCTAGCTCCAGTTAATTCACTATGGAGGTGGGAAAATTAAAAAGGGACGGACATGGTGGTAATCATATTTCCTACTTCCACAATATTCAATACTAAAACTTCAGTACATTCATTCAGCTGTGTAAGGAACTTGAAGCTTTGATTTTTTTAATAGCTACATAGTGATAATGCATGAAAGAGTGCAATTTCACCTGTGCACCAGCATTTCTCCTCCCTCAGAAGTACACCTCAACTTAAGGAGAGAAAAAGATGACTGGACATAGCCTAGTTACTGGAACAAAGACCAGTTCTGCTAATTACAGCTTTTGAAACAACAGCAACATTTTTACTGCAAAAATTTTTACTGCTGGCTTCGGACAAACTTTGCTTTACTTTGTTTTCTGTTTTTTAGTGCTACATGTTTCACATGTATGTTGGAGTACGTGCAGGTGGAGGCATTGGTGATGAAATAGAGGATCCAGCAGGAGATGAATATGAAATCTATAGGATTATCTTTGATATCACTTTCTTTTTCTTTGTGATTGTCATCCTCCTGGCGATTATACAAGGTATGTGTTTGTAGCCTATGGTGAGACTAAAAGCGTATTTTGTCTACTGAATTCTTAGTTCTACAGTCATCTTGCTTAAGATTCAACTAGGACACCAGCAGATTATAGAGCACAGATACTAAATCACACTCAGCTGGCTTCATCCACAGATTGTTCTTCCCAATYTCTGTGTAATCAACAAACTCTGCCTAAACAGTGGAAACAGAGGAAAAGCTACATGCCATGAGAATACTGACAGTATTCACTACAGTTTTTGTCTTCTCATCACTCCATCTAAACCTTCCTGTAGATGATCAGGTCAGGAAGTGATTAGAAGGAATTTTGTGGGCATACCTTAAAATTGCCTTCCAGCATGACTGAGTAAGCTTAGGTAGCCAAAATCAATAGCTTTACTTACACTGTCCTKCCTGCAGGGATGTAACAGTTTAGACTGTCTGGTCATTCTTCATAATGGTGGCAGTCATGACAGAATTCACACACAACTTTAAGATGTTTATCCTTTTCTTACCCATAAAGCTTTTGTCTCACYTGCTGCTTACTTGAATAACATCAGTGAGTAAATAAAGATGCCCAGTGTGAAACAGTTTCAATATAGCTTGTTTAACGACAGTGGGAARCTAGTCAGCATCAGGCTGAGACAGTTCTCTTTTTAAGAGAAACTTTGGTCATTGTGTGGCTGTTGTATTCTGGATACTGGGAAATGACTTTGTGAAAGTCATTTATTTTTCTATCATGTTTGGGTTTTTTATATTAATCTGATTGCCTAAGGAACCTATCTGTGCAGATGGTGCATCTTCAAAAGGTTGTCAAGAATGCCCAGATGATCATCCTTTTTTACAGTTTGTACAAATTAACAGAAGTCTGGACCATGGAACCTATTCTGGTTTTTCTTTTTGTATCTCCTTGAAATGATCCTCGGCTTCTGYAAAACACTCATAATTATTTTGATATTACTAAATGACAACCATCAGGAAAGCAGAATGCACAGAGCTCTGAGCCTCTTTACATCTTCTATGGAATAAATCCCAGACCCCTATTAAGTGTAGAGTATGTTATATTAAAGTGTCTGTCACTATGAAATTGTGTGTGTTTATATACTATGGAAGAGTTTGTAAATAAAACAGAAATTTGCTTGTCTTTTTTAATATAAATATTTTATGGGTCATTTATAGGCTATGTTATAGGCCATTTTCTTTAGCTTATTCATTTTTCTTCATGTATTTAGTTATTTGTGTTTTTTGAAACATGTATTGGCTACTATTAAAATCTAAAGATCCTCACTTGATGCTATTTGTCAGAGTTTTGGTCTTCAATTAACTATCACTTTAACTTAAACCCTAGGTTTAATTATTGATGCTTTTGGTGAGTTAAGAGATCAACAAGAGCAAGTCAAGGAAGATATGGAGGTAAGAAGTTTTATCACTGATCCATTTTCTTTTTTTCTATTTTTCTGAATATCTAAKTAAAATCAAAATTAAGTTAGGATTTTAATAATCCTAATAATAGGATAGGAAAAAAAATGCTTAGCGGAGGGTCCGATATCATTTGATGTACTGGATAAGATTTTTATTATCACACCTTAGTGCATGAGATGGAAATTGTAATTGAGAAAGAAAAAAAAATTTCTTTTTGGTAGGGTTACCATAAAAGCTTATATGAGCATTTCTGTTAGTGTCCGATAAATAGTGTTCAGGCATTTTTATGATGAGAAAACTGAGCTACATCTAAWTTCTGAAAAGAGTTTACTACTTATTGCTCCCTCCTGTGAAAGAGATGTGTTGTACATGGGCAGGATGCTACTTGTTATCACAGAATCATAGAATCGTAGAATGGCTAGGGTTGGAAGGGACTTGTAGAGGTCATCTAGTCCAACCCCCCTGCACACACAGGGTCTCCTAGAGCATGTGGCACAGAGTGGCATCYGGGCGRGTTTTGAAGATCTCCAGAGAAGGAGACTCCACCACCTCTCTGGGCAGCCTGTTCCAGKGCTCTGTCACCCTCASTGTTAAGAATTTCCTTCGCAAGTTCCTGTGGAACTTTTGGTGCCTCAATTTGTGGTCGTTTCCTCTAGTTCTATCGCTGGCCACCACTGAGGTGGTGGCCAGTGATGGTTATGGTTTTTAGGACAGCAACACAGTTTGTCAAAAGTGGTCCTGTTCTCTGAATATGCTAGGAATCTGTTTGTGCATTCCTTTTTTGTTTATTTATTTATTTTTTTTTTTTCTGTTAGTGATAAATTAACAGAAGATCAGACAGAAAATCTAAGAGTTTATTTTTTCATGCCTTTTAAAGTTTTTGTTAATTTCTTTGTTTTCATGTTTCTAAACTACAACAAAAGCCTTTGTCCATTTCTGTATACTATAATGAATTTTATGTTTAAATCTTTTGGATCTTCAGACTAGAGTTTTCTAACACTCTATTGATATCATCATGTTATAGTTTATCTCTCAATTTTCTTTTGTTTTTCTATATGTGGAAATGTCAGTGAAGCATCCACTGAAGCTTTTCCTAAAAGAAAGGCCTTTTTGCTTGGCCCATGAAGAATGACCATTTCCAAGAAAATGCTTGCATTCTTACTAAGCATTTYTCCAAGAAGTCATACATAGTGTTGAAATATTCTCTGCTCTTCATTCTTTCAGACAAAATGCTTTATCTGTGGAATAGGAAATGACTACTTTGATACAGTGCCCCATGGCTTTGAAACACACACGCTACAGGAGCACAACTTGGCCAATTATCTGTAAGTAGGGTAAAAAATGAACCCTTGCAGCACTTGCAAGTATCTCATTCACTCTAATAGAGAAGACTCAGTACTGCTTGGCTTCGGTATGCACTTGTGTTGTCTGAAGGAATGAGTGAAAGAAGGATAAGATCTGTGAGAAAAAAAATATCTGTTACTAGGAAAGCTGTTGTGACTTAGGGAAGAGATGTGGTCCGGTGGAGAYAGGAGCAGAGAATGAGCATATTTCATTACCTTCTTTCCTACCTGGTTTAGTGATTTACTAAGTCTCATGAAGTACTTGAAAGTGAATATTTAGAAATACACTTCTTTTGTCTAACTATATAATGAGTGTATTCCATTCATTCTTTATAAAGGTCATCAAACAGATCTGTCCTTCCTTTTGCAGAAGTGGTGTAGGAGCGCCCTTGCTAGTTGTCAGTTGCAGCTGATTGAAACCCAGCAAAATACCTCTTTTTACTATATTTTTTCCTCAGATTTTTCCTGTCCAGGCAGAAATGTTTAATAGCTTGATGTCTAATTAAGACTGAATTTTTTTTAGAATTCCTACAAAAGTGAATGATCAGTTTTAATCCTTTTAAAGAAATAAGGTTAGAGAGAAAGATGTTACTTTCAGAACAACAGAAATAATATGCTATATACTATATACTATACTATAAGTATATATAATATACTTATACTAATTGCCCTACCAATTCACAAGAAATCTATTTTAATGTTTTTGTGCCTGATCATGTTTTATCTTTTTACACAGGTTTTGAAAGTCTTTAACAACAAGTGACATTATAGGAGTGACACATCTAGGTGTGTCAGATCTCTCAGACCCCCAAGCCTAATCTATTTAATTTTTTTCTGCCAATGTTGATCTTGAGTTATATTTGCTAGTAAAATATTTCCAATCTACAAGTTCAGTAAGATAGATCTTTTAATCATTTTCAGTATATTTTATTCAGTAAAAAAAAGTTTCACTGACCATTCCTTGGCATTCTKTTTCCACCTCCAAGATAGTATTGTAGAGTAAGAAAGTGTCAAGCTTAGAAATCCTTCACTCAAGCTGAGTAAATCTCTTGCATTTCGGCATAATATTCATTGAATGATGAGTAAATATCAAAGGTGTCAGGAATTTATATTTAGTTTATTTGGGAATGCTGTCATAAATATATTGGAATTTGTAATTACAAGAGCATTATTTTATTGCTGTATACTGAAAAATATGCATTCTATATGCATATGCAAAAATATGCATCTGTGCTTTGCCTAATGCTKCAAAATACTGTATTCGTACTACGTATTTCTTTGCTTGTAGGTTTTTTCTGATGTATCTTATTAACAAAGATGAAACAGAGCATACAGGTCAGGTAAGTAAACAACCGCATGACTGCCAGCAGTTATATTGTCAAAATAATTCAGGCTTAGCAAAACTAAGAATATTCCAATGCATAGGTCCCTATAGGGTAATATATCATATACTAGATGTCTGATAACAAAGGACAACATACTAAAAAAAGAGAATCAACAGAGAGAAATTAAAAGTCTTGCTTTCTTGGGACATTTAGATCTCCATTTGTCATTGTTTTTGATTATAGTTTATATTTTGAGGGAGTCATACTCTATGAATAACAGATCAGACAACAAACTAGGAATAGAAAGTACTGCAGAAGAGATGTTCAAAGATGGACAACCAAAGTCCAAAGAACTGTTTAGAATAACGAGAAACTCTGCATTTTAAAAATAACTGCTCTTTTTTAAWAAAGGCATATTGCTGATGTGTTTGCCCAACAGAAATATACAGGTTGAGTTTGTGCATCTGTTTGAAATGAAACCTATGAGAATTTTTTTCCCAGCGCCCTTTTTTCCTTGCTGTTCATTGTTCTTTTAAGCTTTTAATGCTTCCTTCAGCTTGCTTTAGAGAYGCTTGTCAGTTAAAAAGCTAACAAATTTAGAGACTAGGGGATTTCAAGTGAGCGCCTTGCAGTTGTTCTGAGTAAATGTTTAGATCTTGCGGCTCAGAAAGTCCCCAAATGAAAAGTGTCATCTACATAGCCACAGATTTCTATCACAGGGATGATACACTGTAAGTTTATGTAACTTACTCTTTTTGAACTCTAGTGTATATGCTAGGCAGGTATAAATATATTCCATGAATGAATTTTCTCAGCTGGGTGAAGTAAAAGCTTGTATATATTTCCTATGTTATTTTTGAATATCCATCTTTCCTTTGAGAATTTCTTATTAAACAAGATAGATTTTTTTTTCTTACTTTTTAATGCATAATATTGCAGCATTTATTTTTGCTTTTTTTTGCTTGGCATATTATGTATGCAGTCTCACTATGCTCACCAAAACYAGAATGTGTTTTCTACTGATTATTCAGTTTTGATACTAAAACATAAATTTCACTTAATCTGGAAGCTTGGAGATTACTTCATACTGCGTAAAATGTGTGACAAATATCTCTTCTTATATGAAATTTATATAGTAAAATGAGCACTTAAGTATTCAAGCTAAAATAGTAGTGAAGCCCATTTAACTCTGTAGGTATGTTTTTAAATGGCTAATAAAAAAATTCACACAAATTCCTATGATAGAAAATATGCAGTTTAAGTTGATGTTTGGTCTTTTGACCAACTTTGAGTTTTACCATGTGAAACATGCATGTGAAACAGCTAAACTGCCTGGTCTTTTTCTGAAGTGCTTTTGAGTTGGTAACAAGCATCAAAAACCTACTCTAAACTGAACAAATTAATTGACACGATTTGTAGATTGCTGTGCAGCAAATTGATATAAATAGAATCAGAAAAGGGCAGCAGCATAGAAAAAAAAAAAAAAAAAAAGACATGCTTGATACTTCATGGTTGAATCAAGTTAATCATTTATATTTTGTTTCCTGCAGGAATCTTATGTATGGAAAATGTACCAAGAACGCTGCTGGGAGTTTTTTCCTGCTGGTGATTGCTTCCGAAAACAATATGAAGACCAGTTAAACTAAGCAGAGATGAAGATTTCTACTCAAAAATATGTCCATATGTTTCCCAACTCTATTGGGAATATCTAACAGATTTCTTAAATTCYCAAAGCTATGTACTTTTTGGAGCACCAAAGCTCTGTTTTTAATGACCTTACTGCGCTTTTATTTTCTTGTGTATTTGCTTTGAGAACACTGGAGTAAAGGACAATGAAAACTAACAGCAACTCTGGAAAACAAACAGACCACTCACACATACACACACGCACACAAAATATCYGTATGCATAACATGTACACACAAAAAAAGAGACTTAAGACGGCTTATTTCTGAAACTGCCAGGTGACGCCCTTGCCTGTGAGGTCATACATGGGGTGCCATGGTAGCAACACTCATTCAGTCTATTTATTTCATCATCCTGGAAGGAACTATATATGTAGTTCACAGAGCACTGTAAAAGATTGTTGTGGACACTAAACTGTGGGGAAATAGTGCCTTACTATATGTGGGTTGAGCTATGCAGAAGATGAGTGCATGGTGAMATTTTTTTTTTTTCTTTACATTTCTCCCTTTCTTCCAAGTAAATAATTATTTTGTGTTCTTGGTGGGTTTCAGAGGAACGATTTTGGTTCTGCACATCTTGTTAAAAAGACTGGAGAGTCTCAGGACAAGAGTAGGTTATTCTCATCAAGATAATTTCACATTTACCTTCCTCTTTAGCTATTGCTCTTATTTTGGTAATGCTCTGATGCAACACTGCAACTTTATGAAATCTTTGTATGAGAACAAGAAGACTGCAAAAAACACTTTAACAAGAAATGTTTCATTGCATGTTTATTATGCAAGTTTAAAACAATCAAAAAAAAAACCAACCTTCAGAAGCAAGTTGATTAACATAAGAAAAACATTCACAATAATATATTCATAGTAATAAAGTGTTGTGGGCTTTATTGTACATTTGGAACGAGTGTCATCAGCCAACAATGTATATGTTATGAATTTGACAGTAGATTTGTTTTCTTTTAGTTTCTTTCATTTCTGCCACCTGTGATYGATAGTGAAGTTGAAGATTTTCTTGTTAAATTATTTTTTAAAATCAATGCTGAAGCAATATCCATTCAGGGATTCCATCAGTTGCATCATGAAACACCAATGATGTGTACATCACTCCATTTTGAGTCCTTTTCGATTGTAATGCCAGTCTTTACAAATAAAAAGACAGATTCAGAATGGAAGCAAGCTGGTTTGGGTAGCACCTGAGATTTTTCTTATGGAATTTTCTTATTCTTAGGGAGTATTTTTATTAATCTTGTGATTAATGCCAGCTCTTAGTTATACCCATTTCAAAACAGGCTTAGCCTGCTGAAAGATTTTTTTTTTTCTCCTGGGCTTTGTGCTGTTCTGTCTCTCCATCTCATTTCCTTGCAGACCACAACTTTATCATAAAAGAAACTGTGCCAATAGTCAGGTATAACTAAGATGCATTGAAACAAAGGAATAATCTAAAATCTTCTATCCTGCTCACTTCAGCTGAGTATGAGCACTGCTACTGTGAAACTGGGATCCCAATGAGATTCAGGTTTAAAATTCTCTCCAGTTCTGGTCCCTCCTTCAGCCAGAGTGTGGGGTTGGGGTCTGACAATGGAGGGATGGCACAAGACTGACTGGTGCTGCAGCCTTGGTTTATTTTAAGTTTAATCCCACTGGGGTGGGAGTTTTGATCTACTTTACTTTAGTGTTGTGTATTTGATCTAGAAATAAGAGACAGCAACAGCATTCCTTTTTCGGTGTAAGTCATGAGAAGTTTTCCTATGAGACAGAGACATAGATATAYACGTACATTTGCACCATATTCTCTGTAGCAGATTTTACTGAAAAGTATTTAACTAGTGATTTTGACTGATGTTTCAAGACCTTTTTGTTTCAAAAACAAATTCAAGTGGGATAAAGCAGCATGTTTCTTGAACCTCAGCTTTCATGTTACAAGACTTCTAAGGCAATCTTGTGGTTGGAATCCAAAAATCTGTATGAAAAGTACATGTGAAGATTATAGTCTTTCAGGAGGAGATTTACTCATTGTACAGTGAGATACAAAACAATTACTTTTAGGTATAAAATTGGTTCATTGGTGGAATGGTGTTACAGCTTTCTCACAACTGAGTTACCTCTTAGAGATAAGAACCAGTTCATTAGGGTTTGCAAGATCACTACTGAAAATGGATGCACAGGTGATGGGAACTGGCTTTGGTAGACTCTCAGCCCCTGTCTAGGCAGCATGGCTGTGGACTATCTGTGACTYCCTGGAACTTTGCATTTTTAATGTTCTTTACAACTCAAAACCTGCTACTGAAACCCTCTTTGTGGGGAGGAAAAGAACCTTAAAAGCTAATGCTTTACTTTAGACTTATGTAAAGACAATTGTTAGGGTTTTTTAAAAATAACTAAATTTRTTGTGACAAAATTAGTATCTTAGAATTTTAGTGGATAAGCTTCTGAAATAGTATGTTGTAAAATAAGCTAATTTTTTTCCCTCAAACACAGCCAACTAATGCAGACAATTCACTGCTTTTATATTATAAGAAGATTGGTATACATATTCTATATACAAGCACAGTGCATGAGAGCAGGTAATAGCATGCTTCTTGAAAAACACGGCAGTTTTGAATTCAAGAAATTCAGTTATAGTGTTTATGTACTCAATATTTAAGATATAGTTATGCTAATGCTTTCTTTTTACAACTGTTTTCATAGGTTGGTTTACAGATTGTGATAGTAAAACTGTAATTTGAAGGAGGATTTATTACTCTTTATTGATGCTATTGGAGCTTTGCAGGTGTTTGCAGTAGAATGTCAAGCATAAAGAAAAATAATATCTCTAAAACATGGTAAACATCCTAGTGTATTCATGATAATCTCAGCAAAGAAACCAAGGAATGAATAGCAAAGGAAAACAAATTAAAATGGAAGAATAGTTGGGGTGTGATTGATTTATGAAAATTGAATCACCCATTCATTTTTATCATTCCACCTACTTAGAATTGAATTACTAAGGAAGAAAAWTTTCAGTTTTTAGACCTGCTTCTAATATTCTGTGCTATGTCTTTTTTTCTACTAAAACTTAGAAGTCTCTGTTTTTTATTTGTTTATTGAGAGACTCWCAGAGATGAGAAGACAAGAAAGGTTGCTCATTTAATATCACTGGGCCATATATTACTGTGAGATTGATCACTGCATCTTGGCCACTAGCATGCTACTTAAACTACTTTTGAATATTTTCATGTGTAGTATATCACTACTATCACAGTAGTACATCACTACCATCACACTGCTTACTAAAGAATATGACTTGCTTTTCTCTCTATAATTCTTTTGATAAATTTTCTGCCATTTTTATAAGTTCTGAGTAACTCCCTTCACTGTCACCTGTAAAGTATTTATAGATTCTAGTAATTTTCTAGTCTTATTTTCTAAAATAGTGCGCATTTTTGATTTTCTTGTTCGTTAGTGAAAGCAAATCTGGTATCACTTCAGTGTCCAGTGCATCCTGTGCCAGAATGTCTCATAAAGAGCAGCGGTGGGTTTGGTCTCTGACTAAATCTATCTAATATCAGTTCTCATATGTGCAGCTCTTTCAATGTATCTTCTTAATCATAGCCACTTTCATAAATAGAGCTATTTGCTTCTGTTTCAGTTTTCTTTATTTTTCCATAGCCATGCCAAACCACATGGATGGTTAAAGGCAAATTTAAATTTGATCCTCTTACAATGACAAATATTATAGATTTATAAGTTATTTAAACATTAAAATCCATTTCTATGCCAGTTTTTTTTGCAGCTATCTCATTTTTTTTTTTTCCTGCTTTTGATTAGCCTGGATTAAGATTTTTCTCTAATCTGCATGCTATTTTTACTGTACGTATGCAGGTTCTTCTCTCTAGCTTTCTTCATAATCATGTCTTTGTTTTGGATATTTGTAAGTATTTAAGACAAAGATGTGTCTGTCTTGAGTGGTAAAGAGACCATTCTTGGGTATTTTTTAAGATCTCTGGCTGCACAGTATTAATCTCCTGTGTAAATGGAGGTCAAGAACTGAGGTTATTGTTGATATGCACAGCTTCCTTTTGTAACGATAGTACCATGGTCTGATCTGCAATTGCAAAGTTTTGGGTAATATAGTTGGATTCTAGGTAGGAAGACCTGAACTAAGACTCATCTGAAAAATGTTCTTAAATTTCTGAAATGTAAGTGAAAAAACCCACATTGCAACAAATCACAACAAACCAAAAGATTTTGCTGTATCAATTCATGATGTATGTGCGCCATGTTTACCTAGAAGGTGTAGTTGTCTTTTTACTCATTAGAAGTTGCAGTTATTTACATTAGAAAACTCTTTTATTTGGAATACATTAAGTAGTGATGAACTTTAGAACACCAAGAGGTGGCTAGATAGTGCTGAATCATGTGATTCAGGACTTGAAACGAATAAACAGGTCCTGATTAATTCTTCCTTCAGTATTGATGAATGAGATGAATGCAATAGAGAGAAAAAAAGAAAGTGGGAGGGAGAATTATAACATGGAAAGTACTGAAGCAAAAGAATAAGTAGATGAAAACAATAATGAGATATAATGAATATGAAAGAAGCAGTGAAATAATTTCAGGGGGACAAATCTAGTGGCTTTATGTGTATTAAACATATTATTGCTTTATTGCCTGCTAGTAAGTTACTGCTATATAAAATACCTCTAGCTGTGTTTCATTCCAGTGATTTTTGCCATTTTTAATAATTTTTTTCTTTTTTAATTGATTACATAGCTAAAATTGAATTTTGCCTGTGCAACCTGCACAGTACTGTGGTGAAAGGTAAAATGGAAAGAGTAAGCTGTTTCTTCAATAGAAATAATAATCTTTTATACCTCTAAGAGTATGGTTCAATGCTCTGTTTTTCTACAGCAGAGCCAACCTGAACCTCTTCCCAGTCCTCCTGCAACAAACTGCTCAATACTGCCTTAATATTTTTCTCTGTTACATTTTATAGTTTTGGGTAAACCATAAAATACGGTAAATCAAGTTAAGTCAGTTGTGTTTTTTTGACAGCAAAGCAAATGCTTGAACTGTCTGTGCCAATGAGGAAATGGAGTTATACTGTGATCTAGAAATCAGCAAGAAACAAGCACAAAATCAAAAGAATACATAAAATGGACTATTGTTTTTTTTACGACATTGATGGAGGTTGTAGAGCTTCTCTGCATTTCTTTCAATCACTAGTTTAGTTCCACCTCAGGAGAAAGCTTTATAATTACATAAACTATCCAGCCTGCTGAACAGTCAGAAGAATGAAACAAAAACAGTGGTATCCTTTGAAACAGCAATGGCATCTGAGCACCATAGTTGGAAAGAAATTTGTATGTTAATAGATTCTCTTAAAAAGAAAAATGTTCCCTCTGTTTTCAGAAGATGAAAGAAGCGTGTAGGGTTATAGTTCTGTGACTGTTTCTTTGTTTCTACAAGTTCTTTCTGAGCGAACTGTGTGGCAGACCTGAAGGTGTATATATGTTTATATATATACACGACAGCTATTTGAAAATAATCTGACTGGAAAAAACTGCTGAAAAATAACCTGCTACAGATGAATATCCATTACAAAAAAAAGATAATTCAATTTTGAATGTTTCTAAATATATTATGATTAAGTATATAGTGAAATTAAGTAGTATTCCTGAATATTAAACTCATAGTAAATGTCTCCCTTGTACAATATTATGAAGACAACATAGGCATCTTGATTCATACCTTTTAAGGAATGGAGAAAAAAATGAAAAGACATGAAATAATTTTGAGTCTTGTGAAAACTACTAGTGGATAAGAATATGCTGTGTATGGGATGAAAGAAGTAAAGGTGGATGATCTGCCCTAGAATTTCTGTAGAGATTGATATGTTGTGATAGTTGTGAAGAAAGCATTGCTCTCAGCTTTGAGTCATACTGTGCCCGTGGTGCAAATAAAAATGAAGGTGTCAGAATGGATAACATATTGCTTACCTAGTGACACCCAATGAGTTTGTTGTTCCATCCAAGGACGACATGACCCAACAAGGCTAAGCACATCCAGTACAAAAGGAATCCTTCCCGTCTACCTTAGTGCCAGGGAGGGGATGACAAGTGGCCATCTGTGTTGCCTCCATTGCATTAATGGTTCTGTCCTCTGTCAGCAGGCTGCATGCCTCTACAACTGCTAGTACACAGGCACTTGCAGACAATCCTCATAAGAATAAAGTTAAATTAATTAGACAGTTCGCTGCCCAGTGCTGACAGTAAAGCCTAGGCTTTTAACATCTGGTCTGTCCTACTGGAAGGAACAAATAACATTCACAGATAACTGGGAAATAAATAGTAGTATGATTGCAGGATAGAACAGGAAGCTGATTTTGGCTCCYTTCAAATAATATAAAATTTCAAGCACCAAGGAAAAAATTAAAAGCATTTTATGTAACTTCAATTTATAATAGAACAAGTGGACTCAACAATTTGCTTTAACTACTGGGCAGTTTTTATGTGCTTAAGAATGTTACCCTAAGATGTTATAAGTCAAGATCCTGTTATTGAATATTAATATAATGTTAAAACCTAAAATTGTGTATCTAAAAATTTAAAAATTTAAATCTTAAAAATGGCTATTTAAAAGCATTATTATTCTTGATAATCATTCATGGGTCCTACTTTAAACCAATTCAAATGACAGGCAATATGCTTAGTTATCTTTATGAGGAAAACAGGGTTTTCAAAAAAATTATTTTCTAGTATTCTGCACACACGCATACAAACAACTGTGGCATAATGGATTGAGTATATAGAACAAGAAATTCAGATACTGAATTTCATTTCTTCACTATTTCTGTTTGCTGGATAAGTGCAGAAAAGGTATTCAAGCTATCTCAGAATTTGCCTGTCTSTGGATAACCCTTCAAAGATGACCTTTCTCTTCATTATTCTTGACTGTAACCAGGCATGAGACAAAACCAAGTTTATTTTCTATTTGTTCAGATGTCTGTTCCATATCAAGAGGTTTATATCACATAATTTGAAGTTCTTGGAAGCAATTATATATAAAAAAAAATCCCAAATAATTCTGAATTATTTCAGAGAAAATGTAATATCTTTTTCTTAGCTCTTAGTCTTCTGGTAATTTAAAAAGTTTATTTCTTCTCATTCACTTTCTGTAAACTCACCTGATCTGATCTTCTCTGCCGATATCTCACCTGAATATGTGGTAGCATATCCGAGTCCTCAAGGGAGGTGAAAGCCCAGCTGCATMCAAACTTCTAGTCAGAGTGAGCCAGGTGTGGATCACTGCCTGGTGTCTGAGGACAATAAYGTCCTTTGGGCATCATCTGCTCAAGTCCCTGATTTGGAGTTATTTCATAACTCAGTGCGGTAGGTAAGGCCCRTCAAGTAGAGACAGCTCCGCCTATTGTAGCAGAATGTGGTCCAGTGAATTAGCATTTAGTGGTTGCACTATCATTTYAGAAAGAAAAGTTTTTGAAAAAAATTGTAGATTCTGGTAAATCAGGCTAGAGGACAATCAGATTTGGTAGTGTTTTTACTTTTGACCTCTCTAACTCATTTCTGGTTKGGTTTACTAGTGCAACAATACGTAAGCCACCCAGCTTCTGAAGTAAACAGTATACTACTGAAACTGCAAAGGCAGGAAGAATGGAGTTCATTTAGCAGCCTTGGATTGGCTTRTTTCTCAGAGCTCTTTCTCAATGCAAAAGGAAGCTTTTTCTACTAAGTTAATTTCAATTTAGAAAGAAAGAGGATATTTCGAAAATTTTTAAGACCCTTGAGTTGTCTGAAAAAGGAATTGACTGCACAATTCCAGAAATTATATTATGAATAGTAACCATTTTTCAGAGGACATTTRCTCTTTAAAATAATTATCTATTCCTTGATCTCTGTCAAAGTTATTACCAGTGAAGGAAAATATTAAATATGAAATTATTATTGTTGTCTCAGGACAACCTTCCTGACTTGTGTTCACTAAAATGTAGAAGCAGTTGCTTTGTACATGATAATTTCTTACCTTATTGATGTGGATAAATCTGCCTTATTACTATTAAGAAATGAAGAAGTAAAAAGGAAAAAAAAAAAGTCACAGGAAAAAAAAAGGTCACACTGATGTCACACGTGGACAGCACAGTCATCTATTAATACAAAAAGCATCACAAACTACTTAGTGAATTTTGAAAGCAGTGATATATATATTATTTTTTAAAGTTAAAATTTAGTTTTGAAATGCATTTTTGAAGTCTCCACAAAAGTGAGGAACTGAACAACTCACTAATTTCAGCGAATTAGCAAAAAATAATCACAGAATCACAGARTAGTTAGGGTTGGAAGGGACCTCTAGAGATCATCTAGTCCAAACCCCTGCTCAAGCAGGGACACCTAGAGCTCGTGGCGCAGGGTGGCATCCAGGCAGGTTTGGAAGATTTCCAAAAAAATGAAGTTGAAACATGTGCATGGGGAAAAAAATGGGTTGCATACAATGTGATGAACATCACATTTGCCTTTGACGCTATTCATCCRGAATATTAATCTGCAAATCTGCAAATTAACCATCTACCTGCAGCCTGAGTGGCATCTTTATCATCCTGACAGAARAAGTATGTACCCTTAGCATAAAAATTAGATTTTCCCACAACATGCAAGAAGTGTCSTAACAGATTTGAAGGAATTTTCTGCAGTGCCTGTTATGGGTGTGCCTCCCACATGAAGAGTTGGTTGTGGGCTTCTTTAAAAAAAAAAGAGTTGCCAGTAGAGTGCTGTTGAAAATGAAAATACCTTTGCATAGGCCTAGCTAAAGTATATTAACTTCTCAAAATATTTTTTTTGGCCATGCCTCCCCT